>OZ038492.1:49449585-49564585 GCA_964036315.1 Acanthosepion esculentum | reverse complement strand
TAACATAAACCATTATCAAAGATGACAATTAAGGGTATTCAATTTTTCCTTGGCTATTTCAATTTGCCTTTTCACAAGGCTACATTTATAATTCCAAGTGTTGATAGTTTTTTGTGGGCTGCTGGATCATGTAATTTAAATTGTGTGTATTTAGGCAGCATTTTTTTTAAACGAAGAAAGAAAATCACAATATTGATACATATTTTTTAATCCTATCTAAGCAGCCCACAAAACTATCAACACTTGGATTTATAAATGTAGCCTTGTGAAAAGGCAAATTGAAACTGTCGTCTTTGATAATGGCTTATGTAAGCCGAAAGCTTAGATAAAAATATGTATTAATATTGTGATTTTCTTTCTTCGTTTAATGATAATGTTATTAAACTTATCAGACGATATGAAAAGAATTTACAGACAACACTTGTCTATATTATTTAATGAAACATGCAGTATCAATAAACTTGTGAATTATGGCCTTTGTTTTATGCTCCCGATTCTACACTTTTAGTTTTACGGTAAAAGTTTTACTTCCTGTATGATTTTTTAAAGTAAATTTCAATCTTTAAAAATTTAATCCGTCCAGATGACGGTGTTACGAATATTTTAACTTGACCCATGAAATAATAATCTCGATTTACGTTCTGAATGTTAATTAGAAATAAAAAATAATTTATTATTTGAAAAGCATTTTTTAGCCTGTTGTAGTGTTTTTACTAGTCAAGTCAAGTGTGTATCACCGAAATTTCTCGAAAATAATACGCACCCGAATAAATGGTCCAAAAATTAAGAAATATATCTATCCTTACGCATCTATAAATTTTGTCAAAAAAAAAAAAAAAATTACGAAGACATTTCGTCGGCTTTGACATTAAGAATAAAATCGAAACTAAGCAGCTAAAATAATGTTTTATTGCTGGTAGCAACAGGAAAAAACCGGAATTGGAACTTAAAGTAAAACGGATTCAGGAATCTTGGGATTCTGTCAGTGAGGATGTTATAAAAAGAGATGTTTCAAGAAGTGTTATCTCATGACAGCCATGGATGGCTCTGAAGATGACATCCTTTGGCAAGAGAATGAAGAGGCCGAAGATAATTTTGAACCGGACGAAGATAATATTGTGAATGATAATTTGTTTAAATGACAATTTATATTGATTCTTAAAAAGTGGTGGTGATGATGAAAATTAAAATTTCAATATTGCTAACTCATCCTCTTTTCTTCGAAATTGGCCTTTTTATAGAAAGATTCTTTATTATTTCGACAAATAAAAAATGCGGTTACTGATAAACATAAATTTATTGACAAAAAATGTTACAATTATATTGTTGGATTTAAATGAAAATTGGGATAATATCTTTCAACTTTCTTATGTACGTACGTAAATCAATAAAGAAAAATATTTTTGTTTGAACTAAAGAAAGCTAGCTGCTAAACCTATTTATAATACGCACCCCTATCACCTGTAATTTACAGTAAGAAAAAAATGCGTATTCTTGAGAAACTTATTTTTCGAGTACTTAAAGTCAAAGTGGAATCAATTGAAAAGTGAATGAAAACATAACCGCAAAAAAAAAAACAAAAAAAAAGAAAGGAAATTAAGGTATGCTTTGTTTGTTGCAGTCAGGAAAAAAGTTAAAAAACATTATTTGTGGTCATGGAAAAAGTCAGTGAATATTTTCAGTTAAAATAGGTAATATTTTTAATTTAAATATTTTAATAAAATAAAAGTCATTAATAATGAAATAAGTAATTTTTTAACTAAACTAAATTAATTTTAATTTAACGATAAAAATCGTATTTAAATCTTTTATTTTTAAACTAAACTAAATGTTTTTACTAACCTTAACGAACCTAGGTCACATATGATTTATTTTATCATATAAACTAAAACATATTACTTATTTTCTTAAAAATATTACCTAAATGAAAATATTATTTTGATGACGAGACCCCCCACCTCTACATACCCACACAATACTGACAGAGTACCTTATGATTTTATTGTCACACTCTTTCATGTTGTACTTTTGATTTTGCTTGGACGTTGAGAATGCTGAATGGTTAGACAATTAAATGTGATAATCACATATTTTAAACAGGAAGATTTTAAAAGCTTAAATTAAATCCGAATGTAATTATGATCTAGATGTTTACGGTCAACACCGTTTATAGTCGAACTTTTCATTCAAAAACATCCGGGTTGTGGCAAAAAGGTTCTGTTGAAAAACAAAATGCGACATTTCAGTCATGGGTAAGAAATTGTTTTATTTAGTTGTTTTAAGTTTAATTAAAAATCAGACGAGTAAATAAATGAACGCGAAGAGGTGAAAATTAAGTGATTTTTGTTGATTTCCAGCTCAGCTGCTTGTTTTAATTAAAACTAAAAGAATTAACTATTTTGGGCCCTGCTTTTATGGACTTTTCGGTAATTATTTAAGAAGAATTTAAAGCTCTGCTCTCTCTCTCTCACTAATTTTATTTAAAATTTCCAGCCACTACAAATGAGGAATTTAATCTGTTCGTTCTCTAGTCCTCAGTCGTAGGTTTTTAAAACTATGGACAGAATATTTTACAATCTAGGTAGATAAAACAAGAAAAATTTACTCACGCTGAAAAATTTTCTTTTAAAAAAATTAGTAGAGGAAATACATTTTATTTTTTACAAATTTTTTTTTCTTATTTTTAAGTTGCTGTTAAATACTAGTGTTTTAGTTTTTTCATAATTTAATTTTTTTTGTTTCATTTTCATGAAATTGCTTTATTTCTAACTTTAATTTATTTAATGAATTGTTATTGTTTATTTTTAATGTTTTTTTTTCTTGCAGTGAGTGAGAATGCACTTTTTTTACACAAACAATAATATTCTCCCAGAAGGCGATAGTTTCACATTTCCGAAATTCAACAATTTCTGATATACCCAATTCAGTCATTTTGTCCCATTTTTTTTTTTTTTTTTTACATACTTCAGGAGATTCAGATGATTTTGCTGAAAGAATACACTTTTTCAGGATATCATGTTTCATCAAAATTAGAGATTCAACTATTTCCAGAACTATCAGTCTTCGTATGTTGTGCAACGTGTTTGTACAGGTTCTCCATCCATCAACTAATTTTGATCTCATCACGTATTTAATTACTTATGATTATGGAAGATCAAATGCTTCCTATTAATTAGATACCTTTCTTATAAAACTTAATCTTACTCTCAACAGTCTTATTTTAATTTCTTTATAATATATTTTCCATAAAGCATCATAAACGTAAAAGGTGAAAGGAAAGCTAAGTACAAAAAAAAATTAGAACGCTGAATAACGAGGTGAATAATTTGTTCACTTAAATCTAAATATCTTCACTTCTCTCCTTCCGTAAAAGGAATTATCCTCACGTAAGCCATCAAAACGTCATGAAATGTCTTTCATTACCTGTCAAGTGACGCGACATGTTATGACCTGCTTTGTTTTATTTTCAAACTACATCTTTTCGGCGCAGAAACTAAGCTTGTTTCAAAATATTTCAAATAAACATTATAATTTCTGATTTTCTTAAAATAAGTTTTGAAAAAATTATAATTGATTTTTTAAAGAATTTCAAAATGAGATTTTCATTTTTTTTTTTATATAAAATAAAAAAAATGTCTGAGATGATTATCTGTCAATTTTGCTGACGAAAAAAAACAAGATTTTTAATGAAAATTTTGGACGTGCTAGGAACGATTAAAAAATGTAAATAATACCCCAAGAAAGATACTTTGATCTTTCCTCTTGATAATAATATAAACATTTAGATGGTAAAGTTTTGTTTTCATCAAATTTGGCATCTTTTTTGTCATGCTTCTTTTTAGCGATCTCATGAAGGTACCTAATAGGTATCTTTCTTATTAAATTTTATCAGAAGTGTACATAAAATACAAATTTAAATTTCATAAGATGATACTGATACTTGTAGGCACTCAATTGAAATTGAAAAATCAAATTAACTTCACACATGTTTCGCAAAAATAAATCTATCTCAAAAGGACATTTACGAAACTGAATGCGGCTTTTAACTAATTTTATAATATTTTAACAACTTAAATGTAAAATCTATTATAATTAAAGAAATAACAAATAATGTTGTTATTGACACAAATTATATTTTTTTATATACTGATGTTCGTTAGTTTGTAAGAAACTTTCGAAATTATAATCTGTAAATATATATCTATTTAATAACAACATTCATTAAAGTTTACAAACTTTTCCCTAATTTTAGAAGAATTAACAACATAATGTAAAAATAATAAAATATTTCAGAAATAACAATTGTTTTAAAAATTCATTTTTCATCGAAATATCTTTGCTTTCAGACAATATTGTCCATGTTCATTAAAATAAATAAAAGCAATTAAAAGCTTTTGAAATTAAATAATATTTTTGTTTTGTTGAGTTTTGTATGTTACAATTCAGAGATGATTTTCAGGTAGAGGTGGTCCAACTAAAAAAACAAAACATGATTTGGTTTCCTCAAAGCCTTGTTCTTTTAACTAATATAATCACTAATCTTCCCAAAATTGAAATTATAGAGTTTTCATACAATTAGTTATTGGGGGTGGGGGTAATACATAAAAAAAGTTTTTGCAATGACTTTAAAAAAGGAAAACATATTTATAATAAGTTCCATCATTTGTGAATAGTTTCTGAAAGTTTTATTAAAATCCGACAATTATTTTTATTTTTGCAAGATTTTCAAAATTAATGTCTGTCATACAGAAGAAAACGTGCTAAAATTTTATTTTATGTGTTACTTTTACTAGTTCCGGTGATACAAAGAGAAACAAGGTTTTTTAATCAAAATTTAGAATGTTCTAAAAAGAAGGAAAAATTTTAAAAAATAATTAAAAAATAATTAAAAAATATTTTGATCTTTCCTCTTAATAACATAAACATTTAGATGCGAAAATTTTGTTTTCGTCAAGTTTGGCATTTTTTTCATCATGCTGTGCTCTGTTTTTAGCAGTCTCATGAAGGTACCTATGTTACTGTTATTTTTTTAAAAATTAACTCCTTACAAAGACCTATATTTTTTGTGCCAAACTCAACAAAGGGATAGAATGGGAGAAAACACATGCCTCTCTTATCCCTAAAAAAAGTTAAATAAGGTGCAAAACAAATAAAAGTAAGACTCATCCACTATGCGAAATTTAAAAAAGAAACATACTGTAATGGAGGGAGCAATTGGGCAGGCAGAAAATACGAAAAGAGCACACCCACCTCATTTGTACAATGAAATAAGAATGTTTCAGCACAAAGTGTTGTTGTTTTTTTGAGGGTGGGGTGGTGGTGGTTGTGGTTTGAACAGGTTGATGTCACAAGGACTTTGTTTTTCCTTTACTGAAAAGTTAACTTTGAGTTTTGGTTTCATAGAAATTTCTCTCTGGGAGTAGCTGAAATGAATTTTCTCTCCTGGGACTTGAATCAGCCTTCCAGTCGAGATTTAGCTATCAGCTCTTCTTTCTTTCTTAATGTTGATTTATGACCCCTTTGGTTGGACAATTCCTCTGGCCTGGAAGTGTGAGATGTAAATGTTTAAATCTAATGCATATTACTTTCATATAACACAACGACAATCAATTAAAAAAGGTTAGTACAATATATTAGTAAGTTTTGTGCTCTTTATTAATATTTCTTGTTGAAACCACCTTTGTTTATATGTTTGGAAAAAAAAAGGACATATTGAATTTAGAGATTTTGCGTTGAACAAATAAGTTGAGCTGCCTTCAAAGGATTAATATCATTGTTAATACTTTGAAGATATATTTTTGATAAAATTAATATATTATTATAATTATCATTATTACTGTTGTTGTGATTGTATGATAATATTATTAGGTACTGTTTGAAATTTGAGGTGAAATTTATCCTGAATTATTTTAGACTAGGAAAGCCACCTAGTGTTGCTTGCATATAATATCAAAATAACACCAATAATGTACAAATTCATGATAAACAATATTAATAATAATATTTACATTTAAACTTGATGCTATTTAATTTATTATAAAAATATTCATTATAATTTAATTTTTATCACTGTTTAAATAAATATATAAAAAAAAAATTGTTCACTCTGTTCTAAATCTTCTGTATGTATATGTGTCCAGTTTAAACTCCAAAGCTACAATATTTTGATACTT
This sequence comes from Acanthosepion esculentum, assembly GCA_964036315.1. Lineage (NCBI taxonomy): Eukaryota > Metazoa > Mollusca > Cephalopoda > Sepiida > Sepiidae > Acanthosepion > Acanthosepion esculentum. The sequence goes on along the minus strand of OZ038492.1, from coordinate 49,558,412 downwards.
AAAATTAAATATATTCCAATTCAGCATACTCAAAGGAAGGTTTTGATTATTAATTTATATAAATGAAGATATTTGTAAATTAAAACATTTTTCCATTTTTAATTTAGTAATTTTTCATTTTTATTTTATTTTAAAAAAATGTTTGTTTTATTGTTATTCTTTGTTGGGATAGTCATCTATATCTATCTATACATATATAAAAGGCAGTTGTCTGTGTGTGTGTCCAGCTAAAACTAAAAACTACATTAATTAATGACAAAGTAAATATATATCCAGACTCATTATTACCCAAGCCAGTTTTTGTAAAAAAATTATCACCGTATGATTTGTATTTATGAAGATATTTTAAAATTAAAGTGCATTAGAATGCATTCAAAATTCTCAGAATTAAAAGTATAAACAAATGGTAATAATTCTTATTCCCGATTAGGATTACTGTTCATTTTTACTTTATAATTCCTCTGATACTTTCAAAATGCTATACATGTATTTTTAAAATTTCTATTCTCTTGAATTTATTTTCACATCTATAGTAAATAAAAGCATAACTTCAAAAAAATTAATATTAAAACAACAAAGTAAATTTAAAAGAAGAAGAATATTAAATACAATTATTTGATAAAAAGTTTAATATTTATTTATTTATTCAAATATTCAAGTATGTGTGTGGCCAGCTAAAAATGAAAAAAGTACATTAATTAATGTGTGTGTGTATTATTGATGTATCAATATTTTTCGGCCATCTTAGGGAAAATAATTTTTTTTATTCAATTTTTAAAAAATAAACTTCATTTTTTTTTGGTTTGTAACTAACATAAAAAAGTAAATAATTTTAAATTAAGTTTTATTAAGGCAAAAAAACTATAGTGAGCCTTATTTTTTTGAAAATTAATTTAAATGAAATATAGTTAAATTCATAAAACAAATATTCAACAACTAATGTTGACTGTAAGTCATGTTTATCTTTGCTAATTTTTATTTTAATAAAGTTTTTTTTATTCTTTGCAAATACAAATTTAACTTGAAATTTAAACATAATTGCTTTTCAAAATTAAATTCTCAATGTATCTTGCTTCTACTCTCTTTCAAAATAGTAATTAAATTCATTTACGAAGAAATATTTGCTTCTTTAATGTTTAAATATAAAACTTTATTTAAAAAATATAAATTCCCTCCAAAACAAATAGTAAATAATTATTTTTCAAAAAAGTAAGGCTTGCTATAGTTTTTGCTGGAAAAAATGATTAAATTAAATATGTTTAAATATGTCTTAATTTAACTTTTTTATTAATAATAATTTGAAAAAAGCCTAATGAATATTTATCTAAGTTTGATTTGTTTAAAAACAACATTAACAGAGTATTTATGTTAGTATTGAAAGTGAAAGTGTCTTTTTGCATAAAAATATGGGGATGTTCAGCCCCTTAAGATCTCCCCTCTCTCCTCCCCAAAGCGTGGTATTGGTAGTGTGGTATTTTCCTAAATTTATTTATTTTGTAAAAAACCAAAAAATGAAGTTTATTTTTTAAAGATAGAATAAAAAATTATTTTCCATAAGATGGCTGAAAAATATCAATAAATTGTCAATAATAAACTATTATTCAGAGAACTTCTTAGCAATGCCAGGTATGCCTGCTAGTATAATGTATATATGTTCTTCTACATGCTTATCTATGTGAAAATTTTTATTTTTCCCCCTCCTTGTCTTTACAGCATACGCTCCAAGGTATGAAAAACTGAATGAGAACATTCGGCAAATCCCATTAAAACTAAATTTGCACATGAGGGAAATTTTGGACTGTAATTATGCTGTAAATGGTTGGCAGAAATTTGTAGATTTGTTGGCTGGAACTAAATTTATGCTAAGGTAAGTGTCTTTTGGCATTTGTCTTGGTTGTGATAGCCACATTTAAGCTGGCCTTTTGGTGTCTTTTTTGTGAATGTTAAACTTTCTGAAATTCAAAAGAAGCTACATATTTATTCAATAGTAGCCAGTATAACAGTTGAATCAAATCTTGATGTGAAGTCTGTTCAATATAATTTTTTTTGCTCAATTTTTCTATTTATTAAGTAGATACTGTTTTTTTCATAAAGGTTTCAATTTATACTTAGGTATATTGTAATAAATTACAATTTGTTAACACTTGGGTGTATGTATAAAATATGCACTGCTTAATAGCTTACAAGTTAATAATAATAGTAGGTAAATATTTATTCTTCTTAAAAAATCAACTGTTTGAAACATTATTTAAAATAGCTGTTTTTGCATAAGTAATACCTTGTACACTTACATTTGAAATGTAATTGCATCAACAAAATCACATTTGCTTGCTATCACAAATTTGAAGAAAAGATTGTTTTAACTTTAGTAGTTGCTACATTGAAATTTTATATAACAATTAATTGGTTATATTGGTTTTCTTCATATGTTGCCTTAAGTTTTTGTTATGTTTAACAAGTAAAAATAAATAATTACACTTACCTAATTTGAGAAATACTGATGTTTTGATCAATAAATAATTGAAAAGCTAAGTAGTTTAATGATTGAAAAGTAAAAAAGTATTGATAAATTAAATATGTACTGTAATGCAGATCAATTTGTCTCTACCCACCCATCGAAGGGAATAGATGAGAAGGTGCTGAAATGTTCTTGATTAAAAAATTGTTTTCTAAAATGTTGAAAAGTGAGTTGTACTTTTTTCTTTTTGTTTAATCATTTCATCCCAAGCAAGAAAATAAAGCCACTAAGATGCAAAGGATATTGAATGTGAGAGAATATGAGAAACTATTAAGTAGAGAGAACAACAAAAGAACAGGAATTAAGAAGACAAAAGATAACAATTGACATTACATTTAAATTTTTGAAGACGAAAGTTGACTCGAAAGCAAGAATCTGGAAGAGTTCTTCAAGTAAGAAGTGTGAGAGAAGAAACTGTTAGCATAGAACTTACGGTTACATCTAGCTATTTTCAACTGTAAAAATGATGAAACCTTGCTGCCAATCTTAGTGCTTAAATTCATAAAGTTTAGGTACCAGAGAGGGAAGTTCATCAGAACAATTACTATGAAAATATTTATAGGACAGGCACAGGGAAGCAACATTTTTATATCGCTACTGAGTGACCATATCCAAAGAAACACTACTAAAAAAAACTTTCAGATGTTAATAAAATTAAATTTCTATCCACATTTATACCATTGTAAGAGAAAAAGATTGAACAAACATTTTTTAGCAAATAAATGTGAAATCTATTTATTTCCAAAAGAAATGAAAAAAAGGAAATACAACATGATGTCTGAAATCTATTTGTTTCAGTTTTTAAAAAAAATGTTTTTGCAGTAAAATTCAGTTAACAACAAAATAGCAAGTAAAAATAAAAAAAATAGTTGCCAGTTTCGTCATAATTTTAAATTTTATGAAGTCGGATTTTTTGTAAGGGTTTTCTAGTAAGCAACAACTTTATTTTGTGATTGGCGTACAATCACGAAATAAAGTTGTTGCAAACAAGAAAAACTAATGAAGATTTTTTTTATAAATAAATTTGTTTTTTATCTAGGGTATGCACCTAAATTAGATATTAAGAGTAATTAAAATAGTTCTTAATTTCACTTTTAAGATGTGTATATTTCCAGATATGCGAGTCTCTGTTTTCTACAAATAAAATTATGTTTCTATCTAGCGAATACACATAAAATTAGATATTAAAAAAATAAAGTTTTAATCTCAGTTTTAAAATGTGTATATTTTCAAAACTGCAAGTCATTTTGTTTTAAACCCAAAGTAAAAATTATTCTTTTTTAGCCAATAGTGTTCAGTAGGTGTTCCGACTATAAAATTCTTCTGAACAAGGAAAATTAATTCATTTTATTTTTTACAAGTATCTTTATGGTTTTATCTGGTGAATAATACACTTAAGTAAGATTATATTAAAATGATTAAAATAGTTTTTAATTTCAGTTTTAAAATGTGTATCTAAAAAAGGACAGGTGATACTTGCAGATTTGAAAATCTACACATTCTAAAAATGAAATTAAAAGTTTTTAATTATTTTTAATATTTAATTTTAAATGTATTTGCTAGATAAAAACAAATTTATTTAGGGGAAGAAACCTTATTGATTTTACTTGTGTAGAAGAAATTTATTCACAAAACCCCAATAATAGTTAACTGGCATACCAGAAAAGAATTGCTGGGTTTTTTTTTTATGCTTTATAATTTTTGAAGGAATTCGCTTCCTTGGGTCAGAGAAGAAATGAACATCTTCCTGGTTGTAGTTTGTCTTCTAATTGAGTGCACAATTTCAAGAATATTGATAAAGATTAGTCACTTTAATTTTGTGAAAACAAAGTAACGTGTAAAATTTAGTCTTAAAAAAATCATTTTACATTTTTGGCTGGTCAAAGCAATACTGTTTTAACTTGCTGTTTAAAAAAATAATGAATAAAAGCAAATACAAATTACATATTTAGAAAGATTATATTATTTTCTTTCTAGCGATATGAATATTTTTAAGATTGAACCAGAAATACACGAGATATTGCGAGTTGACCGGATTAAGTATTATCAATCGCAAATGAAATCAGATATCGACTGGAAATGCTATCATTACACAAGAAAATGAATGGCTTCCTTAGAAAGCAAAAATACTAAATTAAAAACCAAATCGAAAACCATGGCATAAAGGAAAACAAAACTGGAAACCAATACCGAAACATAAATTGCCAAACCGACCAACTCTAGAATAAGATTTCTAACAAGCAGGAAAGCAAGAAGCAGCAAGGCATTTATTGAAGAGTTTAGAGAATACAGAAGCCATTTCAGGATCACATTTCTTAAGGACTATTACATGAATACAATTTTGAAGATGATAGCAGAAACCATGGAAAGTCAGGCAGAGATACTTCAGATGATTGAAGAGTAGATGTTAACACCTCAAATTGAGTTAAGAGAGAAGGGATAGAAGATTTACTCTTACTTAATACACTATTACAGAGCTGCCAGTAGTCACTAGAACCAAACTTGTTAGAGGCTATGTGGTGCCTCATTCTGTCAGCAAACAATGACATAGCTACTTTGAGGACACATTCACAATTATTGCAAGCAGTCATAAATTGGCATCTGTTGTGATCGGAACTATCATGCTGGTACACTCAGTAAAATTGATTCCTGTGGACTATTAACAACTGAACAAGCTGTTGTGAACTAAGGAGAAGATTGTAGTTTAACCGGGTATTTCTGAGTATGTACAAAGCATCAGTGCCAGCTTTAACCTAAGAAGAAACCTCTGTGGCACAATTAATAGGAAAGTTAAGAATATCAATCCAAGAGGTGTGTCAAAGAAAGTCATGAAATGAATCCCAGTCAGTATGCTAAATATAAATAATGTACACTTAATGGACTGAAAACTTTTCAACACACCCTCATATGAATAACTTTTTTTTCTTTCAAAAAGTTAATAAGTTTTTAATGTGTTTGGCTTTATATTGAACATTGATTAAATTTTACATTTTTATTCAGATTTGTTTTTTATTTTATTCTCAGTAAAAATGACATTGAAACTTGTTCAGAATTGTACACTGGACATAGGAGCCCAACAAATGCAATGATCACCAAACTAGGCAGTAAAAATTTCCTTGTTGTGGACTTGTTAAGAATTCTTAATCAGTTGGAGCAGGAGTCACTTGTAGAAGATGTGCGCAATTATGGTAAGTCAGGCTATGTGGCTAAGAATACATTGTCTAATATTGTTTACAAGACAATTTTATGAGGTAACCAAAATAGTCAATGCCATTTTTTACGTTGTGTGGGAAGAAGTGATTACTGATACACAAATAAGTGCATCATGTGCCAGGAAAACAGTGGGGGCATTGCTCTTGACCAATGCAGGTGCATAACAGTCATAATTCAGGGTTGTCTGCATTATGACTTTAAGGTGGGCTTATCTGCAGTTGCATCAAATCATTGAATACATCAAACCTTTAGGAATAAGTGAACACACTGCTAGGCATTGGTTCCAGAAGTTCAGGTTAGGAGATTTGTCCCTTTGTGATGAACTCCTGCAGGGGCCAGACACAGGTCATGGATAATGAGGCCTTGAAAGGGGCCATAGAGGAGGACAACAGCCAAACCTGTGGTGAGCTTGCTGAACACTTCTAGCTTTCTGATGAAACAGTCACCTGCACCACATAAGGAAGGCATAAAATTTGAACAACAAAGCAACAGTAAGTGACAGCCTGTTTCGTGTTACTTTCTCGGCACCTCAATGTACCCATACTTGATTGAGTGCTCACCAGTGATGAAAAGTTGGTCTATATGACACTCCCAAGTGTTCCAGATATTGGTTGTCACCACAAGACCACCTCTACACCCATGCAAGATCATGCTCTGTATCTGGTGCACTATGAGCTAGTACCAATGGGTCAAACCATCACTGCAGACCTATACTCGCAGAAGGAACCAGCATTGGTTAATTGCAAGGGTGTACTGTTCCTTCATGACAATGTCAGGCCTCATGTAGTGTCGGTGCCATCCATCTTACTCCCATCTCTTCCATTCCCTGGACAACCACCTATGTGTGAAATCCTTCACAAATGAGGTAGATTTTCAGCAGGCATTCACAGACTTCTTTGCGTCCAAAGTACCTGCTTTTTACCACCAGGACACTGTACAGCTTTGAGGACTAACAGTATGTCAAATTTGCTATATACTTTTATTTTCTAATAAATCAAAAATGACAAGGACTTTTTTGGTTACTTTGTACTTACTGCATATTGGGCATTTTAATAAACTTAGTGAAATCAACTGAAATAACATTAAATTCAATTTTCAAAATCTTTACAAATTAGAAAGTATAATTATTGAAGAATAGTGTAATATAAAAATGTTATAAATTAATAAATACCTGTCATAATTATGATAGAACATTTTCTTAACAAGAATGTATGAATTTAATATGTATGCCTGTAGATCATGTTATGCATTTCCCTTTGGATATTTGCAGTTATTAAGATGTCTCTTAACTGCTTCAATGATGACAGATATTTTACATTTTGGGCTTGAACTATTGAATAAAGAAATGTTATCTTCATCTATTATCTAATCATTATCTTATCTATTCATAAAAATCTCTACCAGCATATATTCATTCAAACGTAAAAGTTTAAAGTCAAATATTTTTTGAGACTTCTACAACAAAAAAAACAAAGATTTGTATTAAATGAGATGTAATTGGAATTAGGCTTACAATAAAAACTTACATATGACAAATTTGACAAGAGAAAAAATAATTTCAATAAATGTATGCACTTTATAAATAAAGTAAGTGAACTGAAGCCTAGAGACTGTCATTGTTTTATTGTTTGCTTATTTTTTTAAATTATTAAATAGTGTATTTTAAAATTTGAAAGCAGATTTTATTACAATTGAGATTTTTTTTCTCTTAAAATTAACAGAAAGAAAAATAATTGTTTACTCATTAGAAATATCTTTATTATTTCAGTTGGATTACCTCCAGAACCAGTGACAATTAGGCAAGAACCTGCTAGTAGTGTTCGACTGGAAGCGGGAGAAGATCTTGTACTGGTAGTGGAAGCTCAAGGGTTCCCATATCCTCGTTATCAGTGGTTTTTGGGAGATAATGAAATTCAAGGGGAAACAACATTTCAACTAATTAAGAAAAATGTCCAGTATGTAATGGTAATTTTTTCCCTCTTTTAACAATAGTCTCCCTTTGTGATGCATTTTCAATATTTTGACTTGATGTATTTAAAATTAAAATAATCTAGTGGCTTCCTTATTTTAATGTCTTTGGTTTAGTTTTGTTGCTTAATGATAATAAAAGCCTTTATTTTATGCAATAAATATAAGGTGTTCCAATAACTTGGACCGATTTAAAATGTGAATTAAGTTAAGGCGTCTAATGATTTTTTTTAATTTTTTTCTTTTAACAACTTAAGTCTTTGGCAATTTCAACCATGAAAAGATCAACACTCAAACAACATGTTAAAGTTATCGAAGCCTATTATGAAAATGGACATTTAAACAGAAATGCATTTTGCGCAGTTTGATATTTTGACAAAATTCAATTGACACAAGCTGCCATTTGGAGCGCTGTACATTCGTCAGTTGGGTGCATGAGCGAAGACAAGCCAATGAAGATTTTTTTGCAAAAAATCCCCTTTAGTGATGAAGCACAATTTCATCTTGGTGGATTTGTTAATAAGCAGAATTGTCACATTTGGGCTGATGAAAATCTAAGGAAGATTGTTGACAAGTACTGCATCCACAAAAGGTCACTGTTTGGTGTGCATTTTTTGCTAGTGGAATCATTGGGCTGTATATTTATAAATTTGAATGTCCATTTCTGTAATAGGCTTCGATAACTTTAACATGTTTGATTGTTAATCATTCCATGGTTGAAATTGAAGTTGTTGAATCTAAAAGAAAAAAATCATTAGATGCTTAAACTTAATTCACATTTAAAATTGGTCCAAGTTATTGGAACACCCTATATTTATTTTTCAGTATAATTTCCTTCTTTGTCAATGCACTTAGTGCAATACTTCTCCATTAACCATTAAATTTCAGATAAAATTTTAGCTAATAACTAGGTCAAGCTACAGACTTATTGATCCACTCTTGTATTTGTAAAAAAATAAATATAAAATGATATCTATACACACAGCCGATAAATTAAATATCTCTCTTATATTTCTCTCGCTCTTATGATGATGATGAAAATATTCTTTGTATATTTTTAATTTTGTTGACCTGTGGGTGTATGAAAGCTTTTGGAAATTGTCTAATTTTTGGTTACTCCTGTAGCCTCCACCAGTACTTACATATAGGACAGAGGTAATAAAAATCTTATCAGGTGCCTCAACCAAAGGATTGGTGAGCATATGTGTATATTTACTATTGTGTGTATATATATATATATATATATAGATGATGATGTTGGATCCTCCTGTTGTGTTTAACATATGAGTTTCTGACAACCACAAACTAATTATCTGCATGCCTATGACAGGCATGACTTTTGAGACTGCTCGAGAATTGCACAAAAGACCACAAACAGTACAGGAGAATCTATTATATCCAAGTGCAGCAGGAACACTGTTAGATGTCTTATTTTGCTTTCTCGTTTCATGTAATTGACTGATGATTACTTGTCAGTGCAGCTATATCAATGTTGTACTTCTTTAGTTTCAATGTGACCAGAGCTGTTTTTTCTTTCTGGTGCTGAGTTGCTGTCCTGGAGAGTTCATACATTCCAAGTGCCAAGAGGAAGTTGATGTTGTTTCGTAGAGTTTTTCGCAGTAGCCAGATATGTGTGGAACTAATTAGATGTAGTTGTCAGAAAACCAACACTATGATTTGTTTCAAGTGGTGAAGGCTTGTGTCGGACCATCCACACTTTTTGGATCTGTCGATAAAAAAGTAACAGTGCATAAGACTTGCCACGGAAACTCTGAATGACAGTCCATGTATTATTATCACAGAGTTTAACTTCTCCAGATCACAGTCAATATCAGCCAGTACACACCTCTCAGCAGACACATGCAATATAATGACCGGATTAAGCCGTCATGAGTTTTCCTTCCCATCTGAAGTATTTTTATTGTGAAACCAACATTAAAAGGATTGCTAACCAAAGCTCAGAGAGACTCGTTTCACCTTCATCAAGGGCAGCTAGCCTGCGCCAGTTCTGGTACTTTACATAGCTCTGCGAAATATATATATATTTTACACTGGATGTCAGAGTAAACAGATCGTCATCAATGTGCCAATATATTGCTATACTTTTAAAATAATAATAATAACAACATATAAAATTATTATCAATTATATGAGAATATTTTATTATTATTACAATTATTATTATTATTGCTGTTGTTTTTAAAAAATTTGAAAGATAAAAGATTTTTTTTTTTCTACTTTTATAGTATTCCTTTTTTTGGAAATTTATTTGAAACAAATGAAATCTAATGTTTTTTTTTTTTAACACAGCCAGTTTCACCCTTTATAAGGCCCGGGGGCCACTCAAAGTAGTGGGTTATGTTTGAAGGCCATTTGGGTGTATAGGAGTGGAAGATAACAGTTAACCCTAGCCTTGAACAGGTTAAGATGTGCTGGGGAAATATCCTGTTGGGAATCCGTTTCACAGGGCAGTGAAGCACGAGAAGAAGCTGTTTGAGTGAAATTTACTTCTTGCTGAATTGATACAGAGGGACTGTGGGTGGTTTACTACTATGTAAGTGGCATGGCGTGTTCTTGCTGTGAAGGTTTGCCTTGGCAGGACCAGGGAATGTAGTTTGAGCACTTTTCTGTGGAATTAGCAGTAGAGCAGTGAGAGGCTTGCCACATCCTACCTGTGGGAGACAGGTTGAAGGGTAGAGAATAGTTCATCACCCACAAGGGCTTGGAGACACTTTTGAACTTTATTAAGGCTAGAGAGTGAGGTCTGGGCAGCACCTGTCCATATATAACAACAGTACTTCATTTTTGGCCTGATCTGGCTCATGTAAAGGTAGAGGATGGCGGAAGAGGTCAAGTACTTACTGGATCGGTACAGGGAGCCAACCATTTTACCTGCATTCTTAGCAATGTATCATATGTATGAGTTCCACTTGAGGTCTTGTGTGAGTTTGATGTCCAACAGTATTTCAAGGCATGGTGTTTCCCTGAGAGAAAGTTCATCCAGATTGGGCCAAGAGTTTGATCTTTTCTAGGTGTTCAACGACCTTCTTATTAATTATAGCCTCAAAAAGCTTGCTGATGATACTGAAGAGACTGATGAGTATGTACTGGAAGGGGGAAGATTATATGCCTGCATTCTTGAAAACCAGGCATACACTTGATACTTTCTACAGCTTTGAGGAGGATTTCTTCTTCAAGCAGCAGTTGAATAAGTTGCTAGGATTGGTGATAGTTCCCGGTTGCTAGGATTGGTGATAGTTCCCGGTTGCTAGGATTGGTGATAGTTCCCAGTTTATTTGGAATTTTTTCTGGACCAGTGGATTTCTTAAAGTTAAGTCCTTTGATAAGTCTAGAGACCTAAAATGCTGTGATGGTAATAATACTGAGATTGTGCTTAGTGAGACAAGGGGATGGTCTTTGTCATCTAATGTTGAATTAGAGGCAAAGGTGGAGGTGAAGAGGTTCGCCTTATCAGTCGAGGAAAATATCACCTCAGGGCCATTTATAATTGTGGGCACAGCCATTTTACTTCTGTTCATGATTTGGTTGGTGATTTTACAGAATTCATGGGATCCAATTTGGTTCTTTTCAACCTTGGTCTGGATTGCTCATGCATAGATGCACTTGGCGTTTTCTAGAACTTTTTTGTAGCGATTGTGTGCAGTTCTGAATGCAGTGAGGGCTGAACTACTTCACTCCTTGTGATAGATATTGAAGTAGTGGTTTTAGTGTCACTATAAAAAAGATATTTCTAATTATCCATTTTATTTTTTCATTTTATTAGAAGTTATGTAGAACTACCTTCCAGGACTCTATCCAGCAGTTTTGCATAACATGATTCTGCTAATCTTACCAGTTTGCTATTAGATTACTAAGGAATTATTCTGCTTTCATTATGTCCCATTATGTCATGCAAACTGTAATCTGTTTTGACCTCTTGACGTTGATGCGTAGTTCACTTATTATAACGACTTGTTTGCTGAAATTCACTTGATCACTGATTAAATATTCTAAATCTTAATGAAGGTGGAATTTTTTTTTTTTTTAACTAAATATTGCTGACCAAAAAAAAATGTTATAAATTATTATTTTTAATCTAAAATAAAAGTACATTATTTGTTTTTATCACTTTAATAATACCCCTGGCATCAATTTCAGAATTGTCAAGATCAATATTTTTCTAATGAATAATCTTTAAATATGTAAGTCTGGAAAATGAGAAATAAAAACTTTTAAGTGGAGCTCACTGAAAGTGCTTGACTGTTGTATCACCAAAAGCTTGATCTCCAAAAATGGGATAAGATTATTTAAATTAAAAGGTCTAAGACATAATACACCAATATGCATAAATAGATTGAGAGAATTAAATTTTTAGTGTAAAAAAAATGTAATACATTTTTGTTACTTTCTTTTTTACATTTTCAAAATGAAAGAAAAGATCCTACATTCCTGATTTTTCAAATATGTTTCATACAGTATCAATTACTTTTAATATGGTTATTATGTTTTTAACTAGAGTCTGGAATATTTTTTTTTTAGGGTTGAAGACAGTGGAAGCTACTGTTGTCGGCTACATAATTCTCCTGATCGTAATGAAGTTAAATTTACCAGACCGACTGTTGTTAATGTCAGACCATCTCCTGGTAATTTGATAAAATGTTTAACACTTCTCATCACTTTATTTGTTATAACAGAAAACTTTTGATACTTTTTAATGAATTTTTGTACTGTTGTTATTTTTGTGACATCAGCCTTATTGAATAAAAATACATTCTCACTATAGTAAAATTAACTTAATAAGTAATCCATTATACTTGAAAAATATTTTAAAATGCTAGTTAAGCAAAATAATTAATTGTTATATAGAGTAATTATTATAACAAAACAAGCATCATATTTCTCATTTTTCTTTCATTTAGTACATCTCAGAATTTAAATAAAATATCTTCTGATGAAAAATGTTAAATAAGATTTTGAGTTTTTTTTATTATTTGATTTTGCTTATGAACTGCCAGATATAATTCATTAAATTAGAAAATTAAGAAAATAGCTAAGACTAACTTTAGATTTTAGTCAAGCTTTGATTTACCTGAGTTGATATCTGAAAATGATATTTTGTTTCCTGGTGTAAAGACAGATTTTAAATTAAATCAATCTGGCTTAGAGTTGGAAAAATGGTTCTGTTTTTGTCATTAGATGACATTAGAAGTATTTAGTTTTTAACTAATTTTATTAAAAAAAATATTACTTTTGATTGTGTTGTGGAAACTCATTTCAGCTTGAATTAAAAATAGTTGTCAAAATTAGCATTTGTTTTCTTTATTGATGGAAGAAAATAGTGGTACAAAATAGTAAATATTTTGTTCATCAACATTAATGTCAAAAACAATAACATTTATTTTTACTTAATAATCTAACAAACATTTTCATCAACCCACTGTAAAACTGATTTATACACGCTTGTGCTTGTGATTGAAGATTAAACTTTTGAGGAAATCTTAAATTTATTATAGTGATTGTGGTCAGTCTTTGTATACTTCTAAAATTAGCAATATGCAAGTAGATCTTTTCTTGATTATTATTCTATTCATAATGGATATCTATTTTTGAAGTAATCAGTTTTAAAGAAATAATTTGATCAGTTTTATTGATTTTTTATTGAAACATCAACAATAAACAATTTGTTCTTATTCTGATAAGGGAAAACAAAAAATATTGATTTTCAACTGATGTTCAAGCGTTTTATCTTATTCAACTGGACTGCTATCTTTAATCCTCATTATGAGTTTGTTTTGTTAATATTTAAAACACAGCTGCTCTTGTATAGGTAAGTAACACCTTCTACTATTACACTTTATGTGATTACTTTGCATCAACAAAATCACATTAAGATTTAGAAAAATCCTCATCATTATGTAGAGTACTAATAAAATGAATGTTATGAGTCAGTATATGTGCAGGAGGCTCTGCTCTGTATCTCAAATTTGAAGAAAAGATTGTTTTAACTTGAGTAGTTGCGACATTGAAATTTTATATAACAATTGGTGATAATAACTTAGTTTTCTTCACATGATGCTTAGGTTTTTGTTTATGTTTAACAAATAAAAATAAATGATTGCACCTGCCTAATTTGAGAAATCTAATTAATTTTTATTCCTAACTGAATTTTTTCTTTAATTCTTATACAAGTAATATTTTATAGTTATCTTGTGTTTTTACTGGCTTAGAGAAGTGTAGGCATTCTTATAGATGTTTACATGTGGTACGTAACAGTTGAACATAATCTAATTATCAGATAATACATAATAAATTCAGACTTTTTCAATAACAAAAAAAATTATGAAAATTAAAGATTATTGATGAATTCTTTTATTTTTCAATTTTGAGAATGCTAATATTATTTAATATATAACATTTCAGGTGTGATTTAGGAAAGAATAAAAAAAAAAATTTTTGTTTTATTTGTTACAGCCGACAGTATAATTTAACAAATAAAACACAAAATATTTCTAAATGAATATTTTATTTTGAAGTTTTAATTTTTCTGATTTAGATCAGAATTTAGATCTGATTTTCTGATTTTAATTTGCACCTCACTGATGATATTTGTATAAAAAAAATTAAATATGTTTTATTTCTTCAGAAAATTATCCTTTAAAATCTGTAAACTTCTTCACAATCATTTAGAGAACATAAAGATTTTAATTTTGGACAAATATTTTGACTAATATTTTTTATATAAGGAAAGCTTTTAATGAATTGCTTCAGTCACTGATGTAATAAGTAAAAAGGCTATTAAATTTCAATAATTGGATGAATTTCTGTAGATTTTTAAAATGTAGCAATATCAGGTATTCAAATTCTTTTATTGATTTTTCTTCTTTCTGTCATAGTAATTTTTTTCAATATTCAAAAGAAAAATTTCAAACAGTCTCCATTTTTGTAAATGGGACAAAAATAACTCCTATATCACAATATTCTAATTCTCCTTCCTAAGTTTTTTTTCTGTTACATTTATTTTTGATCATGAGTAAAGTTTTCAAAGTACACGAGAATAACAATATAAGATTTATAATCTCTTGGAATCCAGATAATCATTTTATAAAAGAATGAATAATCAAGACTGAAAGTGTAGAAATATAACCTTTTTTGTTATAAGACAATAGTCAATTATTTCTTTACCATTTTTAAGTTCTGTTTGAATGTTTTAAATATAATTTGTTATTACTTTTTTAGTGCCTGTGATCCTACAACATACACCATCTCAAACACTTTTCTCTCACGACACATTGATTTTGTGGTGTAAAGCTTCTACTTTTGTTGATTCCAATTTAATTTATGAGTGGTACAAAGAGGATACCTTCATTGCCTTTGGGCCCTGTCATAAGGTAATCTTGAGTTTTTTCCCTTCTTTCTTTTTTTTTTTTTTTCATTTTGAAACAGAAAAGTAAATTTTCTACAGAGATAAAGTAACCAAAAGACAATTTTGTTTTTTATATGCATTAAAAGTTTTAACAGAACAAAAGGGATATGTTGCTTAGTGCTACATGATCCATGTATATTTACAAGGATCGTTCAAAAAGTTCAAAGCCTCCCTCAGTAAGAAATGCCATAGCTGAACATTTTTGTTGTGGCAACGCACTATCACTTTCAGAAAAATTCAGATTTCTGTCTTAATTTCTGTGCAGGTGAGGCTCATACAAAGGTGAGAGGTGTGAAACAAATCTAAAATAGACAAAACAGAGGCTCAAGTATTTGCAAAAGAAATGTATGACACCAAAGGAAATCCATGGTAAAGACACTTGCTCCCCTTCCTATGCAACTGTGAAGAAGTGGATTATGGAATTCAAGCAAGGCAGGGACAACACAGGTCATCCAAAAACCTTAATCACTGATGAACAAGTTGATACCATTTACTGTATGATTTTGGATGACAGACATCTTACTGTCTAGCAGATAGCTAAGTCCATTGGCATTAGTTCTTGTTCAGTCCATACTGTCTTAACTGAGATCTTGGAGATGAGCAAATTGTCTGCAACATAGCATCCCAGAATGCTGACACTAAAGCAGAAGCTGAAAAGGGTTGACATTTCCAGGACACTTCTGACTTTGAGAATTTCCACTGCAGATTAGTAACTTGACATGAAACCTGAATTTCTCACTGAAAATCAAAATTTATCTTTTCACCAAGCAAAAGATTTTTTTGTAGTAATAAATTGTACAATGTGATGGTGTCTGGATTGGCCAATTTTATTGTATCTAGCAGGAAAATGTTGCCGATTACTTGTCAGTAACAGAGAGAGTACAATGAGTGAGAAAATTTTCCTAGTCTTATCTGCTCACTACCAAATCAAAAACCTCACTGAAGAAACTTCAAGAGTGGAACTTTTGTTTTTAACCAGTTGCTGATTACTGGCATATTATTTCATTGAGAGATATTAAGTTAGGAAAAGAGTAAAATCAATGTGTTTTCGTTAGGTTTAAGAGTTATATCCCTTCAGTAAAGAAAGTCATTATAATGAATATCACTTTCATAATTTATTAATGACTCTATCTTTTGTAGGAAATGTTAAGCATAGTGTAGATATATGTATTAATATATAGATTTTTGAAATGCTCTTTTGAGTTGTCTGAAAGAATATATGAAAATGACAAGAATTTTATTAGAAATTATCATCATTGTTATCAGTACTATAATTGAGTGTAGTTGTAGGGTCACTGCACAGCTGAGTACCTGACAAATTCACTCCATGTGTCTTGTTTACATGCCAATGTCTGAATTTCTCTGAAGGATCTTCCAGTCCCCTAAGTGATATTGTCATCTCATTTTTCTCCTCTCTCTGTTTCTTCTTTTGCCTAAGGTGGTATCTTGGTAGTGCTTATTTCATGTGCATGCCATTTCAACAAAATTATCTGACAGTGGTTATGAGGTTTTCTATCATCATGCAGTGAACATGATCAATATTTTCTTTGGTGGTGGCAATTGCAGGACATCCAAACCTTGAGTCATCTACAAAAATCTTCCCTCCCCTCCTAAATTCAGCTGCCCCATTTTGCACTGTTGATAAAGCTGGAATGGCATCTCGTAATGTAGCAACCATAAAATGAATGTCCTTTATGCAGGTACTTGATAACACCACAATGACAAATTTTGACCATTTTCAAGAGAAGTTGAGATTAGTTACTTTTGAAGTCTTCTTTGAACAATAAAATGTCAGTTTACCGAGAAAGAAACAATGCAGTTGTTAATAAGAATAAGTTAATGTAGCTTTTTATTTGACTCAAAGTTATACTCACGATAAAGTTATGGTTGATTCCAAAAGACATTTCAAATGGTAAAACAATGCCAAGTAGCTATGAAGTAAATTTAAGATTTACTAGGCTTAAGCAGATCTAAAATAGACTTTGGATGTATAACAAATACTTTTTTTAAAGTTTGTAACTTATATTAATTTATTTTATCGATATCCATTACTTTAACTTTTATTTAATTTTCTCCTTAACTTTGAAAAAATTTCCTGCTCTTTTTCAGAAACAAAAGCTGACAAAAATTGACTCGGGGGAATATAAATGTCTTGTTAGAAATGATTTTGGAGTGACAATCACTGAGCCTATTTTGGTCAATGTTTTAATTGGTGAGTAATATTAATATGATTTGTCAGTATTTTTTTGTTCTTTTTAGTAACTCTACTTTGGATGCCTGGTTTGACTTGTTAACTTGTCAATATTGTAATATATCTCTTTTACAATCAGACAGTTATGAAGAAATAAAAAAGATAAGTTGGTAGACGTTTTTTTAGATATTACTGCTAACGAGTTCAGTTGTTAGAAATACAAAATTATTTATAACAAAATCTGATAATAATTAATGATTAGTGATCTTAGATCTTATGCATCTCTTTTTTTATTAATTTAATAAATTGTCTTTTGTGACTGCTAAAAAAGTACTTACAATTTCTAAAATGATTACAAGAAATCTAAAATTTTCTCTCACCTGCTTTTTTTTAAAGAATTTTACTGATGAATTTCCATTATTTGACTTGGTCTCAACTCCTCTACAATAATTTCTATCTACACAATGCAGTTTCTCTTTTAACCATCTCAGTTAATTCAGTGTGACCTCTGCAGAAATATTATAATTTTATATCAGTGCACTGAGTGTTAAGCCATCTTATTAGCATCTTACTAATGATTTCAACCTCACTTTAGCATTCTGTGTGTCATATATGATGTCAGGTATAATGATATACAGAAAGAGAATCAGTTCAACACTTCTGTTTGTCATTGAAATATCAGCTTAACTCCATTCACTGTGTCATAAAATTTTACCATTGTTGGCTGATCACAGCACACATCCTTAGTCATGAGCCCACTTACATCCAACCAAATCCCAATTACTAAGGAACTTGCATCAACCCACACATTCTCTTCTTTTCTGTTTATGCACCAATCTTCTCAAGCAGGGTTATTGTTTCTGGTATTTTTTTAAAGAAATTATCTACTTTGTTATCACAGCTCTTTGTAATTGCAGTCAGTCTGTTTTATGAACCTGTTGCCACACAGAGCCATTCATACATTGGGAAATGCCTCACAGGTTTCATTGTATTTATCCCAAGAAGGTTAAATCCTTTACATTTATTACCAGAACTTTAATATATTACACGTGCTGACTCTACAGCATTTATTGCACATCCACATAAAACTGAATTGAAGAAAATCATCAAGAATAAACCAAAACCATTCACAGTATCTAATGATCTGGGTAGCATGACATATTTCCTTGTATTGATTGTCTTCATTTTGCTTCTTAAACAATCTGAAGAAATATGACCTAATTCATGGCATCAAAAACACACTTCTCTGATTCTCCCTCATCAAAACAAGCAAACTCATGCAATATGATTCAGTACATGATACCTGGAGCACATGAACTTGATGATTTCTTCGTCTTCTGTAGATGTTAGTTCCAGCATCTTGCTAATATAAGACTGCAGCTGCTCCTATCCTTCAATATTGCCAGTTGGTTGTCATTCATAGAATCCATACATGAAGAGAAACAGACTCGCTTTTTCTGGTAACTCTGTTACAAATTCACAAGTCAATCAGATACTCTTTATAATTCCACCAAAAACATATCTACCAATTCAGTTAAGTATCTTGATATAAATTGTTCATAAGTTACAAATGAATCAACTGCAATTTCTGTGTCTAAAGCTTCTTTTATCATTGTAATGTTTTTCTTCACTGATTCAGATGTGTTGGTACACAGTACACTGTAGCGGACCGAAGAGCCAACGAGTGGCATGCGTAATATGTAAGCAGAATAGTGGACGCTTACACAAATATAGCAACAGTTCCTGGAAAACTGAAATACTGGACGAACGAGGAAAGAATCAAAATGGCGGTGCCCATGTTTTATGACAGGTGGTTTCGGACAGCTAACGCGAAATCTCGTCTAATGATTCGTATCTAAATTATGGTCGGGCCTCGGCTGTATAAAGTGAGCTGTTTTTTTTGGGAGTCACAGACGCGTCTTTGCTGGTGAGAAGCGAAGATTGGACGTGTAACCCCATTTTGTCGTTTCTACGTTGATTGTTGGACTGTTACGTCGGACTATCATTTTAACTGTGATTTGGCTACGAGTGTTGCGGTTGAGAGACGGAAGAAATCTAAAGGTCCCTGGTTCATTCCCGGGTTTTGGCACCACCGCAGCCATCTGTCGCCATGGCAATGTCACCTGCTATCAGTGCTCTGGACCGAATCATTTTGCTAAAGACTGCCACTATCAATGCGAAGAAATGTGCAGCGAGTCGGCGCGAAAGGCGGTGCCCTTGCCGTGTATAGGCAGCTGAGCAAAGAACAAAAAAGTGACACTGAGCAAATAAAGCACGCCTTACTAACTGTGTTTGGAACTGACCGGTTCGTGGCCTATGACCAATTCCAGGCGCGGCATCTGCGACCTGGTGAGACAGTAGACGTATATTTGGCAGAATTAAAGAAACTCGCCGTACCGATTGCACCGCACATCATCCAGAATGGAAGACATGACGCTCAATCAATTGTTGACCAGAGCCCATGCTATCATGATCGACGAAAAAGAGGCTGATGAACCAGTGGCCGCAGTCGTTCAACCAATTGAAGTCAAAGAGGGTCCGACCCCAGCCATCCATTGTCCAGCCACACCTGCAATTCGTGCTGGTATTCTTCCTTGACGCGTTCGGGCACCGAATACTCTGACACTTGGTTCTGGAGCTTTTCTGGTGGGTTATTTTCCAATCATTTCCACAGTGCTGTCTTGACCTTGTCAGGACGGTTGAACCTGCGTGCTGTGCAAGCACCGTGTTGCCAGACAAGCACGATTCTGACTGGATAAGGTCCATCCATCAATGAAGCGGCCACCCCGGAATAAGGCGAATGTTGTACAGGTTGACCCCATGGTTTCTAAAAGCGTTGGTTAGGGCTGTGGTGAGAAAGTGCGAGAAGTGTCAGTCGATTAAACCTCCACCCACTATCTGTCCCAAATTGAAAAGAGCGAGGGCTCGCAGTCAATGAGGGACAGATAGTGTCGGCCTCGGTAATGGGTTGCATCCATTCCCATTCGAAACCAAGTATCACTCACGTCCAAATTCCCCTTCGGCCAACGCGTGGGTGGACACTTCTCAGCCCTAACCGACGCTTTAGAAACTGTGGGGTCAACCTGTCTAACGAAGTACAATGTTCGCCTTATTCCGGGGTGGCCGCTTCGGTGATGGATGGACTATATCCAGTCCGAATTGTGCTTGTCTGGCGACATGGGGCGTGCACAGCACGCAGGTTCAACCGTCCTGACAAGGTCAAGCCATCGCTGTGGTACTCTCGTTAGGCTACCTGCTCGGTTATGTTCCGACTTTACCAGGACTACATCCACAGACAGTTTATATTCTTGGACCAAGCTTGCGAGTGTATCAAGTCGCCGTCTAATTAGCATCTCGCTTGCCGCTTTGGTGTGCACCCTAGCCTTCCTCGTGAGGGTGTCCGTGACCCATCTGTGTACACAGGCAGAGTCAGTGTGAAGATGCAGTGTATTCGCTTCCCACATTAATGCCATGTTTACACCTTTTAGCATCGCATCAAGCTCCGCCAAATTTATGTGCTGCGTATCCCTTTCCTTTCGTAACCAGCTCGCATCCTCCACGGCAACTCCATCGTGCTCCAATGATACTCCAGTGGCTAAAGAGCTTGTGTCGACCCAAACGTCGAGCTCGGGACTATTAACACACCACTTTCCTCGCACGGGGTCTTTTTGACGCACTCTTGCGACTACTTCTTCCATCATTGTTGTTAAAGGGATGGTGATTAACTTGTCATCCCAACCCTTTGTTATATCTGCCACTCTCCTCTTAATAAATGCTGCAGCCACTCTAAGCCATTCACCACTGGGAAGTGCCCGACCAACTTTTCACAAAATGAGAACACGCTACGGCGGGTAAGAATACGTGGCACGCTCAGGACCTCGTTCCCTTGTTCCCATATCAGAGTGTTGTCCTCTCCCCGAACTGCCAAGCCAAGCACTCTCGCACCGTTCTGAAGCCGCTCCGGTTCTTTGCTTGTCAGTCCAAAGTTAGCCAAATGTTGCCTCACCCTGGTTGCAGAAGCTATGTCTTCATTGATAAAGACATCGTCAATGTATGCCGATGTTGCCCGCCGGATCACGTCATCCTGCAAGAGTGTAGCCTCAACAATAGCTCGCATGATAGATGGTGCTACATTGAGCCCGAAACCCATGCGCGATAAGCAGTACCTCTATCTAGGATCGAAACCCGGCTGAATTGTTGTCAGTCGATTGACCCTCCACCCATGCGTTGGCCGAAGGGGAGATTGGATGTGAGTGATACTTGGTTTCGAGTGGGAATGGATGTAACCCATTACCAAGGCCGACACTATCTGTCCCTCATTGACTGTGGGCCCTCGCGGTTTTCAATTTGGCGTCGTCTGAGGCAACAAGATGCAGCAAGCATTATCAGCCACCTGGAAGGCCTATTCTGCGAGCGTGGAGCGTCGGCTGAAATGCTTGTTGACAATGATATGGCATTTCGCAGCAAGAGCCTCGAGGACTTTCTAAGTGAGTGGGGAGTCCGAATGCGTTTTCATTGTGCACGTGTTCCCTCCGGAAATGGCATTGTGGAACGATGTCATCGAAGTGTCAAACAAATTGCAGTGAGGAAACAATGCACCATAATGGAAGCAGTCTATTGGTACAATGTCACTCCTAAGGATAATGTGTCACTGCTGACTGCCCCTGCTAACCTTATTCATCGCTATCACGTCTGACTGAAGGGTATCGATGCACTCCCGCCAGATAGGCTCAAGCAGCAGAGTGGATACAACATGGGCGATTGTGTCTGGATGAAGACCCCAATTGGACAGTGCACGTCCCCTTATACACGTGTACATGTTATAGGTGTGATAAGCCCACAAAACGTCCTTGTCGACGGGATGCCCCGCCATGTCAGGGACCTGCATCCCGTTATGGGCTCAAGTGCCTCGGAGAGCGGTAGTGACAGTGAACTCTCAACCCAAAGTACAAGAATGATCACCATCAACGACGCACACGGTAGTCCCTGCGAGGTAAGCAACACGTATGCAACAGGTGATACTTTTTCAGACGAGTCGTCCAAGGAGGAGGAAGTACAGGAGGTACCATTACTGTGAAGGAGCACTAGACGGAAGAGACCCGCTCCAGATTGTTACCTATGTGATCACGGGGGAGTGTAGCGGAACTAACGAGTGGCAAGCGTAATATGTAAGCAGAATAGCGGATGCTTACGCAAATTTAGCAACAGTTCCTGGATAAATGAAATACTAGACGAACGAGGAAAGAATCAAAATGGCGGCGCTCATGTTTTATGACAGGTGGTCTCGGACAACTAACGCAAAATCTCGTTGTCTAGTTTTTCATATATAAATTATGGTCGGGCCTCGGCTGTATAAAGCGAGCCGTTTTTTTTTTTTGAGTCACAGATGTGTCTTTGCTGGTGAGAAGCCAAGGTTGGACGTGTAACCACATTTTGTCGTTTCTACGTTGGTTGTTGGACTGTTACGTCGGACTATCGTTTTAACTGTGATTTGGCTACGAGTGTTGCAGTCGAGCAGACATCTGTTGCCACTTTAAGTTGACAGTTTTTTGGGGTTTTTTTTTTAGTACAAAATACACTCTTCATCAGACAAATGAAGTAGAATGATTCCCTCAATTTCTTTTACATCCCATAGACAGCACATCAACTCAAACTTTTCCATCCATTCAACTATAGATAAGTTAGTATTATCTGCTGCCAAAATCTATTATCAATTTAAGACCAAACTTTGTTTCAAACATTTTTACTAAGTTGAAAAAATAGCTTGTAAAAATAAAACTTCTAATAATTGCTGGATTTATAACAAAAATACCCCTTTGTTCTTTGGTAACTTATTAAAAACTGTTACACTTTTTTTTATCCTGCTAGTAATGTGCCAAAGAGCGTTTACTGTTAGAGCATCAGCCAGACTTGTGGCCAGTAGGTGGTGCAGTGTTACTGCCATAGATCATAAAATTTTTTTTTGATTAGATGTTAGCACATGGCCTACATTCATGTGTTAGTTCAGGTTGTAACTGTTACATTAGCAATGAAACAGACTTTTTTCTGAAAAAAATCTTTTCATTTTTGTTGACAATGAATAGAGTAAAAATGAAATGTTATTTTGATGATATAGGATTTGTGTTAAAAGTTGTTACATTTATATTTTTTATCTAGAAACATTAGAAATTGTGGTACAACCAAAATCTACAACAGTAGATCTTGACAGTTTGGCTCTTTTCACCTGTAAAGCACGTGGACCTGAGCCACTTTTCTATCAGTGGTATAAAGATGAAATTTGCATTCAAGGTAGGTTTTTTGTCTATTAAAAAATGTGCCTTTTGTTTTTGTTTACCTGAGATTCCCTTTTCATTTTTTCAGATTGCTACATGTCATCTGTCATGCACCTTCACTTCCCATTCATAGAAGTAAATCTCTACCTTTTCTTTCCAGGTGCTACTTCATCTGAATTTGATATCATTGTTAAATCTCTAAGTGATACTGGAATTTACTTTTGTAAAGTATCCTGCCCCAGTTTTCAGATGGAATGTCGATCAGATTTTGCTATTCTGCGAATTAAGGATAACTCAAAACAAGTGCAAAAAAAATATGCCGGTAAGTTTCTTTATATTACCATTTAAATTTCTAAATGTTTTTTTAAGACACAGCAGTTATTTGTCTTTGCTCAGATATATTAAGTACAATTGCATGAGTACAATTTAGTATATAAAGTACAATTGCAATGAGTACAATTTAGTTTTTTGAAATTATTCATATCAAGAATTGGATTAAAATGCCATAAGAAGCAGATTCATTTGCAGGAGAAAAAATTAGTCTCTCATATAGGGTGTCTCCCCAAATCTGTGGTCATTTTGGATGATAGCAGTGTCAGATTAAAACAACTAGTGGGCCTGGGATAGAAAACGTTTTGAGCCCTCGGCACCAGGTTGCAAGAAACTTATTAAAAATTAAAAGTAGACTTACATATAGAATGATACTGATCAATACCAACCTCTAAATCAAATGTGACACCCAAAGAAATATATTTAATAATTTTAATTTTGGTAAAAATGTACTGTTTAATAGCCATATTTTAATATTACATTCACTAAAATGCAGAGTCAAAGATTTTCTTATGCTGCAAATTCATTAATTGTGAACATACCATCAAGTTTCTTGGACACTTTTTCATTGACTGGTTACCGTATCACACCAGGAATTGAAGATGAAAAGAAAAAAAACAATTTTCATGTATTGAAGTTTTCAGTAATTTCTTTATTTGTGAATTCACCTGGCACAGTAAGTGGTAGGTAAGTGTTACTTGGGACATCTTGGCTGCTACTTCTGTCTTCTCTCACAAAAGATCAGAGCTTCTCTTTGGCCAGCAAGAACTCCAACTGTCCCTCTTCCCATCTCTGACTGTGAATGTCAGTCTCACTGCCCCTTTTTATATCTTGAGGTGACTGACCCCTGATTGTTCCTGCTCCGACTACCTCTACTTCTTGAGGGACAGCTTTTAGTTAGAATGCAGCC
This sequence comes from Acanthosepion esculentum, assembly GCA_964036315.1. Lineage (NCBI taxonomy): Eukaryota > Metazoa > Mollusca > Cephalopoda > Sepiida > Sepiidae > Acanthosepion > Acanthosepion esculentum. The sequence continues at coordinate 49,533,587 of OZ038492.1, read as the reverse complement.
TGACTATATAATTCCCATGACTGTAATACCCTACCTTTCAGCAAAGTGGCACTTGATCTTAAAACTTATTACTTATCTTATTTCCTTTTCCCCTAATTGTGGATTGCTTTGAGGTTCTCACATCTCTTTTGATTGTCATAAAACACCAGTTGCTTCAGGCCTGGATAAAATTATTTACAGTCCACATAGTCAATGTAGGTGTTCTAAGCTATGAGATGATTATAGCCCATTGAAGTCAGTTTATCATTTTCTCTGTTGAGCATACACTCTTAGGACATCATTGATTATAGATCATGTTTTTTTTACTTTTGAAAATTATCTTTTGCCACAACATTTTGAATTTGATCCCTCAATACTATTTCAGATTCATCAAAAAAGAAAAGTTGTCAGCTACATTTCTATACACTTTTGTGTTTCAAGAGCATCCATGATTGAGATGAATTCCCCCTGACCTTGTCTCCAAGAGAGAACTTGTACGAGCAAGAGAAGTTATGTTAGTGTGAAAAAATGAATCAAATTTAGTAATTAATTCCAGCAATCTAATAATGTTCTTTGGTGAGCCAAATGTTTCAAAGCCATTTCAGTCAACATGACAGTAACAGTTTCTGAAATACATGTCTCCATTAATCTTGTTCTGTTTTTATTTGCTCTTTCAGCTTTGATGTGACTAGACTTTCTTGATAGAGTAGCTTAATGATTGCTTTGAGATTATCTGGGCTTTAATAAGATGAGCATGATGCCAGTTCTGACGTAGAAGCCCTGCCGGCTACAGCTCTGTCCTCCGGTGGCCCTGGCCGAAAAGTAAACCACCCAGTCCTCCTGTGAAGGTGAACTGAAGGAACCACCACTATAGGCCACGTTGTGTATTTTTGATCCGAACAGCACTATTTCGATCCTTCAGGACGATCCAGAGGTAGGACGAATTAAATGGCTGGGCTCCACGCTGAAAGAAATCGCTATTCGTGCAGAAAAGTTCTTGTCGTAACCACAAGGGCACAAAGAAACACTTTCGGTTCCTGTACTTTTTTTATGTCACTATCACAAAGAAATTGCACGAATACAAACTGTCTTAACGAGGTTCACTTGTTTGGGTCAGAACGTCACAGAGAGAGAAAGACACAATTATGCCAGTCGAAATTCGGCTGTACTAAGGGAGATAAGTTGTAGTTCTTCGTCCAACCCCTCCGATATAGCAGTCGGCTTTTCTCAGCTTTGTTGACGAAGTTATCAGGATTCACATGAGTTTGATTTCTATCTCTGGGTACCATTTGGACTTTTTGATGCCGGCAACCAACTGGCCAGATCAGCAGGACCCACTAAGCCATTTCTGCTGCGTTTTCCTTCGCGTTTTCTGATCTGCGATCCCTGATCTGCGATCCCTGATCTGTGATCTCTCCCGTTCTCTCTCTCTGCCGCTTCTCTCCCCTTCTCTGATCCGATCCGATCCGATCTCCTCTGGTCAACTCAAGTGTGCAGGCCGCTTATATAGAGAGAGGCGGAGCTAAACAGTTTTGAGGCACCGCCCACGAATTTTAATATACAAATCGCCTTGACCACCATGTGTTTCTGCCTGCTCTCCGAAACTCCATTTTTCAAGAGGTACTAAAATCAGATTCGGACTCCCTGCTGGGTTTTTTGCAGACAACGTCCACTTAAGCCCGGCGAAAAGCACTTATCTCATCTGAGGGCTCTGGCTGGATTTCGCCCGGCAGATCACCCAAAATCCAATTTACTTAACGAACCAGTCCATTAATTACTCTGGAATTAATCCACCTAGTTAATTAATAATTCAATCCCAGAAACAACTAAGTAAGAAGAAAAACTTATTTCTGGAATTACTCCAAAATCCCTTCTACCCAACTAATTAGTACCTTCATCCCAATCCTTTAGAACCGTTGATTAATAAAGCCCACCTGGTGGTGGTGGTGGGGGGGGCTCTCTCTCTGTTATAAGTTATCAAATCAAGTTGAGGTTAAAGATGTGGTGGAAAATAAATTTACACACAAAACAGATTTTCCCTTTTGATGAGGAATACAGTAGTCATTCTTTTGGATATGTTTTTCTATTTACCTTTCTGAAATGGGATAGATTCTTTGAGCAGTATTGGGCATTGGTTTAAAGATTTGCTTTGAATTGCTGAAAGATCCTTTCCAGGGCTGACATTCCGTCAGCCTTTCTCAACCCAGAATAACTCGTTATTTAATGGAGGCCATAAATTTACATCATCAATGCCTCAGAAATCACAACTAGTGTAAGCAGTTGTCATTTCTTTATCTTTACTAAGATGATAATCAGCCAGCTTCTTCCTTCTTTATATTGATGTTCTATCACTTCATTGTCATTCTCTTCAGAACACTGTATTTGTCATGAGAGTAACTGACAATGATTTTCCTTGTGGTTCTTGTGAAGTTCCTTCTCAATATTTTCTACTTGGTAAGTTGTATCTATATGTAAAACCAAATATTCTGAATCTGAGGGATCACAGAAATTTGTATTTGTCTGTTGTACAAAACCAGATGATGTGATTAGCTTGAAATATTTCAGTATTCTCTTCTGTTCTTTTTGCTGCTTTCATTATTGAGTTTCATTTTCATATCAGGTATGTTTTGCTCCCAGAAATATTTAAGCGAATGTTTATTATGAGGTAATTAATTAATGAACTTGCACCTAAAATATATTAAAAGACAATGTGTGTTAGATAAGAAAAAATAATAGAATAATGATTTAATTCATATATACCAAGAATTTAATCTCTCAAAACTAATAAATCCTAAAATTAAATAATAAAGTAATACAAAAAAATATTGAACCAGCTACAAATTAATTTATTCTAAATATGCATAAATTGCAATGTTTTAAATTATCTTAAACTGATTTCTTTAAGAATGAAATAACAAAACACTTGTTACCATTGTACATATACATGTTATTTCATGTTTTTACATTCATTTATGTATTTGTTTCCTTGTTTTAATGTTCGTATGAGGTAACATTGATTGCTGTCATATGGTATGTTCTTTGTTGACTAAAACCTAAAACATAGTTTCTACTAGTAAGGAAAAAGATTATAGACACAATTCAAGTTTTATTACTAATTCTGTATAAGGATAAAATATTTTAAAAAACAAAAGTAATTGTTCATGGATGATTGTAACATGCTAAAGAAAATAACTGGCTTGATTTTTCTTTTTAAAGAAGCAAACTCTAAAAATTTCATAATTTTCATTGCTATATTAACCACATGTTGGCTCCCCAAATACCATGTTTTCAGTAATCTTTCCAGTCTTGATAGTTCAAAAGCATCTCTGCATGGGTGATGAATTAATTTCCACCCTACAACCTCTTATTCACTGATGAAATGTTGCAAGCCTCTTGGTGCTCTATCGCTATTTCCATGGAAAGTGTTCAGATGAACTACATTCCTTAATTCCATCAGTTGTAACCTTCATGGCTAAGACCTGCCATTTACATTGTAGCGAACCACCCTCATTCCCTTCGTATTTCATTGTTGAGATGTAAAGTCAACTCAAGCAGATTCTTCCCATGAACTGCTGCTTTGTAGAACCAACTTCCAAGAGGATACTTCCTGATTGATACATTCTTAACCTATTCAAATGTAGAGTCAACTATTATCTTCCCCATAAACTGTACTTCTTACTCTGTAACCCTCTAACTTGATTGGCTCTTGTGTCTTATACAAGGTGTACATCATTGTAAAAGAAAATAAATAAATTTTACATTTGAACATAATTATTTTTCTATTTTTGAACCCATTCAAATGACAAGAAATATTACTTGAATTTGTTTTGGTTACATTAATGTAAAAACACAATGTTTTGCTAAAATTATTCAACAGGGTGCTAAGCAGGGGCCTAGATAAGTAACATTTACTTTGAAAACAAACTGGCAAAACTTTAGAAAAATTTAAAATATTTAACTATTAGCTCCAAACCTGAAAGGAATAAGCACTATGGAACCAAAATATCTTCATAAGAAATATCACTGATCACCGAAATTGTTGATATTGGTCATTGTTGAATATGACAGACTTCTGGTAATTCACTTAAATTAGTACACAGTAAGTTAAATCCATTTTTTGAACAAAGTAAAACTAATTTTTAATTTTTTTTTATTTTCAGCCACAGATAAAGTGGCTCTTCTGATTGGCAATGAAGACTACCGCAGTGAAAATAAACTTACTGCTCCTCAGAATGATGTGGAAATACTGTCAGAAATTTTCATGCACTTGAACTTTAAAGTTGTCTCCCTTGTTAACCTTACACTCAATGAAATGGAGTCGGCTATCATGAAGTTTATTGAAATGCTTGACAAGGGTGTCTATGGTGTATTCTATTATGCTGGCCATGGATTTGAAGTGAATGGTGACCCATATTCATATTTGACCCCAGTGGATGCTCCTACTGGTTGTAATATCAAATCATGTTTGCAGGCAGAAAAGATACAGGAACTGATGGCTTCTAAAAAACCAGCCCTCTGCTGTTTAATTCTTGACATCTGCCGTACGATGTAAGTTGATAACTATATAACATTATTCTATTTAAGATTTTAAAAGTATACTGTAGGTATTGGATGTTGGTTGTAATAAAGTTTGTCAGAGCAGAGAGTGTGTGCATTGGTCTCAGTCTGTTAGTAATGTTAGTGTGTAATGGGGATTAGAGTTGGGTTGTTAATGTAAGTTACCCTGTGTATTACATGTATTAGTGGTTGAGAGGCGATTCCTTTTCTATTTTATTAAACTGAAAATGAAATGAATAAAATGTACAACAGTGTGCAATGTCTTTGAGACGCATATTGAAATTAATGAGAATTATGTGTATTTTTCTTTTCGTGAATGTTATTTACAATATTGGTTTTGTGTGTGTTAAATGTTCTCAGGGTTATTAACTCTCTTTGTTTCTTACTTGTTTATAATTGTTCCGAGAATTTTGAAACCGTCAACTCTGAATTTTCATGGAGCAAAGAAGATACATCTTGTCTGTCGTTCCTTTTACTACTGCTACCTTTGCTTGTGGTGAAAAATCATAAATCATCAGTGGTGTAAAGGTTGTTTTTAGAATGATGAAATATAATCACCATCATGAATCATAACAAGTGTGCAAGACTAGGTTACTAAGCAATATATTAAGGCATTCCTTAATAAGATAGTTTCAAACTATTTACCAGAGGAACTATTCTTACAGAAAATACATTGGCAGATTTCATTTGATGGGACCTGATATTAATAGAAGATAAAAATAAGCATAATGAGGAAACCCATCTGTACATTTTCCTAGTCTTTGATGTGGATTATGAATTTTTGCTAATATATGTGAGCGAATATTAAAAAGTTCTCAGCCTTACTCACTTCCTGAATATCTGCTTTTTTGTTGTTGAAAGGCCTTTTTGGTTCAGCTGAAAACTTTCAGCACCCTTTATAATATGTGTGTGTCAAAATTGATTTTAAATTTACATCTATTGATATTATTAATGTGATGTATGCTATTGTTTTGCAATAGCTGTATAAAATTTGTGCATATTTTGAATTAGCACATTAATTTTATCTCCTAAAATCTGGCATTTCATGTCTGATCAGATGATGTTTGCAGAGTTACTCTATTGTTTTTTTTTTCTTTTAATAGACAACAAAGCAATGTACACCAATCCAGACCTATAAGAACTCCAGAAAATTCAGTATATTTTTATGCTACGTAAGTATTTTATGTTTTTGTATATCTTTAATTAGTATTACTAAAATTGTTATTTGAGGTTTGTGATTATACATAAAGAACAAATTTTTTTCAGCTTCGAGTTGCATATATCATTGTCATTTTTAAACTCTTTAGTTTGAGATTAGTGTTTTTGTAGGTGTCAGTTGTTTTGGCTCTAAATTTATCCCATTTAGTGGATGAGATTCTAGACTAATTTTATTCATTGTTTACTATTTTAAAGAACATGCTTTTGTGTTCTTTTAATGAAAATAGTTTTTAAAATGTTCTTACCAGTTATATAAGGTCTAATGAAAATAAATATATCATGCCTTTCTCCCTTTCATATGTAGGACCCGAGGAAATTTTGCCTATGAAAATGCTCGGGAAAAAATTGGACGGCTTGTTAAACATCTGCAAAAGTTTTTGTTCTTAGAAGAAGGCATAGAAACAGTGTTTGGAAAAGTTCGTGGAGGTGAGATTAATTTTTTCATTCTACCTGAATTTTTTTGGATGTGGGGTTATCATTATTTACATGTGAACCCATCTTTGTTGTTGTTGTTATCACAACGTTTCAGCAGCTGTGTCTTCTGGACTTGTGTTTGTCTATCCCGGTAACCTTTATTCTACAGGGGTAAATTGTTCTCATTTTGCTATATTGCTTAGTTCTTATTTAGTACTGCTCACCCATTTCCACTGCTCAGGCCAGGGATTGAACTCATAATTATGGTGTCACCAGATTCACAAACCAATGTTTTAATCCACTAGGCTATTGTCTTATAGGGACAATTCTTGGTTGAGAGCTTGGAGCCTTAAAACTAACTTCCCTGTTGATGATGATATAGAAAGTAGAAGTGATAGCAAGGTTTCAACAGCTGCAGTAAAATGTGAAGCCTCAGTGAGTGCAGTCAAGTGTGATGAGTAACAGCACTATTCCCATAGATTAAATAATGGGTTCAGTTTGAAATTCCCTAGAGGTTACCAGGATTGATAAGCACTTGATGAAGGCACAATGGCTGAAACATTGTGATAACGACAACATTAGTCAGCATGTAAATTATAATTTTTTTTCTGTTTTTACTATTTCTAACTTTTCCAAATAATTGTCTTGAGTGATTATTAAAATGTTTTCTAAAATAAACCTTGTGAATTTGTATTATTTGTTTTTCTTTTACCTATTGACTGTTTAAGTGGTTATGGTAAATGGAGAACATTTTGTGAAACAACTTTAGGGTTTGAAGCAGTTATGGGCAAATTGCAGCCTGGTTGGTTTTTGAATAGTATGTTTAATTTAATACAGAAAATAATGTTTATTTCAATTTTGCTAGTTTTGTTTCATTCTCACTTATTCACTTATGTTCTCTCATACATAACCACATGCTTAACTGATTAAGTACAATGTTTCTTGAATTTTGTAACCTTTTGTTGAAGGTAAATTTTAACTATTTTAAATCATTGATTATTTTCACTAAGGAAAATCATACATGTAAACATTTAAAATAGTGGTTATGTATGAGAGAACATAAGTGAATTAGAAACAGAAAAACATTCATATTTTTTTTCTCTGGAGAAGAAACATATTTGTTCTTTTAAAAATATTTTTGTATATTCAAATGAATAAATTAGAAAAAATCATATGCAGCAGCACATGTTAATCACACTGTCATCAGTGGTATTATGCCAAGACTTCAGTTTTTTAATTATCCAAAAAAATTTTTTCAAAGAAAAATAAAATCTACTTTTTCTCCATTTCTAAGGCATATAGTCTTGTGGTAAAAATGACCTTGAACTTTTTTAGTAGTCTATCTATATCTAATGCAGCCCACTGTTCAAAAATGGCTGCTCATGGTAAATTTTTGTTCTTTCTTTCTTTTTAGATATTGGAAGTACTAATTCTGACTACTTTAAACAAGTTGCAGAAATGAAGACCAATTTGATAGAAGTTGAACGTTCATTAACAGATCCTATTAATTGTACAAATCACACTGTGGAATTCACAAGAAGAGAAATTGCTTGGAGAGAAGCACACAGTAAGCTGAATTTTATTCATGCCTGGAAGTAATTTATTCTTCAACTGGATCTATTAGAGAGAACAGGAGCTTTTTTAAATACTAATAAAAATTATTTTCTTGCATTAATACTGAGTATGATATTTTTGATGAATCCTTAGAAAGGAAGAAAGTATTAATTATTGAAATAGAACATTCTTGTCACTTTTTCCTTGTTATTTCTCAGGAATTTTGAAAAAATGTTACAGTTTCATTTTTCTTTTACTAAAGAATCTGCAGTGGCACAATTCTCCATAGGAAGGTTACTCAATTTGAAGAATTATCATTATCTACTGATACAGCAAAATGCTTTGCTTGTAAATTATCTTCCAATTCTACTCTTGACTCGTCTGGACTATCTTTGCTTGACTTTCCACTTAGAACTGAATCTCTACTATGCAACATGCACATCACTCTGCTGTCATCTCTTAAACTTGATTTCTATAAATCAAGTAGATTTAAAAAATGTGCTCCTATTCTATTTGATACAATGCTGTTTCTTGCTTTCCAGCTTGTTGGAAATTCTCTTCTGTAATCCCTGTTTTTAACTATTCTACTTTTTTTTGGCAAATTGTTAAAGGCAATTTCAAACTGGTTTGCAGGATCTTGTCAGACAAACAATATGGCTTTTGCTTCTCAAGATCAACTGTCAATGTGTTAACAGTTATTGTTGAAAGAGTCTGTAAAGCTTTAGATAAGACTGATGAAGCATGGGATTTTTAGAAACATTTGGCATGCTGGTATTCACAAGTGGAAGGGTTATGGTGTTTCTGGGTGAATTTCTGATTTGATTCAATATTTATTAAATCATGAAATGCAGGTTGTCTTAAATGGCCACACTTGAAGGTCTTTCTACATAAATGGATATATCCTTGGAGCTACTTTCAGAGTTCCCCCCGATCTGTGTAAAGAAAATTACAGGATTTTTCCAGGACTATGTTAAGAAGTTTCAAGGAATGAAACTGGTGTACATGCATGCACACAAAGTCTCATCAATTTCAAAAACACAAACTTTGTGATTTATCTTTTAATAGTTTGACAGATGTTCAAAGAAAAGCTACAGCTGGTTCCAGTAATTCATGTTATATGGATCAGTTGAAAGCAGTGAAGAAACCCAAGTGTTAAAGGCTAAAATACAGACCTGGTTATTTTACACATTTTGTGTAGCATTCTACACTGTTTGGAGTTCTACTACACTTGAAAATTTTGAATTACACACTTTAATTCTTACTGTTACATATTTCAACTATCTAGACTACTCATGGTTTGTAAATGTCACAAAAATTCTTGACTGCTGCACATTTCCTGTGAAATTGTGTATAGTGGTTTTAATGAACAGAATTACAAATAGAAATTTTCACAAAAAGTCTAAACATTTTAGCTACCCCTACTACTCATGGCACAGAATACAATGATGTTAATATTTTTCAGTTCATCTAGTTTAGCATTTAGCTCCTCTTCCAATTTTGATATCTCTATGGATTTGTACTTTGCAGATCTTTGCAAATTTGGATTTCTGTTTTTGTCCAGCTGCTTCCTCCTGCCTTTTTTTTTGTCTCAGGCTCAATGTATTGGTTGTATGCTGTTCTGGTATTGGAAGCACTGCAGAAGAGAGCCTTAGTCATGGGAGCATTCCAACTGTGGCTAAATAGTCTGTGATAATGCACTGTGCAACCAGAGCCTGTGGTTTCATATTGTCAGTGAAAATTTCCTTATTGACTGAGAAAGCTCTCTCTGCTGACCCTGTCCATGAGAGAGTACCAGCAATCTGCAAACAACTTTCCAGTTTTTGACATTCTTTGTTGCTAGACAAAGAAGAGTAGAACAAAGTGTTCAGACAGTTTTCATGTTTGCTGGAATTCTTGAAAGCAATATTTCCATATGTCTCCTCCTCAAACTCTTTGTACTGATTGACAAAGTCATCACAATCAAACTTGCTTGTTTCCTGTTCATCATGTGGGAAAGATATCTTTTTAGACTGTCTTCTGTGGCAGATTTTTTTTCACAAATAGATCCAGGGTTCAGCCATGCAAGTGACCTTACAAGAGGGTATCTAAGGTGGTGAATTTGCCAGAAATTTCTCAATGAGAGTGATGAACATTGTTTTTGTTGTAATTCTGCATGCAAACAGATCTTGACACATTACCTTTTTTGGATAAATTTTGCATAGCCCTGCCACAAATCCACACTTGATCTTTGCAGCATCTTTATGCATGTTTGGGTTTGACATAATTCTTACCAATTCATTCTGTTTGGAAAACGTAATGATCTTTTTAGTGTGCTCTTCCTTTACAAATCCTAACCCTTTCCCCACCAATTATGTCTTGAAAAATGTTTCATTTTCAGACAAATTTTTTATTTGTTTTTAATGTAGTAATACAGAAACTGAGGCACCTTGATGTACCTGAGCAGTAGCTAACACCTCTCTACCAGACATACGAGTTGACAATTGAACTCATTTCAAGCTCAGAAGGGCATGAAAAAGAATCATGATTGACATATAAACACACATCTGTAGCATATTTTTGAACATTGTGTTTTGGATGTGTTTATTCATCTGTGTCTGAAAAAGACACTTTCAGTAAAAATGTATATATGTGTCTACGCTGGCAAAGGGGTTAACAGTTTCTTGATCATACGAAAAAGATTATCTGTAAGGAAAGGAAGCAACAATTTCTTTCTGATATTTTATCAGAAACAGTTCAATGTCTTTTGAAACAGAAAAATCTGCAGTTTCACTGGAAATAAAATGTCATTCATGTTTGATAGCACTGCAGAGGAGAACTTGGTCTGGAGACATTTTTCTGTTTTTTTTTTTTTAATTAAGTTCACAAATTTGATGACATCTGGCCAAATAAGTAGAAGTTGTTCATGTTTGTACATTTTCTAGCCATCTATCGCAGAAATACAAAGGACAGTGTTGCCAGATTTAACTTTTAATATAAAGCCAAGCAAGTTTTAATTATTTCATTTTTTCACACAACAAAAGCTAAATACAAGTCATTATTAGCCTGCAAACTTTAAAAATAACATTCTTATTTTTTCAGACACATTTTCTATCCTAAAACACATCAAAAGCACATTTTCTATTATCCTTTCAGTCTACATTTTCTTTGAGTCTAATTTGATACTCTAACTTGTTGCTTTTGACAACAATGTAGACAAATGTAGTTTACCTTTAGTTTTATCTTTGTTTTTCCTCTTTTCTATATGAGTGAGGGTAACAGTTTGAAGACACACATTCATATTCTTTCTTGTCACCTCGACGAGAAAATGCACAAGTTACTATGAGGTCAGGAATTTGTTTTAATCAAGGAAACAAACCACCATTCACAATAATTGCCAAATATTACTGATGACTAAGAGTAATTTTAGCTTGTAAAAAATCCAGATTTCTGGGGTTTGGCATTTTGACATTCATGAATTTAGGGAAAGGATGTGAGGGCACCCCAATTTAGAAAATTCCAGGACTTTTCAAGGAGCTTTTGGGTTATTGCTGTTTTTTTCCAGGACTTTTCAATTCAAGCCGTCAATTTCCCAGGTTTCCAGGACCTGTACTTTGTTCCTTATTTTTCTCAGTAACCTACCTAATAATACAAGTATTTACTCCTGTGTTAACGGTAAGTTTGGTAATCAAATTGGCATCTGCTCTTTAATCTGTTAACTGGCACAAGAAATGGCTTGTTATTTTTAATGCCTCAAAATCTAACCTGCTCTCTTTTAATCATCTTTTATGTTTTCCATCAACATGGCTGATGCTAACCTTCAGGAAAGGAACTCATTTCACCTCCTTGGTCTGATATGATTTGGAATTATATCTCGTCAATTGCTAAGAAAGGTGGTTTACCATTTCATGCTTGAGAACTTTTTTTCATCTGCATATGTCTTGCACTTTTACAAATCTGATTTGTCCATGCATTGAATATTGCTGCCACATCTGGTCTGGTGCTTCTGCTATGTATCTACTGATTCTTAACAAAATCCAAAGAACCTGCAATATTAGTGGTTGAATTTGGTATTTTTAGTCATGTCTCCCTTGTAAAGTTTTTCAGTTTCCTTCAGTTATGTCTTTCATCTTCAGTGGCCCTTTGCTTCAAGTGAAATGATTTAAAACAAAAACAATCTGGCATGATATTAATACATCATTAATGAAAATTAGGCATTATATTTAAAAATGGCTAGAAACACTTGTAATCTATCATTGCTGTAACAGTGTCATTTTTGTTGTGGTTACTTTTTCTAGACACACATAACGTTAAAAAAAAAAAAAGCCACTGTCTTCTAAAAATTAATTACCATTTTGAATAGCATCTAAAATTAAACGCTTTGTCTATTATCTTGTATGAATGACAAGCTATGAAATATTTGTTCTATATTGATTGTAATGATGTTATCAATAATAATTATCATTATATCAATTATAAAATAATCCTTGGTATTGTTCAAATAATTTATGGGAAAAAATGTTGTCTTTTTCAGCATTGCCTAAATCTGAGATTTTTATCATTTCTTCAATCAATGTAGAATTGAAAGTTGACTTCCAACACAAGTTTTCTAATGTCTTGGTTATTTATGTCACAATTATAAATCCAGGAAACACAACCAATTGCTATGCTTGGGCAGCAAAATTTCCCTCAGTAAGTAAAAACTTTTCAATATTTTAACTTTGAGCATATCATGAACGTTGTATTAGGTTGGCTAAAGATTTTGGTTGAATTTTGTTGTTAGATAGCATCAGGAGTATTTAGTTTTAATGAACTTCATTCAAAAAGATCCTTTTTGATTGTATTGTAACTTATGTAGGTACATAAAAGTCTAGCATAATGAAAAAAAAAAATATATTAATTATTTTTCATCATAATCTTCCTTGTTGATTCAATGGCAAATATTTTAGATCAAGCAATGAAAATCATTTGCACCAGCTTGGTTATACTGGTTGTTTTGATCTATAATTTTGACAGCACTGCATTTAAATTTTCTGTTTTTAAAATTAATTTTAATCCCTTGGAAAACCACAAAAGGTAGAACGAAATGTTAAAAATTCAATAAAAATTAACAGAAAAGAAAAAAAAATTATTTTAATTTTATTTAAATCATGCAAACATTTTGAGTAATCTTTTTAATATGCTGGAGTTTTTTTGTTTGGGTTGGAGAGGAAGAGCTGAAAAATATTTACATATTTATCTCTATACTTTGATTTGAATGTAACTTTTTAAACTAACAATTTTTAAAATTTTAAATATTTTTCTTTTCCATTCTTTGTTTAGGTTCTATCAGCTGATAAACCTTGTATTGTCCCAGATAACAGTAAGAAAACCAAAGTTGTCATACGAGACTTACAAAAGCTTAAAGTGAGTCATTTTTGGTGAATTAACCAACATTAAGAATTGTTTACCTCTTTTCTTTTTTTTTTTCCTAAGAAAATTCAAGTTTGTTTTACTGATTAACAAAATAAAATTTTAATTATGAGTAACACTTTCCTGATTATTATTTACCCAAAGTTTATTCTTCCATCATTTACTTATTGTATATGAAAAATTGAAAATTTGAATTAAAAAAAAAAAAAAAGTGATTCCAGTGCACTTTTGAAATTTTAGAATACAAATGTTTTAAATGGAACCAAAAAAAAAAACAAAAAAAAATTCTTCTGAAAAATCTTTTTCTTTCTTTCTTTCTTACTTACTTACTTACTTACTTAATTTGCTGCTTTTTCTTCTATTTCTTATAAATGAATAGTGCTCAAAGTTATTTAATATTTCATATATTTTTTTTAAGGGGAGATGAGAAATTATCATTATATGGCAAACACTTGTACAGGCACAAAAGAGGCCCCAATTTGCTTGTGGACATATCTTTTGAAGCTTGTCACATCTGGGTTTTCCATCTTAGCAGCAGAAGAACTTGGCATACCCAGATATGGGCCTCTCCACAATTTGCCCAAATCTGGCTCTTTATCAACTGTCTCATACCAATAAAAACAATGGAAAAATCAGTAGTCAGCATGACATTCATGAAGCAATTCCTTTGGCACATTTTGTTTCAGAAATTGTGTGCTGCCCACCATGCTGTGGTTTCTGAGGCAGTGGCCTAAGTAGTCATTACTTAGTTTTATTTTGTTTTCTACTGTCTCTTTCTCTTTTCTACTTGTTACTCTGTTATTCTTAGAACAATCAATTGTTTCCTCCGACCTCAACACACTATTTCAGCACTTATGGTGAGTGGCAAATTTGACCTGAGGCTAATCTCTGAATTTGATGGGTCAGACCAGGGACTCTCTGTGTTGAATGGTTTGAAAAGGTTTGTGATTTGTGAAAAGCATTGCTGGCATTCTGCCACTCTGATTGACGGAAGGCACATTTGCTGTGTTTCAGAGAGAGAAAAAAAAAATGTAGCTCATAACAGGGATGTCTTGTATGTTGATTTTGCCACAGATTCATTTATAGCATATGACCAGTTTGTAACTAGAAACTTGATTTTGAATGAAACTGTGAATGTCTACTTGACAGGCCTTCTCTGGCTGTCAACCATTGATTTGCATGTGCATTTGTAGCAGGGTTGCCGGAGCAAGTCAGGCGGCTGCTTTCTCTCAAATGGATCTACTGGATGTCAACCGACTAAGAGCAAGCCAGAACCATACTGAAGGATGAGACACCAGTGGTGGAATTGATTGTGCCAGCCGTGAAGCCTGAGCAACTGGGTACAAACTTGACTTCTGCCAATGATGTGATGGTGCTAATCACTTGGTTAGAAATAGTTTGAGTCAATGAGCTGGGCAAAGTGGGAGCCAGTAAGTAGACAAAGCCATATGTTGCTATCACTGTGACAAATTGGGCCATATATTGTGGAAATGTATAGAATACATGAGATTTTTAATAATCTTGTTACATCTGAAAATTAGAAATAAAGCTTGTTAATCCAAGTGATCAAAATGTATTTCAGTTAATCTTTGAATATTTTAAGAAATTGGTCTCAATGTTAATCATAAGCAAATGTTCATATTTATTTTCTAACCTTATTTTTTTTTTCCAGGATCCAATGGAAATTGTTATTAAAGTAGTGTATGAGGAATGCACAAAGCAAAAGAACCTGGAACATCGGATCAAATTGGGTTATCCACTTGTGGCTAACCAACAACTATGGAAGAAGTGTACAGTCTTCAGCCAAAATGAACCTACTGAACAAGAATGCATTGAAAGCCTTGATCAAATTTCCTTAGAATAAAGAACTAATGTTATTCTTCCCTCATCATGTTTTTCATCTTGATACAATTTGGATTTCTTTTGTTGAACAGTTTTTTTTGTTTTTGTTTTTTACTTAATTGTCATGTGTTCTCATTTCCTAAGTTTTACAAATTATTCATGTAATTAGTAAATATGAAAGTTAACCACTACATAATCACCATTTAGTTGCCAGTCAAGATAAAATTATGATGCCTATTAATTTCTATAGTTTGAGCTTTCAAATTTTCTAAAATCTCAACTCTTACAGGAAAAGATAGGCTAATCAGTACTTTTTATTAAAAAATTATTAGTAAACATTTGATGAAAGGAAGTCAAGTTGATCTTGATTTAAAGAGTGTCTTTGACAAGGAACATGATTTTGCACTTTAAGGCATTTTTAATTTTTTTGTTATAACTGATTTCTTTTAATGTTTATAAATATTTGTCTATTTGACAAATAACATTTTTTTAATACAGTTCGTTTTGAGATTTGCAAACAACCTAATAAAGACTGCACTTCTTTAAAAAGAAAAAAATTAAAATCCCCACAGGCCATCTATTGTATCCTTGATGTCATAGTCTCTTTCACGCCTCTTTTTATTGATATAGTAATTTTCACCACTTTTCTTTGTCAGCTGAGCCTTCTGGCTCTGAGATTTTTTCTTTAATTCTTTTTTTACCTTGTTCTTCACATAACTAGGATGGAAAGTGGAACTGGTTACACTAAGGGTCACAGTACTGCCAGGAGTTTGTTTATAAAGTTGACTATGAACATCACGGAATGGCATATAGGTGTGATTCTGAAGACTCAGATCTTCAAGATCAGCATTGACTTTACTCAATACCTTGTCTTCATCAACACAATTTTCACAGTTTACTCCATTTTTTATGTTAATATTTTCATCAAAACTGGAAATGTCATCATTTGATTCTACTTCATTTTCAGACTCACTGAAGGAACTTAGGGCATCATAAAAGATTTCTTCTTCTTCATAACAGTTGCTTTCCTGCTCACAGTTTTCAAGCCACTGTTTAATGACATTCAAAGATTTATCACATGTATTTGTCCCTGGCTTAGAGGACTTATTTTCGTCAGATAAATCTTTGTTCTGGCTGTCACTAGAATTGTCATTGTTGTCTTCAGCAATTGAACTATGCATCTCCTCCATTACCTAGAGAAAGAGTAATTAATAAATTCATAATCCATCCAAAAACAAAAAAAAAAACAACAGTCTTGATTTTAAGAATTTAATCCATTAATGTCCACTGCCCCTAAATAGCTTGGACATTAATTGGGAGAAGCCTATAATTAATACTGCATATTTATTTTAATTTTATTGTAATGCTGTAATTAATGGGTTAATTACAGCATCACACAACAGCTAAGTATTGTTTTTTTTTTGGGGGGGGGTACAACAAAAAGACTTTATTAAAATAAAATAACTGTTTCCATAACAAGTTTCATGTAACAGTTTTTTTTGTATCAGTTTGACAAATTAATTCTTCCAAATTTTAATTTCCCTAATTTGGCTGCACTTCAGCTTAAATCTCAAAAGCTTTCAAGGAAACAAATTTCATAGAAACCAGACATTTTGGCACAATATTAGACTTATAAATAAGTATATTAAAGGCTGATACCTTCAAGCACCCCCAGCTGAACTGATCTTAGGTACAAAATGCTATTCCAGAAAAAGACTAAACAGATGGCAATCTGCCTCAAAAAAAAAAAAAAAAAAACTGTAGTAAAGTTGTTCCATTGTTAGGTGTAAATTGTTTATTAGTTCTACAAAATCAGATACATAGCTTGATATACCCAAAATTGGATTTAGTAGAAACAAAATCTAGATCACAAGTCATGTTCTGAGAGTGCACTTTATGGCTAGAAGGGCTCATTATATTGTGATGGCTGTTCAGGTGAGTTGTGTTCTAGAAATAGTGCATAATGTGTATTGCATTCATATTAAGTTATAACAATGTTATTAATTTACCAATGCACGTAGAAAGAAAGATCCAGTTCTAGTATACCATATATTAGGTTGAGGTTTTTCATATGACTGAACAGAGATCAAGCATTTAGTACAGGAAGCTAGCATTTCTGAATCCCCAGTGTATCTTGGATATGCCGATATAATTTGGAATTAGATGAATAAAAGCAAAAAACATTCAAGATACTTTGACTTAATATTTCCTTATTCAGAATATCATATAATTAGTTCATGATGTGATACTTCAATTCAATTTCACAACTTCAGAATTTGTAACATTGGTGTAGAGGGGTGCATACTAGGGAACTTTCCATTTAATATGATCAACTAGTATGTTCAGAGTTGGCATCAGAGTCTAATATAACCAGGAAGTAGCTTTTTAACCTCTACTCAGTGACGTAAAGGATAGCAGCTTGGATTGAGGGATTGGAGAGCTGAGTTTGAATTCCAGTGAAATCCATTACATTCACTTACGTGCTAATATCCTTGGGAAAGGTATGAATACTCTTCTCCCCCAGCTATGGGTAAATAGCAAGAAAGACTGGGTTCTATAGCTTTGGAGGGCAACTAGTCTACCACAGAAAGAAATGGCAACCTACTGTGGGAAAAAAAAAAATCTGCCTCGTCAGTCATATATTGAAAGATACATGATTGTCTAAGTGTGTATCACGCATGGCACATAATTGAACTACATATAAACTGCTTAAGTTTGTTCAACAATGTGTCGTGTCATAACTTGAAGGATAGATTGAGTTTATGGATTGTTCTCTTTTCCAAATCTTACTTTTTATTCAGAGACATCATTGGGAGAAAGTGACACATTCCATAGCATAAATTTTTACTAATGAAACAAATTCACTTGCTTGTGATCAAGTAATTTTTGTCGAAATACCATAGTGCTTACCTAAAAAGGACTAATGCAATATGTCATTTTCTCTATAAGTACTTTATTAAAATGAGATAAAATTTTCATTGTGTAATTTTAAAGATGTACCAGTATCACTCAAAAGTTGTTAAAATAACTGATTTCACGGATTTGTTATTTAAATAAAGAGAAAAGTAGAGTATTTTATCTTGTTCCATAATACAAGTAAAGCTGTCAAAACTGACCTTCATAAATGCTATCTAGCTGTAAAATGTACATGCAATTAATACAGCTGTCCATTTCTTTTTAAGTCTTAACTCTGTCAAACAATTTTTAGCATTGTGATAGCGATACATCTTTAATGATTGAGGAAAACTAGGATCATTTCTTATATATATTTAGAGAATTTATATAAACTTGATAATGGGAGAAATTTAATAGTAAGAATTATTGTAGTAAAAGGCACAAGTGTCAAAAATATAATTTCTGCAAACTGATTACAATGTATTCCCGCACTAAAATTGTTCCCAATTAATTTTTATAGTAAAAGTACTTCCAGTGTATTTCTAATAATAATAATACTGTATATATCGTATTTTACTTGTGTATAATATGACCATGTGTTTCTGAAACTAAAAACAGAATTACTTCCTTTCATATAATATGACCCCGTAGTACAGCCATCACTATGTAAATATTTCTTGAAAGTATATTATCCATTAAAATCTCAATGTCATATACACATTTCACTAAAATATTTAATTTTTCATATTAAAGAATAGAAATGAACTGGGTATTTAGCCATTGTGTATTTAATCTATTTTTGAAATATTAAAGAAAATATCTTTAAACGCACATAAATTATTGTAATATTTTGCCATTTAAAATTACAAGTACCAATATAATTATGGTGGATTGTTTACACATCTATTTTATATTATTTTATTTTTCTTGAAGTTTTAAAACTGGATGCTTTGTGTCAACAAATAGAGGAATATTAAACAGCATGGAAATTATCGCCCCATCATTCAGGTGGCAAAAAAAAAAAAAATAAATAAATAAATAAAAATAATAATTAGGCCTTTGTTGTATCTTGTGTATCAATATTTTAATTCATTTTGGTTAATTTCCTGCCTCTGAGACAAAAGATGTTCAATTATGCTGACTTCCAAAGAAATGTTGCTGGTATATCAAAAACCTCTTATAAACTATACAGGTGTTGATAACAATTGTTTATATTTTATTATCTATTGTGCTGAGTGTTTTTGCAGTCTTGCTATTTTAAGCTAAGGAAAAATTTCTGAAAACGTGTACTTGTGTATAATATGACCACACTTTTTCACCATTATTTTTCATTATGTAAAAGAAAATAAATTACACAAATTACAACTGTTAAAGATTTTATAGAAATATATTTAAAATAGAGAACTAAATTATTATTTTGTAAAAACTCTGACCAATTTGGGAATAAGAATTATACATCAACATAAAACTGAATATGAAAACAAACAAACTTACCAAGTCAAATGGTTCAGCTAAATCTTTTGTAAAGCCACTGGCAGCAATCTCTACATCTAGAGAATCCGTACGCCTATAAGAAAGAAAACATGCATATTCAGTATGGACAATCATAATCAAAGAAATACAAATTAAGTTGGATAACTTGAATTAAAATATAAATTTACTTAATTAAATTCTTAAAAGACATAAAAATAGTGTTAAAGTATCAAAGGAGAAAAAAAACTGATGCTTTGTTAACACTGACTGTCAAGCGCTTTTCTCTATTGCGTTAGTTTTATTAATGATGCCTCTTATTTTGTCACAGTTTCTATAAATACCCAGTAATGTGTTGCGGGTACTGAACTAATCTCATAAGCCATTGATCTATTCAGAAGTGTTCTTGGTTAATAATCATACTGTTTCAACCATTGTATTATCTAGCCTTCCCCAGTTTTGAACCAATCCACAGAAGTAGATTTTTATGTGGAATACAATATAGCTATGTTAATTGTCAGGATGCAACTCAATTGAGATTTTTGATACATTTAGTCAATCCACTAACAGGTATGATGTAAAGAACTTTGACCATTTTGTGGAATTAAAGATGATCCTATTCATTCTAATCATATGGCATATAATTCTGTCAAGATGAAGCCCTTATTAGTGAATTAGAAAAGCAGGAAACTGACCTTTGGAGAATGTACCAATATCCTGACTGGATAAAATGTCAACAACTTACATTATGTACAAATGTGACAAAGTAACCTGGTGAAGGAAAGTTAAACGTAAAAAAAATATAAGCTGGAAATGGTTTAAAAGAGTTAAAAGGATAGAACGAGAGATACCAAGAAAAGCAGCGAAAATGTTTCAATGTATCTTGTTCAAAAAGAAAGAAAAAAACCTATTTTTTTCTTTCTGGGTAATTTTCACTTGGTAAGAGTTGAAAAGTAAGCGGAATTAGTTTTGATTTCTTAAGATAAAAGGCCTAAAGATAACTTAAGGATTTGATAAATGACCAGTCGGGGAGAGATGCCAATGGACCCTGGAAAATGTACTTCAATTATTTTAGTGACAGCATGGACTAAACGAGGTTAAAGAAAGATGAATTATGTATCTGCCTGGCGCTGAAAGAGATTGTACTATAGAAATAAAAATGAATTTTAAAGATTTCCCCAACTGATAAATATAGCAGATGTGAGATTGTTGACAATCTTAGGATTGTGGAAAAAAGAGGTGGAAAATGTGTGTAAAAAACCCCCGAGATTGAGATTTTCACTTTCGGTAGGAAAGATGAATAATTTGAAGATTCTCCAAATGATAAAGATCGCAGATGTGAATTGTTGACAGCTGGAGAAAAGATACAATGGATGACTGCCAAAGTGAGGTCTGGAGGGTTAGGTGGAAGAGGACAAGATAATTTCCAAATTTGGAAATCATAATACCTCACGAGAAATTAAGAAACCTTGTTAGAATTGGGTTAATTAAAACATTTGGGGAAAACACCGAAAACCTCATCCTACTCCAGCTTGGAGTCAGGAGCCATAAAAGCAAGATGCTTGTGGCATTTTAACAGAACAATTAGGCAAAGAGAGGACATTTAGGCACAGTGGAGACAGTTGGGTAGAGATAGAGAAGAGTTGAGGCTCAAAAGACAACCAGACTGCAACAAAACTTGAGAACAAGTGCCAACAAGCACTTTACTACCAAATCTTACCTACCCTACAGATGGATTGTTTCCAGCAAGCCACAGGTTTATGTGGGAAGGGTTGAACTCTATATGTATTCTAAATGTATATAAAATTGTTGAATTTGACCAGTGAGCTCCTATTGTCATTCCAGTTTACAGGAATAATTATTTTTCATTTGTCTAACCAGTACCATGGTGATCTGATATGTCTAGTTCCTGCAGAGGTCAACCTACATCACCCTGAGATAAAAAATCACAGAGAGGTTGTGGGTTGAATGACCAGTGACTGCTGATCAGGTTTTTGGACCAGAGCACTTGGGTGATGGGTTATGCAAACAATATACTTCTAATTAGTGTCACACATGCACACACTGGCAAGAAGGCATGCTTTTGAAATTACCATTTCTCCAACTGATGGTAAACATACTTTGAAGGAATGGCTTTAAGAGCATATCATTGATGCCAACTATGTATTTGAGATATATAGATAACATAAAAAAAATAAAAATGCTGACTGCCAATGTAAATGGACAGAATTGTTATATATATATATATATATATATATATATATATATATTATTTCGAGTTATATATATATATATATATATTATCTCTTATTCTCATTGTTTATTTACTGTATTTGTTGGCATAAAAATATTTTTATTCATTTATTGATTCATTTTATAAAAATTAAATACATTATATCAGCTAAGCTGAACTTAAATTTAACACAAATGAATTATAACTTATTTAGCTTCTTATAATTTAAAATTTGTTTTTATACGATAAAAGAAGATAAAATTTGCTTTTAGAAGAGATGTGTTAAGTCTAACATCTAATTTCTAAGCTTTAATATAACTTTTTTGTATTTTAACTTTATTTCAAAACTTTTATTCAATTTTTATATTACTAAACACTATTATGATAAAAATAATAATGTGATTATTTGTTATTAATTATTCAATTATTTTATTACATTGTTTATTAGTGAAAAATTATTTATCTAGTTTATTTAGTTTCATGTTTTTAATTTTTTATTTTTATGTACGATTATTACATGTGCCACACCTAGGACCCCCGATTTTCTGTTTCAAATTTTCCTTGATTCTGTTTCCACTTTTGGTAAATTCCATTTTTTTTCCATTTTATAATATTTTATGAGAAAATTATAATAATTATATTATTATTAAAACTGAAAACAACAACATAATTCAAAGTTTCATTGCATATAAAGAAATAGCAAATGTTAAAATCCAAGTTCAATAATAAATTATATTGTAAAAATGAAAAAATAATGTAACATGAGTAGACAATAAAACAATGGAATGTTACAGTGCATATCTTTAAGGTAGAACTTTTAATCAGAGCTTCCTTCTTTAAGAACACATTCAAAATACATTCAAATTGTTTTTGTTTTTTTAAGTAAAAGTATTTAGACTGATTTATAATTATTGATTGATAATATAAAATCACATTTAAAGTATCAAGTGCAAACAGCTTGAATCTCAATAATAAATATCTGAATAAAGTGAAACATTTTGACTAAAATTTTACAAAACAGTAATTAAACCATAACAACTGAATCTTTTAACAAAATATCAAAAAAACAAATTAGACATTAATTCAAAATTTAAATAAAACAACTTATCCCAAGTTGAAATACTGCTCAAATTTAAAATTGCTAATTTCTTAATTTGGGCAAATATTTAATCTTCAAATCTCTTCTCTAAATCGCCATTGTAATACACCGAGTTGCTTGGTGTTCTCAGTGGTAAGACTTTCACATTGTTTATGGAGTAAATGTTTATACTGAGAAAATGAACATTCATCATCTATGCTGGTAACAGGCATCCATATGACCTTATTGGCAATCTGTTCCAGAATAGGAAATCTGCTCTTATTTGCATTCCAAAGTGATGGGATATTAAAAGGATTTGTTAAATCATGTTGGTAATTCACATACATTTGGAATTCTTCGAGATCAGTAGAAGGACATTGCAAGTCCTTGATAGCTGCCAAACTGTCTAAATCATGGCCTATATAGGGTAGCTGTCTAGGATCAAACAGGCAAGCTGCCTTGTAAAAGGCATACACAGGGTAGGTATCCAGGTATTTATTCAGTTTTGAAAAAAAATGTGCTGAAAAAATTTTGGAAATTTGTGATAACTCTCTCCCTCTTTGTGTTTTCTAGTTCAGATCAGAAGATGATCAGTTTCTAGGCCAAATGTTGATTTTGATGCACCAGTATGCAAATACTGTTTTACATCCTCCATCATGTTATATACAACACATGCAAGCAGAGACTTATTTTCTTCTAAGTTTGTCAAAACTGTTATTAAATGAGTGCAGTTCTCATTTATAAATTGCACATTTAGGTGCAAATTATGGTAAAGAATACTTCATAAAACTGTACAAAGGATGAGTGATATTTGATTGCATTAAACCAGGAATTCTATCTGGTACAGTGGGTAGTTTCACTTGTCCCTTAGGCAAGGAACCTTCAAGCCATTTTAAGTATCGCTTTTTCCAAGTAAGCTTTTTAAAAAAAAAGGCTGACTTGACGAAAGTAGTGAGCTGGGTAACATTATGAAATGCTGACCAGTGTGAAAATACTTTACCAACAAGATTTAAAATGTGCACTAAGCACAACACATGGTAACGGTTAACAAAGACATTTGACAATACTTCCTTATGAGCTTTTTTTGCAATAGGATGCAAAATCTGTTACAAAGGCAATAATATCTTCAAATGCGAGTTACAGCTTGGATTCTTGTCTGACTTACAGTTTGATGATTGCATTCTCCCAATGAGAAATGACTCACCACGAATGCTTGCAATTACAAAATGCTGTGGTCATGATTGTTGTTTCATCTGTTATGATGCTGACTGATTAGTAAGATTGGCTTTCAGGGCAGAAAAGTGACAAGCAAACAATTTTGGTAGATGAAGTTGCCTAATTGACACTTGGAATAGCACCACATTCTTTGCATTGTTTTAATATGAATGGCCTCATTTTATGTAGGGGAATGTCAAAGTGCACATTTAAAAAAAAAAAAAAAAAAAATCAAGGACAAAATCATCTCATACCCCTTTACTCTTTAACAAAGTTGTGATTGTCTTCTGTTTCAGTTGAGCCGACTCTTTCGCCAAAGAGTTTTTGACTTGAATGTGATCTTTGATTGTGTCAACACTATGGAGACAGAATTTGTAAAATAATATATTTTCTTTTGCATAAAAGTTATCAGGAAATTGCTCTACTCTGTTTTTAGCACACATTTTAGATATTGGGGTCATTTTGTTTTTACTTTTTTTTTTTTTAGAAAAGCAGGCCCAAATTTAGAGGTTGATTCACTACATTGACTTTATTCAGTCTCTTGGCAATTTGTTGCTTATTCATACAACTGGTTTAGATTACAAAATATAAATAAAATATGAAAAAATAATCATTGATAGTTAATATTACAGGAATTTTCTTTTGTTCATTTTAAATTTGTTTACAATAGTGAGGCACTAAGGATGATGCAATTATTAATCCGAGAGAATCGCTGCGTGACAGTAAGCTTAAACAAGCCAATTGTTCCAGAGAATGTTTTCGGAGAGTTTTTTTCTTTATTTCTAAATTGTATGGTAGGCACATGATAGCATTTACTTTTCCTTCATATTCATAAAACAAGTTGTTTAGAATCTTTTGTAAATTGTGTGAAGCCTTAAAGGAAATGAATTTGTTAAACTTATTGGTTTGATCTTCATGTCTCTTTGTCTCTTTCTTTCTCCCCACTCAAATCTCGACAGCAACTAATGTCTGTCTTCTATTTCCACTTTAGCAAAGGATCTCAGTGGCCATGACCTGACTTTCATCTTGTTTGCTACACACAGTTTTAGAAAAGTTATAAAATATTTAAAAATAGACTAACCAACATATTCTAAGAAAATCAACAACCCACTTTTTATTTATGCTCTTAATTATATGTTGGGTTTTATAAGGAAAAAAAATATAAATATGTGTAAAAACAAATTTTAAGGAAATAACGTTATGTTATTGTTATATTTATTAAAATGCTTAACAAAATCAGAGAGACAATTAAGTTTTGAAAGAAAAGATTTAAAAAAACTCAAACAATTTGTGATTGATTATTGAAAATTACATTAAAAGCCCAGATTCTGTTTAAGATTAGCGATTCTGTAATTGCAGAAAATTTATTCCCCTACACACACTGGGGATAGAGGATAGTTTTTACTCTGTAATACTGGGCAGAAGAGGTCCAATGGCCAAAATGGAAGAGTCTCTAGATGGACAACAGCTTAGTGTACAGAATGAGGGCAACCCACACCATATTCTGTGGTCTTTGGCTTGGAAAGGATCATTAGGAATAAGAAGCAATGCAATACTATGCTGGATTGGCCGAGGCCTGGATTAACACCAGCAGCACATCCCATTGACTCAATGGAGTGATAAACATCATCAAGCAACCAACACAAAGTACAACCATTGGAACATATGTTTGCACTCTCTGCTTGTGGCTGAATTCAAGAACTGAGACATATTTGGGCTGTCTAACATATTTGAACTAGCATGGGTGAAACATCAACAGAGGATGAACATAAAATCTGATTCTCTGGAGAGAAGAAACATCAGTATGGGGTGGCATTCATTGTCAGGAAAGAGATTGTAAGAAGTATCATCAGTTGCACTACTATCTCCATCAGCCAAACTGTATAACATGACCATCATCCAGGTTTATGCTTCAATTTCATACAATGGTGATTAGGAAGTTGAAAAGTTTTATGAATTTATAGAATCCACCATAGCAGAAGTTTCCAAGAAAGACATTTTCGGAATGCCAAAAGGTGCATGCAGGAACTGTTGAGAGATTTGGCATCAGGGAGATTTACAACAGAAGCCACTGCCTCACCTTGGCCAACACTCAACATCCCCATAACCTGGCACTCACCTAATGGTCAAGTCCACTATCAGAATGACTTCATTCTGGTTCTGCAATGCTTCAAGTCCAAATTCAACAAGGTGAAAACAAGGACATTCTCTGGTGCAGACATAGGCAGCAATCATGACTTGATGACAACCTTCAAGCTGAAGCTGAAAACTAAGCATTGCCCTAAGAGCCCCAAAATCTGCTTTGACTATGAGAAAAAGGATCCTGAAGTCACAGAAGTTTTTCAGGCCCAAGTCAGGAGCAAATTTGCAGCCCTCAACCTGCTTGAGATAAGAAGCAGTGAGGCCCCAGATAAGAAGCAGTGAGGCATTTGTTGCAGAAAATAGGAGCCAGTTCAGGAGCACATTTCATTTATATAATTGTAAAAGATGGACACTCTTGCATTCGACATTGAAGAAGTCCTACTCAGTTGAAGAGGTTCTGGGAAAGCTACAAGAGAAAATTCAGTTGTGGATTATGAAAGAATTTGTGCAACAAGAGGTGAGCGCTAAGAGGAAAGAAGTATTCAAGTGATGAAGCTCAGATGCAGTACCAAAACATGCACAGAGAGGTCAGGAAGAAGTTACAAGTATTCATAGAGGAGTGGATAGAAGAGTTGTGCAGGGCCACTGAAAAGGGCATAAAATCAGATGACAGCAAGATGGCCTGTAATACCCTCAAATCCTGCACCAAGACCAGCTGTCACAGATGATAAAGATGGCAAGCTACTGGCAGAGTAGAAGTTTTGAACAGCCTGTACAAGTACAAGCTCTACCCAGATACCTCTTTACCATTGGACCAGTATACCATAGAAAGTGAAGATAGTCTGTTAATAGTAAAAGAAGAGGTAGAAGCAGCATTAAGGAGCCTGAAACATGGCAAGTTACCTGGAATGGACAAACTATCCTCTGAGTTGGTGAAAAATGGTGATGATGAAACTGTCAAGGCTCTAACAGCTGTATGACAGTGGATTTGGGAACAGAAGTGTCCAAGAGAGTGGACTCAGTCACTGGGGATACCCCTACCTTTTCCACCAGGTAGAACTGGACTTATTAATTCAAATTTTAAGATGCATTTTTTAATTGTTTCACTCCATGCAAGGTGATAGTGCCACTAAAATGCAATGGATTATTGAGGGTGGAAAAATGAGAAAGACGTCAAGGAGGAGAAAAGGACAAGAAAAGATCAAGGGACAGAAAATGGAGATTGACAGTGCATTTAAATTTTTGAAGATTGTAGGTGAGAAGGAAGCAAAAAGCTGCAAGAGATTTCCACAGGTAAGAAAAAACATTAGAATAGAATTTACAGTTATATCTAGCTATTTCAACAGTAAAATAAGATGAGACCTAGTTGACAATCTAGTACTACTTTTACATTCATGAGGTCAGGGTTCCAAATATTTTCATGGCAATTGTCATGAAAATGTTTATTGAAAAGATAGAGGGAAACCACATTATGGTATTGAAAAAGTGACCAAATCTGAAATTCCAAGTCAGGACACATAATATTACATGCCCTTCTTTGGATTGAGCCAAAACTATATATATATATATATATATATATATATATATATATAAAACAGGAGAACCAAACCATATGTTGCAGCAATATTTAATGCACAGACAAATGGTAGATTTATAGACAAGAAAAATTATCGAGCATGATACACTGAAGCAAATCTCTTAGCGATTTATTCAATATAATTATTCCACTTTATGTCAGTGGAAAATGTGAAACTGAGAAGGTGTAATGAGTTGCTCTCTTGGAGCTTGGCATCAGCCATGCTGAGGAAAAGCAAAAATAGTCTTCTAAGATAACTAAAAGACTGCAGTTTTGTTTTTGGAGGTGTTAAAATTTACAAGCCATTTCTTGCCCCAGATAAGAAGCAGTGAGGCACTTGTTGCAGAAAACAGGAGCCAGTTCAGAAGCACATTTCATTTATACAATTGTAAAAGAACATGAAGATAGTCATAAAAAAAAAACAACTTGTATCCATAGTTTTAAACCATCTTATTAAGGACATGACAAATTGTTAAGTGTCAATGGTAATTTGATTTAAAAAAAAAAAGAAAAAAAAGCAGTGTGTGTGTGTGTGTGTGTGTGTGTGTGTGTGTGTGTGTGTGTGTGTCGGGGTTATAGAAAACCCCCAGTAAAATTTTATTTATTTTTTAACAATTATTCATTTTGACAAAATGTTACACAACCTTTACTTAAAATATATTGAAAAAATACCTTTATTTTCAGCAATAAAAGTTAAAAAAATGCACTTTAATTTATGTGTCTCATGTGACTGACAATGTATGCATGATAAAAGAATGTAGTAATGCCTTAGATGTATACCAACATCAGATGATTAAGCATGCATGATCAGAGGGTGGGAGTATTAAAAAAAAAAAACAAACTATAACCCCTCTTACCTGTTATATTTATTCTGAAAATTGTGGGAGTTTACCAATCAATAAATAATGGAAATGAAGAATAATTGTCAGTCAACACAGATTAACTGATAAAACATCCACCCAGTAAAAATATATATATATATTTTAAACTTGAAGTAAGAACATTGTTTTTTTTCTTTTTTAGTTCATGTATTTGATTTATCAGAGATTTTTCACTTTGTTACGTGAAATTAAAAAGAATCTACCTGCACTTTTTGTAGTTTTGAAATATTTGACTTCAAAGTTTGGCTAACTCTAACATGTTTTTAAATTGACAGAAACATGTCTTTACATCATATATATAACTGAATGAACAACAAGGAATGTTTGCAAACCTTTAAATTCAAATTTAATCCAGGTTTCGCAGAAACTTGATTTCAAATTTGTTTTTAATCCCAATACAGTTTAAAAAAAATGATATTTAAAAAGTACTACAAGTTTTGTTCAAATAAAATGATTCCTATAACTTTATTTGCAATGTCTAGTTTTATCCATAACATGATCTTGTAATTTTTTTTTTTTACACTCTAGATCTCCAGAAGAAGAGCATTGCAGGGACACATCATTTTAAAGATTTTGCCTCTAATGTCAAGTGGATTAGATTCAGCTTCTCAAGTGGGCATTTGTCTTAATTAAACACAACTCCACCTCACTACTAATGGTAGCCTATGTTGTAAAGGGACATTAAACCTATAGCAGTCATTGGCTGTTCCTAATTTTTGAATTTCCTTAGGTAGGGTAGTAGTACATAAAAAAATTATTATGGTGATAACATAAATGCTACAAAGAGATTCTTTTTTGAAGTATACTAAGGATACATTAACTATTTGTATACTTAAAGTGGTGCATAGAGGCCATCCTCCCACTGAAATTTAGGGGCGGGTAACCAAAAGAAAAACTCAGAACACAAGAAAAACAGAATTATTAAAATCATTGTGTCATTATTAAGAATTAATTAATTAAAGGATATATTTTTATATAAAAGTTAAAAATCAGAACTTAGTCAGGTTTTAATGAATTAAATTATTTTTAAACATTTTTTTTTTTAAGAAAATCTTTGTAAAAATATTTTTAAAACCGTTACCCCCTACCTCCATTCATTTAGTACAAAAAAGAATTTCTTGAAATTTATGAAATTGAGAAAAATCTTTTTGTATTGCATGTTTTTATATATTTTTAATTAGTATAATTTATAAACTTTTAAAATTCTATATTAATAAACATACAACATTATCATAAAATAAGAGGTATCTATAATGACTTTCAAATTTCATGATAATTTTCTTAACATAAGTAAGGCTATAAAGCCAAAGTATCTAAAATTCAATAAAATATTAGATTGCTTAAAATATTTTATTAAATCTTTATGATTACTGGTTAGTTAAAAAAAAAATATAAAATAAAAGTGTTCATGTTCTATTTGTCAAGTAACTTTTTTTTGTTCTGTCCCCCTTATTTAAATTTCCCAAATATCAGACTGCCAATAAATCACTAAACACGTTAGAAAAAAAAAACAATTTGTTTCAGTTCAGATTAATTAAACTTTTCCTCAAATAATGTTTCAGAAAAGTACATTTTTGAAAGACTTTTTAAAAAAAGATAATTATGTTGTGCTGATAGATCTGTCAATATAAATATACATTTTACAGTAACAACCTTTAAGGTTGTTGAGGTGTAAAGCCTTTCATCTCGGTGATTACCATTATCAACTGTGAACTATGTTAGAACGTAGCTATGATAGAGGGATTATCAAAAAATAGGAGTAACAACCTTGAAACCTTAACATCCCAGGCAAAGCTCTGTATGCAACACTAGATGGGTGTAGTGTAGTGACTCGATAATAATAACTGACAAGGAGAGAAAAAAGATTCCAATCAATTTTAATTTGGTTTGAAATACACAAAATTATTTTGAGAATATTAAATTTAATCTATTAGCATGGAAATAAAACTAAAATTAAAACTTCAAGAAAGATTTTTTATTTCTTAAAAGGCATTTTATACTTAGGTATTATATTTTTTAGAGGCTGACCAGAGGAGGCAGGTTGTTAGGAAAATTATTGTAAATGAAAAGTGTTGCATAGTGAAAATAGTTCTAAATCAAAAAGGAAAATATTTAATTTTATTTGTTTTTACTTACATTTTAAATGTCTTAATACAAGGGGTGGCTAAAGTGAATGGCAATTATATCTGTGAATGGCGTTGGGGAGGACAAATAATATAGTAAAACCTATTCATATTCAAGTATTGCAAATAATTTTTTTTAATCTGAAACTTTTACTTCAATAGCAGATAGAACTTTTTTCAAATGAAGGTTTTTGTACAAAACTTAAGTGGTCATATAGGGTGTTGCAGAGAGAGCATGTCACAGTCTTAACAAAAAAAAAGAAAAAAAGAATGAAAAATTGGCAATAGAACCATTTTAATCTCAGGTGACAACTGGCTAATTTATTTTTTGTTAATTTTTTCAATTATAATTTTTTGTTTAAGAAAGGGAGTTTACATATATCTACTGATTGTTAACAAAAGCAATTTTAAAAACTCTTAAGAGTGGTTTACTATATTTTTATTAAATACCATATAACAATATTTTGTCTTTCAGAGTAAGAGATATGAAAATATGATTTTAAAATATAAAAAAAAAAAAAAAAAAAAAAAAAATTAAATACTTTTAAATAAAAAAAACAAAAACAATTTTAATGTTAATTTTTTTTCATTTTACATACTGTAAGGCAAAAATATATTTTTACATTTAAAGTCTAAAAAATTGCTAATAAAATTAGTTTATATTGCAGGTTTAACTTTTTAGATTTTGGGTATTAATTCACTCTCAGCAGATAATTTTTCAGAAAAAATTTGAAATTGATTTAAAGTCTTTAGAGAATTATTTTTTACAATATAAGTTATGTTATGTTTGTACTGATATTTATTAGGATATAAAGTTAAAGAAATTGGGAAGGATTTACTTATATGTGTAAAAAAACTAACTTCAGTAACCAATAAATACTGAAAGTTTCATTCAAATCCATTGGTTAATTTTTCAAATTCAAATGAGCATTTTCCAATTTATTTTTCTGTTTTTCAGTTACATGCAGAAACAGTAGCAAATTTAAGAAACAGATCAGTTTTCATCGTTCATTATTTTCATTTCATTTTTTATATTAAGTTTTTCTCCACTTCTTTTTAATGACATAAATTTTATGAAAATTGATTAAACCTTTCTGTCAAGATGAGTTTAATTTTTTGATAATCCCACCATCATAGCTACTTTCTAACATATTTCACAGTTGGTAATGGTAATCACCGAGATGAAAGGCTTTACACCTCAACAACCTTAAAGGTAAATCAAAATGCAAACTTACTGTATATCAGCAAAAGTGGGAAATAATTCACTTTCATAACTGAATCGCCGTAAAAAAAAATCCCTGATACACTTGACATCTCGATTAAAGTACCTGAAATATAGAGGAAGAAAAAAAACATTAAATCATCCACACAAAACTGAATTTTCGGCATGTATGCAGTGTGTCAAGCAGATTCCAGGTAAATGTTGCATGGACTTAGAGCATAAAAATTTGAATCCCTTAACTCAGTAATTCTCAATATGGATAGCTGTACAACACTGGGAGTACTGTGAACTCTCAAGAGAGTAGTAGGTGTCAAGAGGCAGTATAATTTTAACAAGGCAATTATTTAAACCTTACATCACACATAAAACAAATCACTAATTGGGCCAAGTCACAATATTAGATATACACATTTGTCTTTGATAGGATTAATAATTTGATGAAAAGTGAAAGAAGGAAAATTAAAAAGAAAAATCATACAAGAAAATATATTTCAGAATTTACAATAGTCATTTTAAAAATATATTAAGTAGAAAATCATCAATAATAATTGATTAGGTCAAATAAATTAGATTTAGTCATAAAAATTAATCAGTTCAAAAATATTTTTTTCCTATTAATGAAAATGTTTTTTCATACAGTGTTTTATTCTTTTTTTAAAAACAACTTCAGAACAATTAAAGTTGTCCTAAAACATGGTACAAAATGAAGTCTAAGTTTTACCATTCTGCATTGGAGTGGGAGACAGATACCATCTGCGGGAAATCAATCATTGTGATATTACTGTCATCATCAATCATCAAATTGAACTCATTAAAATCTCCATGAATGATCCCACAGTTAGCAAGGCGCACAATCAAATTCATGATATCATTGTAGACAGGTGATGGGTCAGCAATCTCTTTCACCTGAGACCTTATAACAAAAAAAAAAAAAAAAAAAAAAAGTAACAACTGTAAACTTAACTCTGGCTCTTGAAATTGAGAAATCATAATCAATCAGATAAAAAAAAAAAAAATTAATTCAATTTAATTACTAAATGGGAAAATATTTTATTTAAAAAAATCTGAACCTGTACCAAGCTTTGGTTAACAAATACATAAACTGAAATAGTAAAAAGTTAGAGAACTGCCAAACAACAGCAACTATACAAGATTATGTAGAGTGTATGAGATGCTAGGGTGACTGTGTAGGTGTATTTTTACCCAGGCACCTCTCAGAGCTATCCATAACTGAGTTCTACTTGTTCAGTGTGGCTGAAGGGAATTTAGTAAACTCTGCAATATGTCCCATACATGTTCAATGGGGTTTAATTCTGGTGACCACATAAGCCAATAGAGTATCTGTAATCAGTTTCAGGTTATCTTAACATTTTGGGGACTGCATTATCTAGCTGGAGCAAAACTACTGGGAAACATGGCAAGCACAGTGTACATTGCATCTGTTATAACAGACTTCAGTTTTTCTCATAGTCCTTGTGAACTCCAGCAGAACACACCTTACACTATTACACAATCACTTAAGACTAAAATTCCTCTACATACAACAGTGGATAAAAACATTAGTTAAACATATCAAGTTATTTGGTAAATGAAAGTTGAATTGATGAGTCAGATAGGCAAAGTCACATATGCTGGTGAAAAAAAACAAACAATTTATCCTTCTGGTGAAAATAAAGAGTTCTGTTTGAAATTCCCAGAAAGTTACTAAATGTGACATATTTGAAGAATGCTGGAGGGTGCAACAGCCAAAATACTGTGACTATAATAATCAAGATGTACACTGATCTGAAAAGATTTACTGTTCAATAATTTCTTGTCCCAGAAATTAAAGTTAATATTTAAATTGCATAAAAGCTCCAAAGATATGATGGAATTCAAATGATTTAATTGCAGCAAATCATCCCAGGTCACATATTTTACATTTTACAACTCAACTAATACAAAACCAATAGAAGAAAGACCCTAACTTTAACATTAATTTGTTGGTTCAATGTAGGATAAATAGACAACAATCCATTTGATACTTACAATGTTTTGGTTTAATTCCTATTTTAGTATTTTAGTACATTTTTTTTCTTTTGCACAGTGGAAGCTTACTGATTAAACTATTCTGATAGTGTGAATTTTAGAAAATTGATCTTTTTTGCTACATACAAGGGATAGGCATCGATTAATTCCATTACAACAGCATGGCGGTTGAAGTCAATTGGTTTGGGTACAGGAAATTTACGACCATAGAGAGCCTAAAATAGAAATAACAGATTATGCCTAAATGACAGGATCAGGGAAAATGTAAATCTCTTATTAAAGCGGTCTGATCTTTTTCTTCAATAAAAATAAAATTTACAAAAGAATTTCAATCACTATTTTAAAGTATCATATTTAAGTTTTTTCTACTGTAACAAGGCAGTGGCCTTGACGGAGTCATATTAGTGCATGAAATATTGTTTAGTGGTTTGAGCTATTGAGAGATTTGGTAATCTTGAGCAAAGGAGAAGAGATATTAGATGAAATAAAATATGGGAGAGTAGTAAATAGGGTTGGAACCCGATGAGAAAAAGCCTGGATTAAAAATATTAATTTAAACCTATAAAATACTTATGAGGAAGGCATCAGGAGGATTTGAACCTAAAATAAACCAAGTAAGATTCAGTAAAATTCAGTATAACTGAGATACAATGCTTAATTAATCATAGTCTCTCTTGAAATAATTACCCTTAAGCACAGTTGGAAACAGCAGAAGGAAGACAGAAGACAGGCAGAGAGACACACTTGGCTGCTTCAGGATATCAGGATGTCAAATATTCTAGCAACAGCAAAGTTATAATCTCAATACCTTACTGAAGTTGATTTGCATTAGTTCGATGGATGCAGCTTTCATCATTAATAAATTGTTCACTATTTACATTATTCGGACTATTGTTACCATATTTATTACAATGTTTCGGCCGTTGTACACCTCGGCCTTCTTCAGGTGGTTGGAATGTCACTCACTGGGGTAGACTGTTCTAGTTCCATGTGCCATGTTTAGTGGATGTCAGTTGTCAGTTATCTCCTGTTAATTCCCCTCTCCAAGTTCTCCACTGCCTTAAGCAGGTATTGAACTCACACTCTTTGGGTCCTGTCACTGGATCTAACCAATGCCTTTATCCACTGTGTCATTGAGGACACCTGTGTATGAATTTCTGGGTATTATAAATGTAATGTCTCAGTTACCGTTTTTTACCAGTGCTCATATTGCAATTTTTGTTGTTATCATCGCCTTTTCTCTGGCACTCCTTATTACTGGTTCCCATATGATCTCAACCTGATCCCATAGAGGGCAGTGATTTCCCTTTTTCTCTCCATATGTGGTCAGCCACGCCCGATTTTTCCACTTCCCCTCGTGTTACAGCTTTCTGGTGTCCTTGAAGCCTTACCTTAAGGGGGTGGCCTGTCTTCCCTTTATATTTCTATGGTTTGGTTTTACGGCATATCAACCTCAATGGGTTATTTAATGCCGACAACTTTTTTTTCTTTCTGGTAATATTTTGTTTTGTCAAAAATCTATTGCTGATATTTTTTTCCTCAAAAATGTATAGCTGGTAATATTATTTTAAAACATGTATTGCTGGTAATATATATATATATATATATATATATATATATTTTTTTTTTAAAAACGTATTGCTGGTAATAGTTTTTTTTTCTTCAAAAAATTATTTCTGGTAATAATTTATTTACAAAGTATTTCTGGTATTAAAACCTATTATTACACTTTTATAATGCTTTTTACCTCAGTTTTGGGGTTAACTATTTGCCCATAGCTGGGACCCTAACAGGTGCTACCACCCCGGGTCAGGGTGGACCTGGGAACACCAGCAATTAAGAGGTGGTTCCACGCTCCTCAACCCTCCTGATCAGAGGCCTTACTGTTGGACGTAGTTTATCAGGACACGGATTCAGTTTATCATCATACCCAGGACGGGCGAAATAAAGGGTTCAGTTTGACATTCCAACCACCTGAAGAAGGCCGGAGTGTACAATGGCTGAAACGTTGTAATAGATACGGCGACAAAGATGAGGACAATAGTCTGAATAATGTAAATAGTATATATAATACCTCATCTCAGAAATATAGACAGATAATAAAGTTTGTCCTTTCTGATAGGAAATTCCTGCCATTGAAACATTGCTGGATCCATCACCACAAAACAAAGCCATGACATGTTATGGTGAATATTTAATCTCAGCAGGTACATAACATAAAAGATTCCCACATGATGAGGGAAATGAACGATGGGAATAGTCATGCTCAGTTTACACATCTTTCACCAAACTGGCGGATAGTGATTACTGGCTAAAATTTACCTCAGATATACAGTAACTGGTGTCATATTTGATAACCAGACCCCCAAGTATTATACTATTAACTTGTGGAGAGATTTTTTTTTTATATTAGTTGCTTAGTTTTAAAAAGGACTATGCATGATATCAAGTTTTAAATAAGGAATATTTAAAATAAAAAAACTTAAAATATCCTATTAGTTTTATTAAGATTTTTAAATTTTAAAAAAAAGTTCATTAAAAAGTAACTGAAATTAATTTGAAATTTGTTTAATGAAAAAAAAAAAAAAGATTAGATCACTTTTAACAGTCTTTTTTATGTATCTTCATAAAAATTATTAAGATTTTAAATGTACATTAATTAAAATTGTGCAAAAAAAAGCCACACTAAATCATGAACAGTAAATGTTAAAAATTCACTGTTGTATTAGTAGAAATGATTCAACATGTTAAAAATCTTAGCAAAAAATCAGTAGTTACTGACTTTCATATACGCAAATTCTTTCATGGCTGCAATCCTAGAGAGATAAAGCCAAGATGCACTTTGTCGATGCTGGTGGTAATCACGTTTGTTCTTCAGCTGACGAAATGAAGTTCTTCCAAGCCTGTAAAAAAAGTAAAAAATCTACTGCACATCATCTTTGATTTTTTTTAAACAAATAACTCTGATCCTATTACTTTATCCAAGCAATTAATTGTATTAGACACCACAAGCAAGATAATTTGACACTGTCCAGAATAAAATGATTTTTGTCATTTTCCCTGCAAACTTTGTTCAGACACATCTTGAATAAAAAATGTATCTTAAAGGAAGTGATGTAGTAATTTCTGGTTACAAAGTCTGTAAAGTGCTTATTTTATTGTTAAAGAAAATCATAAATCTAATGACTCTTCTGTGAGAAAAGAACCAAAGAATCACCACTTATAGAGGAAGAGATCTATTAGTTGTAGATCAAGAACATTTATTGTGTATTTTGCAATGCAAAATTCTTTACCTACTTCTGTATGCTTGTAAAAGATATATTCCAACAGAACAAAAAAAAAAATTGGCATATTTATATTTAACTCTTGAAAATTTGGTTAAATGACAATATGCACTAAATCTGTTTGACTATACTTCATCTTTTTAGTATATCTTATTGAGATTATTAATTATTTACTTTTATCAATAAAACCTTTCCCTAAATCAACTAAACCGTTTACAATCCTTATAATATTCAGAATTTTTAAATTGTCAAACAAGTGAAAATATTTTAATGAATTTTTAACATTTTCCCAATATCAATTTTCTCCACCAATGGGAGTAAAAATACTATGACAATTATTTGCTAATAATTTTTTGTACATAATCATATAAAACATACCTCTGCAGTTTGAGAACATGCTGCTGTTCATTTTCTGTTCCAACAATATAAATATCTGTCAAAGACAAAAAATAAACAACACATTGATAAATTCACTTAAGTTTCATATTTTATTTTATTTT
Source organism: Acanthosepion esculentum (assembly GCA_964036315.1). Lineage (NCBI taxonomy): Eukaryota > Metazoa > Mollusca > Cephalopoda > Sepiida > Sepiidae > Acanthosepion > Acanthosepion esculentum. The sequence goes on along the minus strand of OZ038492.1, from coordinate 49,496,048 downwards.
TATCATCTCTTCCCAAATCATAAATTGAGAAATAAAAAATAAACAAAAGCAGGAATAAATTAATTTCCTATCTTAATTTATCTTTCTTAAACCTCATTATTTTAGACAGAGCCAACAAACTCTTTAGGCATAAAATAACTTAATATATTTTTTCTCATGTTCTTACAACCTATGTACATTTTTACACTTAAAGAATCAAAGTTACTGCATTTCAAAACCATTTTCATAATAAAACCAACTGTTTTTGCAGCTGAACATTTCATTTCAAAAGTAACATTCTTACTATTGTTGATGAAATTTAGTACCATTGACAACAATACATGTGCTTTTCTGATGTTTTTCATGCAAACTACATCAGCCATGCACCAACATTTATTCAATTTGAAAGCATGATGCACAAAATGAGTGTGATATTCAGAAAAACTTTTAGTATTTGTTTTCTGCATCAATGTCAATTTAGGTTTGAGATTTCTTGCATTCAAAGTGTTCAAAGTGGATATTAAAGTCACTGGACAGCTCTGAGATAGCAAATATTTTCAGGAATCTCTGCTGGAACAAGTATTTATATTTAAAAAAAAGAAAAACACATTAAAATTGGCAGGCCATACATGATGAATTGACACTTTCCAAAATTATCTTTGTCAGCTGCATTTAATATGAATCTAGCACGCCTGGAAAAGTTCCATTTTTTTCCGAAATGATGGATTTGGTTGATGGTCACGATAATTCAGTTTACTTCAGTCCTGTTAAGAATCTTAGTGCTAGCATATTGAAGATATTCTTAGGTTTGATCAAACAACAGTTCTTGACAGCATGGAACACTGATGATTGAAGAAATTAAAAATGAAATGACAAATTGTCAGAAATTTGGTTTAAAACTAGATTAGATTTCAAGAGAAATAAAAAAAATTGACATTGGTCATAAAAAGTAAGTCTTATTAAGAACACATTTTATAATGTAGTGCAGGGAACATAGCAATTAATATTTAACAGCAGAAATAAAAACTTTAGAAATTTTTGAAAAATGTGATTGGGTTTTATTACCTGATTCTTTGCCAACTCCAATTTGGTTTCCAAGTGAAGTAATTGAATTCCTAGTGACAAAAACTTTTAAAGCAAGATAGTCATAACCACTGTTGGTCAGACGATAACCTTCACCTGTGATAAAAGAGACAGGACATTATAATTTTTTTTTTTTACTTTGCAATATATAGTGCATCTAGAAATAGCTTCTTATATTAGATAAAATTTAAACATTTTTTTTAACCATTTCACCCCAAGCAAGGTAATAAAGCTACTAAGACACAAGGAGTGTGACTATATATAACAAAAACATTAAGGAGAGCGATAAGAGTAAAAGAACAGGAATTAAGAAGACAGGTGTATAATCTTTTAAAGTCTCCTGAAGGTGATCCGTTAAACTTCCATCACTTTTGATATACAGGATTTAGATTATAATTTGTAAATAAATAAGGGTAACAATTCTGGAATAAGTCAAACTTCAAATGCAATTAAAATTTTAAGTTAGATTTATTTTTATTTCCACTTAGAATTAAAAACTGTTTTTCTAGGTATTGTGAACCTTCAGAATGTGGGTGATTATGGCTTTCCATAAATTCCTTTTTGTTTCAAAATTTGTCTTTTTGCTATCTTTCCTAATCCCTTTTTTGCCAACCATTTACACAAGCCCATTAGGTAGGTTACATGCTGCTTTGGTCTGTCTCTCTTGCCTTCAATATATCCTATGTGTCAAATTTTCTATGCTCTCATTCCTCACTATGTACACTAGAAATTTCTACTGTTTCTTCCTGATTCTAAGTATGACTGCCCTTTTTGTTTCCATTTTCCCTAAAACATTTAGTTGTTCACATGTTCAGTTAATGGTAAAGTGTGGAAATATCCATGATGGAATAGAAAACAAAATGTAAGCATTAGTAATCACTGTATGAAATATGTTTATTTTGTTAAAAGAAAAAAGTTTATGACAAATGGAAAACTGTTTCATTGAAACTAGATTTGATTATGCATTTCATCTTTTCTAGCTTTCATCAGATCAAAAAATGAAAAAAAATTCACATTTCTTTCATAAGTATTTACTTTAAATTAATTTCATAAAAGGCTATATGAAGATTTTGCTTTTGAGTCATTCTGAAAATAAGATTTACTTTAAATTCAATGTAGAAAAGTTAGGTGAATGTATAAATGAATTTCAACAACTAGAAAAATGTAAAAAGATACAAAATAAATATTAACGTTTTTTTTTTAAGTCACTCATTTCCATTCTTTTCTTTCGTCATCATAAATGACAGGTTGGCAGAAAAAGTACTAATAATTTATTATTTAAGCATATACACAAATAAATGTGCAATCAAATTTAGTTTCAATGAAATGGTTATCTATTTGTCATAGTCTTAGTTTGGGATTCTGTATCCTATTTTATATAGGGGCGCGCACACACACACACGTGGAGAGAGAAGTAGAAAAAACAGGTCAACTGAAAAGTTTTTTTTCAGATTTTCACTGATGATATTTGGCAAATTTTATATTTATATTATGTCCTTAATTTGATACAACTTCTTGTTCATTCATTGATGTATTGCTCATTCTTTATTTTCATATATAACATATACATTAATTGTTTATTCTTTATTTTACAGCTTTAACAAGGAGTGGTGAAAAAATTGCAATTGGTCATTTTGTGCTGCCTGTGGAAAAAAGGACTGCAAGACAAGCAGGAAATTAGTGATGCGGAAGGCTCAAGAACTGTCAGTGGACATGTGGCACAGAACTGGTTCAGATGTTTTAAAGAAGGTGACGCCAGTCTTGAAGACAAACCAAGGTTAGGGAGACCTTCTGTTGTGGAAGATGAGGCTTTGTTTGATATGGTTGAACAACAACCAAGTACAAACACTTGTACATTGCTGGAAGAACTTTGTCCTTCACAATACACCATCAATTGATACCTCCCTAAGCTTGGCCTTATGACAAATACTGTCAAGAATTTACTCATGAACTGGCCAATGACCAGGCTCAATATGTGAACATTTGTAAAAAAAAAAAGAAAAAAAAAAACTGCAGGCAAATACTCAAGATGCCTATTTCTGGCATCAAATTGTATCTGGGGATGAAAAATGGATCTATTTTCATAATCCTAATAAGAGAAATTAGTGGTTTTGTCCCACCATGCTTTAGAACCAGTCAAACAAGGACAGTTTGAACAGAATGTCATGTTGTATATTTGGTGGAATTTTGAAGGGGGTCTTGCACTTTGAGCTTGTCCCAGATGGTCATGCTGAGCTTTATGCACAACAGCATCTGGCATTGGTCACTCAAAAATGTGCACTCCTAAAACATGGCAATGCCTGAGCAGGCAGAAACTTGAAGGGCTGGAACTTCTGCCTCACCCTACCCACAGTTCAAAACTTGAACCATCAGATTACCACATTTTCCAAGCCAGGGTTCATTTACTGTGCAGACGAAGGTTCAACAATGTAGATGAGGTTGAAAACAGATGCAGGGAGTTTTTTTGCCTTTAAACCACTGACACCAGCATTTATTATAAAGATGACAGCCAACCACATCATAAGAGAACATGGTTTTCTGTCACCTAAAGGGAGGGAAAGAATGAAACAAAACCAAAACACGTTGATCACTTACTCTGTAGATAAGTTCACAAAAAAAAAAAAAAGTCCCATTTTAATCATTTTTTTTTTTAGGCTGGGCTCTTAATAACTACAGAAAAATATCTACTCTTGACTAACAGAAATGTTATAAATATCCCAAACTGCCCTAGTTGACAGTGAGAAAATATGTCAAAATAGTGAAATTTCCTTGCATTTCAACTGCTTGTATATCATTTATTTCCAAGGCTATTTTGATAAAATTAGTATGTAAACGTGTGATGATTCATTTTTATTCCATGTCTTTAAGTTATGTCACTATTTCAAAGACTGACAGCACATTTTCAAAATTGACAATTTCATAGTGATGTTTTTCAAATTTGTTGTGCTAGGAGTTGTTTTCTTACTTCAGAAACTTTTTTTATATTTTCTCACTTACATCCTTTCCCTCGTTCATAGCATATCAAACGATGTTGACATAAATCCCGTAATATCTTGTAGCATCCACCATGATGTAGTTGAGCAATGGAGGCAATTAGAGGTGCAGGAACAATTTCATGATTTTTCATTCCCATTTCAACCTGGTTAATGAAAATAAGTTAAAGATGATAGTGATTAAAAAAGAACATTATGAAGATCATTTAGATAGAAATGCTAAATTAAATTCTAAGTTATAAGCTAAGAATTCTAGCAGATATTTATTAAGCCATGCTTAATCTGACATAATTGAGATGATCTCTACTGTGATGGTATGAAATACTTTTCTTGCCTACATTTTAATTAATCTAATTTGATTAATTAAAATGTAGGCAAGAAAAGTAGAAAAAAATTATTATCACTTTCAAGCTAGGTTTTATTACTATTTCAATAAAAGACAAGAAATGAATTTGATTTTTCTCCTTGTTTTACTGTACAAAAAAAAAAAAAATATATACAAACCCAAACAAAACTCAAAACTGATTTCCCATATCAGTGACTAACGAAGATAAAACAGTCTGAAAATGTGATGGAAACATTTAAAAGTTCTGGTTGCCACAATGGTTTGGCAAAATTAAAAAGAAAAACTTACACTCAGAATTAAGTTTCGCTCTGCAAGACAAAGTTAATTAAGAAGGGTGTAAAAGAAATCACAAACGGCAGAATTTACAAACACAATTTATTCAAAACGCGTAGCTTTAGTTTTGACTTTTGAATAACCAAATAAATGACCTACCTCTGAATTTATCGCTTTGTACAAAAAGAATTCAAAGTTTATCGATTTGTGCAACAAAAATAATTACCCCTCACCAAAATATCGAGTGAAAAAGTAACATGTTTAGTTTCTGTTTAACTAACAGAACTTGTCAAGGAAAGTTTATGTAAGTTAGTTTAATTACGCTCCACGTGATGAAAGTTATATTGGATAAAAAAAATTTGCTAAAAATAATTCCGAAGGTTAGTGTACTACTGAGATTATATACCAATAAAAATTTTATTGGCATATAAATTTGACAAAATAAAAATTTCACTATTTTATTATAAAATAGTGAAATTTTTATTTTGTCAAAAATATAAGACCACATGGATTTTTTTTAGGTAGGAACATTTTTAAGACAAAATATGAAGAAAACTTACCGAAATGAGGACCCGAAAATCTTCCTGCGTTAAGTATCGGAGCATTGTGGCATTCAGTTTTCCCATTTTGATGCAAAAATAGTCAAATTTCTGGGGAAAAGACAAAGCGTTTGATCAGTAATATTTTTTCATAGATACAAGCTAGTCGAGCATCCGGTTTCTCAAACGGTGTAACAGAAAAATATGAAAACAAGAAACCAAACTCCGATCATTGATTTCTGATGACGTGTCAGTCAGTCTCTCTCTGAAATAATAAGAAGTAAGAACAGTAAAATTTACAATCCTGTGTTCTTAGTAATAATTTTTATTTTTAAAAAACAGTGCTCTATACAAAACAGTAGGTAGAGCATAAATTATTTTCAATTTTAAAAATATGGAATTACCTGACCATGTTTCAAAACAGAAACTAAAATTTAATTCTAAAATTAAATTTAAAATCCATAGCTCCGACCGTTTTCAAGATATTTATTTTGTAACAAAGAATTGTGGCGCAATGTCTGTGCTAGGAAATTTGTCCTGGCTTTCCCGCATCAAAGGGTTGAGGTTAAAAATAGGGCTGGAAATAATTGCGAAAAAAAAAAAAACCCGAGTAAAACAGCAAGATTAGAGCGGACAAACTCTCTCTTTTAGGCGCGTACGGATAAAGAAAAAACTCCTGCTCGGTGAGTAACAACGAAAGAAGAAAGTCTTTATTTACAATACAATATATACAGAAAAAAAGGTAAAGGAAAAAAGGGATGATTAGGAGAGAAAGAAAGGGAAAAGAGAAAATGTTCTTAACTTAAAAAAGGCTTGCTCAAAATATTTCTCTGAGCGCCTAAAGAGTTCTTTAAGCGATTATTGTTAAGGTTCAGATAGATACACTCAGTTCTTGTAGAGCTGGAAACCCGTTCGCAGATAAAGTAATCCTGCAGTTGAGTGAGTTGCTAGGTCGACGACAGAAGTCCAGTGGGCTCGTCAGAAGGAGTGGTGAAGGGATGCAGCCTTGGATTGGTCTTGAATAGTGGACCGACGTTTGTTCTTGACAGCCCTTTAGTAGTTCTTTTTTGGTGAAAGAGGCGGTGGAGCTCCCTAATGTCGACCTCACAGACGATGGGCAGAATTCTCACTGGCAAAATAGACAAGATTCTCCAAATTAAATTTATGGAGTTTTGGTAGGCTCCGATGGATCGGTGATTTTTCCGTCCAAAATCGTTATACAATTTTCCTGGTCCCACTATTGGTCAGAAAACACATTCTTATCTCTGATAAGAATCAGGGCCCTGGGAGCCGGTTTCGAAGATACTGAAAACAGGTTGATGTGAAGAAGATGTGAGGTTTCTCCCAGACTTTATGGCACATGGGAAATAATGATGGTGGTGGAATTCCTTTTTGTGTTTTCCAGCTTAGACAGAAAATATATTCTTATCTCTGATAAGAATTAGGCCTTGCGAGCTGGTTTTGAAATTAAAAAGAGGTTGGAGTGAGGATAGAAAAAATAGCGAGAATGTGAACTTGTGAATTGTTGTTCTCAAATTAAATTCCAACACCTGGGGTGGAGCTGGTCTTCATTAACTATCTTAGTCCTAGTTAATCAGATTCGCGACTCATTCATTCATTACAATTTGCTCATTCACCAAAAGAACTTGTCCATCACCTCTTGATCTTGCATACACCAAAATACCGCATATTCACGGGGGGGGGGGCATGTGATAAAAATCTAATGAGAGTACAAAATGTCCTTCTTTTTTTCTTTTTCTTTTTTCTTCTGACAAAGATATATAAACATTTCATGATTCATGAAATGATGGGGAGGGAAAAAGAAACCCAGAATCTCTATCTATAAAAGGCAGGATGTGTGTGTGTGTGTGTGTGTGTGTGTGTGTGTGTGTGTGTGTGTGTGTGTGTGTGTGTGTGTGTGTAACGAATGCACGGCCGCAATTTTCGACGGATTTGCACCAAAATTTACATGCACATGCTCCAAGTTAGCAAAAAGGCCAAGACCGACTTTGGATTTCCAAATTCCCATCGGTAGTGGAAATAATCGATTTTTTCATGCTTCTACGGTAGTTTTCATGTAGTTTGCGGCCATTTTCTACTGGCCAGAGTGAGAGCCTATAACTGGCTGCCACGAATAGGCAGGAAGATTCTATTGACCAGCGTGAGAGCCAACAGCTGACTGACACGAATGTTAACTAGCATGCTAGCATGCAAAAAAAATCGATAGCTGCATTCGTCACAAGTGGGAAAAATTTAAATCTGCATGGCACTTTACTACAATTGGCTCATTCGCTTGCTTAAACTCAACGTTGATTCTGATTCCGCAGAACTGGGTTGGATGTGAAAAAGTATTTGTTTTTAACATTCTTTTTTTATTCGGTTTTTCCAGTCCTTTTTTAAAGCTGATCGTTTTGTGTTCATTTTGTTTAGTTCTTTTTTCGTAACAGATTTAATGTTTAGTATAAAGCTTATAAAAATTCGCAGTGTGAGATAAGCAAGAAGTAAGACATGTAGCAACATCAGCACGGCAAAGGGCACTCCTTTAAAGGCAAGGAAGGGCAAAAATATTTTAAGTCAAGTGATAGCGTACGATTTTTGAATCAAGCACGGGCAACGCCGGGCCATGCTGCTAGTACAAACTAAAATGTAGCACAAAGATAAAACAAGACCCGTTCACCTCTCAAAATAATAAGAGAGGCCGCTGTATTCTGCCAATAGACAGAATCAAACGGCACGCTCGCTAATAGAATGTGGAAGGTAAAAATGAATGACGGAATGGGAAGAAACAAAGGCTGACTCAGCTGAGATAAAAACAGGGGACCGATGACAGACTGGCAAATTTGCCTCACCCCATCTAAAGGTTACGTTGAGAGGTAGCACGTTCCGAATCAATCGCCAGCTAAGCGAAAGCTCAGAGCTGATCAGATTGTAGCGAGCCCCGAGACGATGAGGTTTCCAAATGTGTTGTGGACTGCAATGTTGCGGGTCCCGCCACAGTTATTTTATTTTGTCTAGGAAAGGTGTGGAAAGGATCATGTCATTATGCTGGAGGTCGCTATCCAATGTGGTGGTAACAATGCAAATTATATTTGACGTGAAATAGCACATGGTAAAATACAAAACAGAACGTAGAGTTGAAAACAACATAACAATAGGAATTATTATTGAATTGATTATACATGCATGTGAATGAAAAGAATAGATAGAGTTATGTCTCTTTGACTTGATAAAATTGTGACTGAGCTCATACTGACTATTAGAACGTATAAGAATAGTGTTGTATGTTTGGAATGTATGAACAAGTTAAACAGAGTTCAGAGATGATACTTGCATGAATTAAGTACTGTTCATTTAACGTCTGACTGGATCAGTCAAGACGAGTATTCCTTGTGAGTCACATCTTGATGGCTGTGTTGAGATGTACGAGTGACGTAGAGAAGTTAGGCAAGAGTGAGTGACTGCGGAGAATCACACGCCCAAGACCAAAAAGAGCGCAACTCTGATCCCAACAAGCCGAGCCAGAAAGGTCACTGGACCGAGGAAAGCCCTTCAAGGCCGAACGACACTCGCTGAGGAAACTCGACAACCCTCCACGACTGTGACGGCGCTTACCCCAAGAAATCGGGGCAGTGATGGTAAGGCTAGGGAAAGCGTCCCTAACACTCGGCGCCAAAATCGAGTCCTCCGTCAAAACGTGGCGTAGGAAAGCCAACCTTGAGGCCTGGCGACGACTCGCTAGGTGCAGCAATCCCAGTCCCACATGACACGGACGCTGGTAACAGGTTTCTTTACGAACCCAATGTTTGAGACCACCCCACTAGAGAGTGATCAATAATCGTTCGATCGCCTCCATACGTTTCCAGTAAAGAGGAAGTACAGCCAAGCGGTAAAGGATGAGGGGCAAGACATAAGTGGCACAGGCCTCAGCCCTACACTTTAAGGACAACCCCCTTCGAAGCCAAGTCCGAACTGACGCTCTGACCTTTGCCTGTACTTCTGACCACTTCTTCTCCAGCCGGAATCCGGGTCCGAACCACACCCCAAGGATGCGGACGGGACCATCAGTCCAGTCGAAGGGCTCCGGAAGCGCGACCCTCTTCCAGGCACCTAAACACAAGCTGGAAGACTTGTTGCGGTTAATCTTGGCCCCCGTCACCTTCTCGTACCGTTCAAGCGCCTTCTGTACCACCTTAATGTCGCTGTGGCATGACACGGATATGGATACGTCATCGGCGTACACAGAAACCTTAGCACGAGCACTACCAGGGAAAATGGCGATTCCGAGTAAGGCCGGACTGCACGCCCTGTCCCTTAGCCGATGAAGGAAGGGCTCCAACGCCAGAGCGTAAAGTAAGGGCGACAGTGGGCACCCCTGTCAGACCGACCGATCAAAAATTGAAATTGAAAACAATAGAATGAGAAAAATCATTTGGTATACACCCCAATACAAACAAATAGTAAAAAAATGATTAGGAAAAAAATTTCTTGTATTAATTGATAAACATTTTCCTAGAGATAGTAAACTCAGTACAATTTTTAATAAAAATACCCTTAAATTAAGTTACTGCTATACTGGAAACTTAGAAATGATTAATAAGAAACATAATGCTAATATCTTGAGTAAACACTTATACCAAAATCAAAAACATCTAGATCCTAAAATAAAACGAAATTAAGATAAGGAAAAATTATGTAACTGTAGAAATCCTCAAAACTGTCCTCTCAATAATAAATGTTGTATGGAATCATTGGTTTATCAATGCAATATTTTATCTGTTGAAGATCCATATATAGTTAGAACCTACACTGGATGCACAAAACATTATTTCAAAAGACGTTGAAACCAACATCAAATGTCCTTTAATAATAATAAACACAAAAATCAAACTTCCCTATCTAAATATTTCTGGCACATGAAACAAACCAATAAAATGGAAATTAATAAGAAGATGTAGAGCGTGTAGGTCATTAAATGACCCATGTCCTTTGTGCATACATGAAAAATTATATATTAATAAGTTTCTGAAAAATAAAAACTTACTTAACCAAAGAAATGAAATAACTATTTTTTGCAAACACTCAAATATTTTCCTTAAATAATGTATAATTTTGAAAAAGAGATTAAAAATGAAACATACATATTTATATAGTTAATCTTTGATTAATATTTTTTTAAATACGAATGTAATTCTAATATATTTATTTGTAAAAAATAACGTATAGTTATTAAAAGAAGAAAAGTACTTTATATTTGTAGGAATAGATTTTAAATATTAAAAATACGACTTACTCATATTCAGACGACCCTTTTAAGAAATCTTTGTGTATAAAATTTAAATTAAGCGACCAAATAAAAATGTCAAAACCTTTTTATCATTGAAAAACTCAGACGACACGCAAAAAACGGATATCATTGTCTGTGAGAAGGCACCCCTACCCCACTTTAACTTAACCTGATTTTGAAAGTAACTTATATTTGATACATAAGCTGTCTAGGGAAATTCAAACCCAAACACCCCAATTAAAATGATGGAATTTTCCATAACCATAACAATTTAAAATATTAAGATTGTCTGTGCTTATAAATGAAGTAAATTTCTTAATAGGTCATTCCAAAAAATCGCTTGAGAATGGTCGGAGCTATGGATTTTAAAATTAATTTTATAATTGAATTTAAAATTTTAGTTTCTGTTTGGAAACAGTAATTCTTGTGTATCGATGGAATCATAATTTTAAAATAGAAAATAATATATATATATATATATATATATATATATATATATATATAGTGGTTGCCAACTCGTGTCCGAGTACGGCCATTACTACATAACTTTTGGGAGAATATCTACTGATGTACTGAACGAATGTGGCTCTTTAGCCCAGCAAGGGACCTACATACACTGGGGCAAACAGGGCACTTAAGAGGTGCAACAGCGGGTGTTACATTATCATGCAATTTAAAATGTCGCATGAAACCGCTTCTGGGCCCGCATTTCTTACTGCAAACACCACATTTCAGCTGCTGGGCGTTTACGGCTTTATAGTCAATTGCCACCCTCCGTTGCTGCGCTCTCAAGTGATTTCTTAGACCAGCCATCGACAAACACGCTTTACCAGAATCTGTACACGTCAGATTGAGCTGCCTGCCGGTGTCTTCAGGAAGTTCAACGGGGGCGCTTTTACGCACATCTCTTTTAAGCCTTGCGTGCCTCCTCTTCTTCTCTAAGTCATACCTTCTATTCAAAGCAGCCTCATTCCAATTATTGCGATCAGATGCACATTCTTCCCATTGCTCACAAGGAATGTTGCATTTCTTCAGCGCATCCTTCATGCAGTCCTTAAAGCGCCATCTTACGTTTGGCGGTGTTTCTCTTCACTGTTCGCAGCTCACCATAAAACAATTGCTTTGGAATACGGCTGTCATCCATTCTGACCAGGTGGACCGCCCGCCGAAATTGATGTTTTAGTATCAAGGACTATCACAGCCGGTCCTACACGTCTACATCACTAACAAACATTTGTCAAGTATACGAGGTAAGCAGTACTGGTGGAATCTCTCAAGCCATTTCATTTGCCTGCGATAAACCACCCACGTCTCGCAAGCATAAAGAAGTGTTGTAGTATATATATATATATATATATATATATATATATATATATATATATATATATATATAGGAGTTACCGGTCTGTAGGGGTCACCGGATCGCCCTAACTAATTTATATTACGGAAATTATGACAAAATATGAAACGATAAGAAGAAACACAAGCAAATGGAATTTATATATGCATAAAAACAATTGTACAAAAGAGGAATTCAGTTGTGTTTGAAATGCTGAAATTTACTTGTCCTTGTCATTTTGAGTAAGGAAAATGTTCCTGTTGATAAACTGTGAAGTGTATTAAAAGGTGTGTGAGTTTGGAGAATTTTAGTAAGTGTGATGGCGTTTTTGTTATCAGGAGTGAATGTTCGTATGTACGTGCATGCGTGTGTGTTATAACGTTTTTCCCTTTGGGGAAAACGTAAATTCTCCACAGCTTTACATTGCTTGTAAGTGAGAATAAAAGAGAAAAAAAGAATATTTATTTTGTAAAAAATAAAATATTGTGGTACAAGGCCGAAGGGGATGTGGGGGTGAAGGCTAGTCCTAGTGAACCACAATCACGACCCATTATTTAATACAATATGCTCAATTATCACAAGAACTTGTCCATCACCTCCCAATCCTACATCTACCACAATACCACAAATGATAGAATGGGAAAAATCAAAGGTTGACGATGTCGAGATGAAAAATGGGGGACAAAAACAAACTGGGGGGGTTGGGAATCTCAACATGGGCCAAAACAAAAGAGAATACCCGGAAACAGGCCGGGAACAATACTTATTCAGATTAACTAGGAAAACATAACAGTGTTTAACTTAATCAGGCGAGGGTTCACAGGAAACCGCTCCGTTGCATCAAGGGGACTTAAAAGAGAAAATCAAGGTTATTGTCACGCGAGATCAATTGACATGAGCTGCTCGGGAGCGATACGATCCGTCAACTCACCGACATAATCCCAGAAGGAGCGCACCTGAGGACAATGGTAGAAGGAATGTGAAGCCGTTTATTTTAAGCCATGGTCACGCCGATGGCAGTCTGGCAAATCTGTCTCACCCCATCTGAAGAGTACGTCATTGAGAGGTAGTACGTTCTGAATCAATCGCCAGCTAAGCGAAAACTCAGGGTTGCTGAGACAATTCGCCGCTGGCGCCCAAGACCAAAAAGAGCGCAACTCTGATGCCGACAGAGTCGGTCACACAGAGGATCCTTCGCGACCCCCTCCACTAATTCATGATACAATTTTCTCCGAGGCCGAGAAAGGTCACTGGACCGAGGAAAGCCCTTCAAGGCCGAACGACACTCGCGGAGGAAACTCGGTAACATTCCACAACCCCTAAGGCGCTTACCCCAAGAAATGGGAGGAGTGATGGTAAGGCTAGGGAAGGCGTCCCTAACACTCGGCGCTAAAATCGAATCCTCCGTCAAAACGCGACAAGCCAACCCAGAGGCGTGATGACTCGCCAGGTGTGGAAATCCCAGCTTCTCATGACACGGACGCTGGTAACTGGCTTCTTTACAGACTCGTTGTTTGCGACCGCCCCACAAGAGAGATGTCAACAAACGCTCGATTGCCTCGCAACGGGACCTGTAAAGAGGAAGTACAGCCAAGTGGTAAAAGATGAGGGGCAAAGCGTAAGTGAAAAAGAGATCGAGAGAAAATGTCGCCAAGTATTTATAAGTAACGTGAACCACGTGGTAGGCTCGAGAACACGTTTCAAGATTTTGGCAGTCTTTTATGTTTAAATACTTGTGCGTAGGCGTTGTTACGACTATGAGACATATTGACCAATCAGAAACGATTACTGTCAGACTTAAGTCTGGGGCCTGCATTGTGTTTAACTTTCACAAAAATCTATAACTAGCGCATGAAAATATACAGTAGAAATATTTTAATATTTGTTATCCAATGAGGACGTAGTTAACTCACAGTAATATGATAATTGGTTTTGATCTACTGAAATGTAGAAGTTCTACATATATCAAAATAAAGAGAAAGAACAGTCAGATTTATAATCCACAGTTCTTTAGCAATTATTTTTAAAACCAGTACTCGATACAGAGTAGAGCATAATAATATAAGATTATTATTTAAAAATATGTATTCACTACGACACAGAAATTACCATGTTTCGAAACTAAATAATAAATTTTAAATTAAACTTAAAATTAAAGTTTTTGTTCAATTTTCAAGCGATTTTGAATAATTTTCGAAAAAAGTGATTTACTTTTTTAAGCTAAATAGTATGATATAGTTTAAGGTGGAGGAGGAAAGGGATTACAAAATTTTAAAAGGGTGTTACCTTTTTTGACGTATCAGGATACAAGTCTAATTTACACTATTTACATTATTCAGACTATTGTCCTTATCCTTGTTGCTATATTTATCACAACGTTTCGGCCGTTGTAAACTCCAGCCTTCTTCAGGTGGTTGGAATGAACCCTTTATTTCGCTCACTGGGGAAGACTGTTCTAGTTCTACGTGCCATGTCTAATGGATGTCAGTTATCAGTTATCTCATGTTAATTCCCCTCTCCAAGTTCTCCACTGCCTTAGCCAGGTATTGAACTCACACCTCTATTGAATCTAACCAACGCCTTTATCCACTGTGCCATGTGTCCTTAAGGACATCTGTATATAAATGTAAATAATGTACATAATACCTCATCTCAGAAATATAGACAGATACTGAAATCTAATTTAAGATGGTAAAGTGTGAATATATGTTAAGGTGTGGGTTTGTATTTTCTGCCTGTTGATACTGGTTTCCTTATATGCGGACGTGTCATCTTGCCTGTTTTTAAGGGTATATATAATTTTAAGTTTCATTTAAAGTTTAGTTTTTAGTTCCGAAACATGATATGAAAAAGAAAATTGAAAATCTGAAAACTAAATTACAACAAAATTCCGTTGCAAATTTTACTTATGAACTTAGTGGAAAACATAAACTCCTTTTCTTAGATGTTCTCGTTGCTTTTAATAATAATACATTTACAACTTCTGTTTATAAAAAATAAAAAAACTAGTAAAGATTCTTGCCATCTTAATTTCTCTAGTGAATGCCCTCTTAGATGTAAAATAGGTGTTATTAAAAATTACCTCAAGAGAGCTCATGAGAATTCATCCTCTTGTACGCTTTTCTTTAAAGAATTAAATAACGTAAAACAAACACTTATTAATAACGGATTTCCTAATCAATTGTTGGATTTCTATATTGGGCCTTTTCTGTCTAAGGTAGCTAATAGCAACGACGAGAATAGAAACATAAACAATAACATCATCTTTCATTGCGACTGGGTCAGCTTTATTTATTCCCCATGTCCGTATATATTTTCTTCTTTACCTCTCCCTTAGCGAGAGAGCCTCTTGATTATGTCGTATGGTAGAATACAGCAACCTCTCTTTTTTTTAGGTCTGGACTGGTCCAACTAACATTAGTTATCTTTAATTTGTTTGTTTTGATATTTTAGTTTGTTTTTTGGGGTTCATCTCCTCCCCTCTCATTTTATATAATGTACAATTTTTTATGTATAGTATTTTATAATCATGAAATTAAATCTTTATGTCATGGAGTGCATTTTTAGGCCCCCACCCCACCCCTGAGAGTATGTGGTATTATAGTATATGAAGGATTGATTAGCGATGGATGAGTTTTTGCGGTGAATATGACAATTGTAACGAATGAATAGGTCGTGAATTGGATTAGCTAGGTATAGGATAGTAAGTGACGACCCCATTCCCCACTTTTCGGCCTTGTGCCGCAATTGTGTATTTTACGCAATAAATCTTAACATAAATAATATTTTTTATAAAAATCAGATGAACAAAAATTACAAACATGATGAAACTAGAATTAAGAATATTATAAAAAATGCACAATACCAGTTGATGATAGCAAAAAAACTTAGATTAATTATTTATTACAAAATATTTAAAACCTCCAACCTTATAGTTAAAAAATAATAATTCATCTTTTAGAACAAAATTAAATAGAACAAATATTATTTACGAATTTAAATGTCCATTAAGGAATTGTATTCCTGATCAATCAAAATTCGTAAACAATTATATAGGCCATACTACAACATGTTTGACACGCAGACTCACACTACACCTTTCTGACCATAACTCAATTATGTCTCTTTAAATACTCATGGAGACCTATTGGACCCTATTCGTAACATACTTGTTGATAACACAAATATAATAGCATCGTCTAGATGTAAAAAAAAGGCTAAAAATAATGGAAGCCTTATTAATAAAAAAAACAACACTCAATAATATCAACTATGAACGTGGACACAATATCTTGACCGTGTTTTGAAAATGAAAACATTATATAAATACATACATACAACAATCTATTTCTTGTTAACAGTTAATATATTTCAAAATGGCTAAATGTATAGCCGAAAGCGCTCGGAAAGAAAGAACAACTGGACAGTTTTTATATAATTTATCTACCGAAAAGAGAAAAATGATTAGATCACATGAGAAATTGTATAAAAAACTAAATCAAAGCACCTTGTCTGTCGTAAATGAAACGTGCATGAAAGAAAGATTGCTGCCTAAATACACAAACGTCTATCTATCTTGGTATACACCACCATTTAACCAAATAGTAGTAAGTTAGGGCGAAAGTTTCTTGCTTTGATTGAAAAACATTTTTCAAGTAATATTCCTCTTAGCAAGATTTTTGAATAAAAATACGCTAAAATTAATTTATAGTTGTATTGATAATCTAGAAAAAATTATAACAAAAACATAATAATAAAATTTTAAATAAACACTTAAACCAAAATAAAAATAATAGTAATTCTAAAGCAAAAAACAATAATATTGATAATAAATTATGTAATTGTAGAAATCTCATAAATTGTCCATTGGAAAATAAATGTTTTATTGAATCTATTGTTTACCTACTGAAAACCCAGATATTAAGAAATTTTATATTGGAAGCACAAAAGTACTTTTAAACGAAGATGGTACCAACATATTTCTTCCTTTAAAAACAATGTGTACTGAAACCGAACATCCCCCTCAAAATATTTCTGGTATTTAAAAGAAATAAAAAATAAACACAGTAAAATGGAAAATATTTAAAAATCTAGAATTTGTAAGTGATTAAATGACTCATGTTCCCTGTGTCTACACGAAAAGTTACATATTATTAAGTCTCCTAAAATGCAATGATCTATTAAATCAACGAAATGAACTAACTGTAATATGTAGACATTGTACAATGTTTACGTTAAAATATAGTTAATAGAATTTTTCTAAAAAAAAAAACTATGTTACAATTATATATCTATTATTTTACTATATATAATAGTACATATGTAGGTGTAGAGATAAGTTCTCGATAAAATTTAATTTCGGCATTATATGACCTCTCGAATTTCTATTTAACGCAAAATATCACAAAATATGAAAAAAGAAGGAACACAAAACGGTTTTTATAACAAGGATAATATTTATATTTTATGTATGTCAAATGATATACATGAATAAGTAATAGGAGTTACTTCCCTTTGACTGGAATTAAAGTCTTTACTAATGTAAAATATTTTTATCTGAGCTCATAAAATGAGTTGAATGAACTGGCCGCTCAAAATTTTCAGTGTAAGAGAGTTGAAAGAATTCTATAAAGCTGGAAATGTTTTTATAAACTTTTAGCTTTAGAAGAGTTGAAGAAGTGAATGTTCCGTAATGTTTAATTAGTTTCTGTTGCTTGTAGCTGAATACTCGTAGTTGAATGTTTTAACTTGAATTACAGTGAAGTTATTTCATGAAGAACTTAAAATTCTAACTCACTGCAGTAATGATACAAGCGTCGTGAACAAGTTTAGCAAATGCTAGTCGTTCGTAAATTCTCAGTGTGAAAAAGTTGAAAGTTCGCATATGTGTTGATTAGTTGAATGTTCGTATATGTTTGTAATTAAGATTCGTACGTGGTATATGTGTGCGTATTCGAATATGTTTTCATAGCGTCCACCCGCAAAGGATCGAGACGCGATTTCTTTTACAGCTACATTTTAATAAGTGAAGAGAAATCAAAAGAGAGGAAGAACGAACTCGTGCTTGGTATTTATAATCAACTTAATTACGTGTCGGCTCCTGGAAGGCATAGACAGAATTTGGCGGAATGTTTTTAGTCAGGTCAAGAACTAGGTCGATATTATTCGAACGTAGTTGAGAACATGATTTAAATATTAACTGACCAGTTAGAAGTTGAGATTTTCTGAAAATATGTATGAAACTTTATAAGCTCTGTGATCCGCTTTTTGCACAGATTTACACAAAAATTGACATTGATAAAAAAGTGGTAGTGGGGTGCTAAATAGAGGTTAGCTAACACCCTACTGCATTTATATTAACACAAATGTAACGAAATAAAAAAAACGACAAGAGAATAACAAAGTTCAAGGCAAAATATGCATTAACAATGAATAGATTATATTTATATACAATAACAAGTACAATATTTGTTGAGTGTAGTATTTTAAATTGTTTAAATGTTTTTGTGTTTGATGATTTGAATGTCAATAATATTTTGGATCAAAAGGTTGTATGTTGTTATAATGTATGCTCAAATATAAGAAAGTATATTTCAGGATTTAGGTATTTATGATGAATTTAAAACAGTTTATGTTTGCAAATAATTTGTGTAAATTTCAAAAGAATTACTGTGAGTTTGAAAGAGATATCTTTTTTGATCAAATATTTTATATTGAGTTTTGTTGTGCATTCAAGTTGTAAGTTTGTCTGAAATA
Organism: Acanthosepion esculentum; assembly: GCA_964036315.1. Classification (NCBI taxonomy): domain Eukaryota; kingdom Metazoa; phylum Mollusca; class Cephalopoda; order Sepiida; family Sepiidae; genus Acanthosepion; species Acanthosepion esculentum. Next base: position 49,477,456 of record OZ038492.1, on the reverse strand, counting down.
ATATATATATATGTGTGTGTGTGTGTGTGTGTGTGTGTGTGTGTGTGTGTTAAAAATAAGTTTTTAATGTGAAGTCTGAATATTGGAATAATGACACGCGTGGACTGGCGTCGGCTAGAAAATTTTCTTCTTGATATTTATTGTAAAAATTACAATTATGGCAAACGGCCGAAAAGGGGGAATGGGTTGAGGGTGGTCTTCACTGACTATCTTATACCTTACTAACTCGATTTACTACCCATTCACTCATTACAATTCGCACATTCACCATAAAAACTTGTGGCGGATACACCACATTTATTTAACTTAGATTAAGAAACCAAACTGACGTGTAGAAAAAGAGGATAAGCCAAAGACATCATTACACATAAAATTTGTATTTAACAAGTTGTACAAAGAAGGATGTGAAAGAAAGGCATGCATTCAGTAAAACAAGAGTTGTCTCTCTTTAACTATCAATTGTTCCAAAGTTCACTGAAAGCAATAAGGTTGTAATAGTTTGTGGTAATAAATGTTTTCAACAGTTTTGCTGTGTAAGAAAAAAGGTTATGTGAGTATAGGGAATATTCAGCATGTGAGTGGTGGTGTGAATGAGAAGATTGGTGCATGGTTTCAACTGTCGTGGATTTCTGTGGCAGCTGAGATCTCACTGGTTTACTAAGAATTTTCTTTGCTTATATAGGTGATCATCGACTCCGAAAACGCTGCGCGGGAAGAATCACTCTTCACGTGCAGACAACCTGATTGGTTGGCATTGACCAATCAGCGAGCGAGATTTGGGGAGACTCACGAAAAGCTTCTGGGATCCGATTCTCCCAAAAGTGCACGAAATCGATTACATGAAAATATAGCGATTATATAATTGTCACATTACGCAGTAGTGTTGATTTACTATCCAATGAATGCTTGTGGTTGCATAAGTATGTATGTATGTGTGTGATGATGATGATCGTCACAAACACATCCATCACCAATCAGTCCTCCATATACCATTATTATAGTATACACCCAGGGAACCTAAAAAACGCACCCCGTGACATAAAAAATTCATAATTATAAAAATTATACTTAAAATTCTATGGATTATTTACAATGAAAGGGGAGGGGATGAACCAAAAAACAAACTAAATATCAAAACAAACAAAGGACAACTGATGTTAGTAGGCTCATACAACCCTCAAAAAGGAGAGGCTACTGTATTCTGCCCTACGACAGATTCAAGAGGCTCTCTCGCTAATGGAAAGAGAAAGGAGAAAAATATACGGACATGGGAAATAAATAACGCTGATCCAGTCGAGATGAAAAGAAGGCCACAAAACAAACTGAGGAGGATGGGAATCTCAACCTGGATCATAACCAAAGATGTAGCCGGGAGCAGGCCGGAAACAACACTTACTCACATTAAATAGGTACGCAAAGCTTGGGATGGTTTCCTGTGGAGCTTTCCCTTGATTAAGCTAGACCTAACTAGGGGAGGGCTCAACAGGAAACCACCCCGATGTGAATCAGGTAGACCTAAAAGAGAAAATCAAGGCTAGCCCCGTTCACACGAACCAAGCTCGTCTCAGTCACCCACCTTTCGCTAGTCTGTCGAAACCAAGCATTTTCTATCAGTTCTAATCATCATCTTGAGCTGATGCTCAAATAATCGGATCAGAACCTGATGAGAAAGACGGTTGCCTCGCAAGACCTCCCGTCGTGTCGTCCAAATCACCACTCGGGCCGTGACCAGCAGCGATAGAAACACCATTCGTTTCATCCCAGAATACGGGGGCGACACATTGTCACATGCGTATGCGCGATCAATGAGCACGAGCTTTTCGGGAGCGATACATCAACTCGCCGACATGGTCCCATAGGGGCGGATCCGAGGACAATGGTAGAAGGCGTGCGAAGCCGTTTCTTCTAGGCCAAGGTCACATCGTTCACAGTCTGGCAAATCCGCCAAGCCTCATATGAAGGGCTTGTCATTGAGAGATAGCCTATTCCGAACCAGTCGCCATGTAAGCGAAAATTCAGAGTTACTGAGGTAATCCGCCGCTGGCGGCCAAGACCAGAAGGAGAAACTTCTCCTCCGACAAGCCGAGCTGCTCACGTAGTGTATCCTTTGCGGCCCCTCCACTAGTTCCCGATAGAAGAGTTTCCTAGGCCGAGAAAGGTCTCTAAACCGAGGAATGATCTTCAAGGCATATCGACACTCGCGAAGGAAATCTGATTGATCCCGGCGTTTACCCGCGAGATGGGAGGACTGATAGTAAGGAAAGGGATAGCGTCCCTTACAATCCCCGCCATATTCGAATCCACTGTCAATGCGCGGCGTAGGGAAGCCAACCTCGAGGCGAGATTGTGACTCGCCAAGTGCGGCATTCCAGACCCCACCATGACACGGACGTTGTCACAGACTTCTCTGCTGACCTTATACTTGCGTTCCCTTCACAAAATGGAGAACATTTTCCTCCTCACTGAAAAGGAATGATTCAAATGTCGCTTAAGTAAGAAAAACTCGTCACGTGATAGGCTCATAATGATTCGGTGGGGCTGTTTTTTCATTCACTTCGGACGTAGTCGAAAACACCTCATCTCTTATTTTTCACATTTAATAACCAATCAGAACGGGTCACTCCATATCTCTACCTTGAGCCTATTTTAATGGGTTTTGAAAAGAATGTAGGATTTTGAATCCTACACATATAGTATTTATTTAATTCTTTGATTATAATTTTAATATTGTCATGTCCTATGGTTCATTGAATATAATAAGTATAGTATTTTAGTATGAAAATAATATAATATATAAGATTGATTTAATCATACTAGAAGCCCCTTTAAGATAGTTCTAAAGTATAAACAATAATAATTTAAAAAATAAATAAAATCCTAAAATTAACCTTTTGTCGGATACACATCTCTGTGATTATTTCATTGCAACTTTAAATCATATTCTTAACCGGATGCAATTGGTGACACGACTAAAAATGACGGTTCATCTAGACAAGTTTGAACGATACACATACCCTAACCTTTAACCTACATTTTTTCACTTTTCTGCTTTAGCTTTGACCTGTCTTTTGATTGGTCAAAGTAGACATACCCATAAAAATTTTAAAATATTGTTCCTCCCTCCTTTTTAACTCTTAAATAAAATACTATTCTGTTTTCAAAAGTATTCATTTTCATCAAAAGTTACCCAACATCGCTTGATAATGGAACAGATTTAAGTTCCGAAACAGAGAATCTTCCGTGTCGCGATGTAAAATATTTTTAAAATAAAAAAAATCTAATCTAGATACGATGTATGCATATATATATATATATATATATATGTGTGTGTGTGTGTGTGTGTGTGTGTGTGTGTGTGTGTGTGTGTACGCGCGGGCGCAGATACTCGCATTTGAAATAGACGAGCATCCAGTATAATAAAGTTTAAATTAATAAAAATGTCGGCTTAAAAATAACTCTATTACATCTTATATAAATAATAATCTATTAATTCTTGTCTTAGGTACGAACACAGACCTAAAAACCCGAAAAACACATTTTAAATTAAATGCCTTCTTTGAACTTAAATTTCGGTTCTTTTTGAAAGATAATAGTTAAACTAAACCGAATTAAAAGAAAAAAATAATTTCTGTATATAAATGAACTGTTTAGGTATTTTAAAAGCATGAGTACTTTTAAATAAATTTAAAATTCTCTTTAAAATCCAATATTTGTCTTAAATATGTGTTTCGAAGTCTGTTAGTAAATTTAAGGATGGAAGAAGTAGATTTTCTAAAAGTAATGCTTACTCTTTACTTAAAAGAAGAAAATAACGTTTTATTCACGCACGCTATCTTGTGAAGTAAAACGATATTAGAAAGATTGCCATTCTACCGCTGTCCGAAACAGCGCGATTAAATGTAAAAATAAAACCTAAAGAAGTACGGAAAATTAGTGGTGCAATAATCAAAAATAATTTATGCTTATAACTAAATTTTCTTTAATCTTATATAACCAATAGTTTAAGAATACATTCCATACGCTTGTTGGGATGCGTCTACCCATGTTTTTCTGAGTGTTGGGTTTCCAAACATTTAACAACAACACATTTTTTAATGAAACATAAAAAGCTTATTCTCTGAAGGAAAAATAGAAGCAGAACGCCAGTTGAAATAACATTTATGTTTTCTTTTCAGAAATATACAATAACAATAAAATGTTCAACTCTCCTTTCAGTGAAGTTCGTTTTATAAAGTAATTAAGTGTTCTTAGTGCTCTCTGAAATCTGTAGACAGAATTGCTTTATGAAAGTCAGCCTAATATATTTGTGAGTTCACAGAGAGAGGCTTTGTCGGCAACTGCTGGTTATTCCTTTCTATTGTGTGCGTGGACAAGGCCTTAGTCAGTAGCTGCTGGCTGTCGTCTCTTCCATTGTGTGGGTACATCTGTGCGTACGCACGTGTAGATTAAACTGGCCCTCGTAATTGTTTTGAACCCCGAAGGGTAAATGATACCTAGTTGGAACATATGCTGAAATTGGTCTTTTGCTATTATCAGGACGTAATCTGCGTGGTGATGCATGGATTGGAGGTCCCGTAGTTTTGATGCGGTGTTTAGCAGAATGGCGGATTTCGTCCGTGTGCTTTAAAGGAGTGGTAATAGAAGGAAATTTTTTAACAACTAATGTATTCATGTATCTGTTGGTAAGTTAGAGCTAATTCCTGTCGAGATATACAGTGAAGTGATACATTTTCTGGTTAGCTTTGTGTGACTGTCAATGAGGGAGCGTCTCACTGATAGCTGAAAATGGGATAAAAAGTCCGCTCCGGGAATAGGAGTTTTTACTTGTATTCTTGTGAAAATTTGTACGCAACTGTAAATCAAACTGACTTCTGTAATTGTTTTGAACCCCGAGAAGCAGTAGGTTTCTATTTTTATATCCGTGTGGGGGATCCGAAATCTAATTTCACATAGGTGTGAGCATTTTGAATACAAGGTTTTCATTAGTTAGAAAATAATTTCACATTGGCTTACGAAATTTTTTTTATCGAATTTGCAGGAGTGGTTAAGAGTTATGATTGTTATTTTATATATGGTCCAAAAATAACACGTAGTAGGTCTACAGCTACGTCCACAAGTATTTGTCTTTGTAATGACTGTTTATCAAATAAACCTTCTAAGGGGATTTATGGGTTCAAAAATATAGATAGAATTTAATTCATATACGCTTTTATTAACCTTAGTATAATGGATAATTTTATTTTCTATACTGACTGAACGGGAGATATAAAATTAGATTAATATCATAATATTCCCCCGATACTGAATAGTAATCAGTCAGTTTTTCCTTTTGGTGCATACATATGAAAAATAATCTAACAGTTGCTAAAAAGAAAAAAAATCTTCACGCTCGAAAATGACATTTAAACATTACATTTTTCAAATCTTCAAACATGTCTTTATTTAATAAAATAAACACTTTTGACGAACAACAATGGTATTTGATATTGGTTTTCATCAACCTCCATCATTGTGGGGACTTCCATTCTTTTTGGGCCATCTACGTCCTCCACTTCAATTTCTCCTGGTGCAGTACCTAGACTTGGTTCTATATCTGGACAGATTCTCCAATTCTTAGTTCCCGAAGTGGGCGACTGTGTACGTTGTAGCATCTTTCGTTTTTCATGTGTCTTTTGGCCATCGCTGTTTCCCTATACCGGCTGATTTCACTCCACCGTTTGTGAATTCGTTATTTGTCCTAGAGGGCTGGGAGATGGCCCTTTATCACGCGGCCGCACAACATTGTCTGAGACATGTCCAGGTCTTGGACGGGAGTGTGTCAGTAGGGATCTGGCTGTGCGATCATGGCATAAGTAGCCATAGTTGTCAGTGCTGTCCACTATTATTCGTTTACTTGTTTTGACGGCCATTTCTGCCCGTCCATTGCTCTGGGAGTAGTACGCTGACGATGTGCGCTTTCTTATACACCAGTTTTCCAGGAACATGTTATAATCCTGGGAATTGAACGGTGGTCCTCCGTTAGACATTTCTTCCGGGGTGTTTTATGTGCAGAATCAGTTTCGTCGGGTGTCACATGCGGCTCTGGCATTCCATAAGGGCGACCTCTACTCATCCCGTATATCGATCTGCATATACCATATTGTTTTTTCCATGCAGGTCGAAGAAATCCGTCACCGTCTTCTGGAATGGAAATTCGGGGTTCGGCGGTGGCATCAAGGCTTCCCTGGGTTGTGGCAAGACCATTATGTTGCACGTTTTGCATTGTGCTCGGGTCCGACGAATACTTGCGTCTAGTCTTGGCCAAAACAGTCGTTGTCTGGCGTTAGTCAGCATGCCATTAACGCCCTGATGTGCGAAGTGGAGTGATTCGAGTAATTCTCCCCGTAGTTTTCTGGATATAAGTATTTTATTCTCCATTATAGTTACTCCTTCCAAGCAGTATAATGACTTCTTCATAGGCCCAAATCGGCGGATAATCTTCGACAGTTCATGCCTAAACTTGGAAAATCCTTTCTGTATTCCTCGCCCGTGGCTGCTGCGGCCACGATCCTGTCCCATGTGATTGCCCTTAATTTGGGCTCCTGCTTGTAGGTGGAGCTGAATGCTGATTTTATAGCACTGTTGATGTGCTGAATCTTTATTAGTCACCGCATCTTGTCTTGGTGTTGCGGGGTGACTTGATGTGCAATCTGGTGCGGAATTGAGTTTTCCAGGGTGGTGTTTTATGTGGAACTTGTACAAGGACCATTTCTTGAGGCTGAACAGTCATGGGTTTTTATATCCTCTAGAGCCTTGTATGAAAATATTTTATTAGAGGCTTGTGATCCGTCGTTACAGTTCCGGGCATCCTAACACGAACATTCGACATGATTCTAACCCGTTTACTAGTGCCAATGCCTACCCCATCCACTGGTGAATCGGGATCCGGCTAGAATTAGATTCCAGTGGACCTCACTACAAATCGGTCCCGTTTCTGTGGCGCAGTTACAGTGCTTCTGAAACAGGAAGTATCCTACCCCTGTTTTGCTGAAGTCTGTCGACAGACACGTCGGCCTGTTAACTTCAAATGTCCTCGATCTCTTGTGCAGTTCTTCGCTTTGACTCATTAAATATTCGATCGAGCGTGCTGTCCCAGTAGAACTTCTGGCCCTTTGTTCGCAGTAGTTCCCAGAATGGGGCCATTATCTCAGCTTGAGAGAATGCGTATGAGACTTGGTTCACAAGTCCGAACCAGGATCTGATATTGGTGATGTTTTGGGGTGTTGGGAAGTTCAAGATTGCTTCCGTCATCCTCTTAATGAGTTTTATCCCCTGCTCTACTACCAGGAACCCGGCGAAGTCCACTTCTTTTTACTTTACCGTCTTTGTCGCAGTGGGTAATATAATCCATCGTATGCCAGAATGATGTTTTTATTGTGCCGTCCCAGAGTCTGCTGTCGTCGATGCATCTGGTTTTCCGGATCATATCGATGGTTATATCGTCAAATTTGCGCGTGTATGCATCTCACGACGCGTGAAATCCCTGTTGGACCGAAGGTATCGATATCTGCCCCATTCGGTGATGAAAGTAGTCGCGTCCTGTTCAGTTGGGGAGAGGGGAAGGCTATGGTATCCATTCCATGCGTCTAGGACGGTTTTTCTAGTATGCACTGATTGAACGGAGATGGTGTATGGTGGGTCTCTCTCATGGTAGCAGCGTTAAGCTTCTGCGGGTCTACTGTTCACCTGGGTGAGCCATCCTTTTTTTTTTTTGGTGAAACCACCATCCCAGAACACCAAGTTGTAGGCGTACCCACCGGCACTGGTCCAATGATGTCCAGCCCCACATCTCGGTCGATGTCCTGTTTGATCCTCTTTTTTCAGTGATGTGGAACCTGGATTGGACTGTGAACCGCTGTTGGAACGAAGTAATGTCCAAGGGTTTTCCTTTCATGGTCTGTAGCAGTTGGTGTGGACATACATTAAATGTGCTGGACCCAAAATGATCCAGCATCCATTATTCCAATCGGGGTTTATTATTCTCCGTATTGGTAAACGAGATATTGTCCGGTTTAGGTGGGACGGTCATTCTTGGAAGGCATCCGCACAGGGTTTTTCCGTCGTTGCTGGTTGCCATGTTTTGTTGTGAGGTTGGGGTTGGAAAGTTGGGTGGTAATAGGCTTTGATCATTTAGGGCTGATTCAGACAGGTAGAATCCAGATGTGTTCTCCGACACATATATGTTTGGCGTGTCTCCCGTGATCCATCTCTGATGTTAGCGAATATCACACCATTTATATGCAGCTGGTTCTCTGTGATGCTCCGGATTCGGTGATTAGTCGGTATTAAGGATTTGTCTGGGTATCTTAGAATTCCCTGTATTTCAGGTTCATTAGTGTCAGCTACAGCGTCAATTTGGTGGGTGCGGAGGCTAGTTGGTCCCATGGAGATGATCCCGAATTCCGCATGGGCTTCGGGAATTAAGGTTATCTCTATTGTCAGAGATGGTGGTGAATTCGGAGCCCCCCTATACTCGGAACATGATTCTATTCATGAGGTGAAGCACGGCCTTTGGTTGTGCCGGGTTGGCTTTACCCCTCCATTCCCTTTGTCCGTATTGGGAGGCCATTCTGCTGGGACTCTCCGTGTGCCCTTTTGTGATGAGAATGCTGGATTCCTCTTTTGCCATGCTCGTTGTTGACCCGTTGGCGGACACCTTTTTTTGTTTCTGGCACACCCTCTCCATGTGCCCGATTATCCCACAATGGAAGCATACCATCTTGGCCTCCGGGCAGCCCTTACGATCCATCTATCCGTCAGGGTGTGAATTCCTTCTACATCCTCTGCAAGGCTTGGCATATTGTGGAGTCAGGGAGGTCTTGGCTTTCTGGGATCGTTACTCGCGGTTCGACCTCTGCACGTTGGATAATCTGACGGGGTGCATGGTGTTATATATCTGTCGTTTCTAAACTGACTAGCCTGTCAAATTTCTGCTCTAGAGTTGTAAGGGTTGAGGCCTTTGCCAATATCTTGCTCTGGTGTTCGACATTAGCAATGTCCTGCCACTATTTGTGCTGCCACCATATCGTTGGAATAGTTTACTTGTCAACCGAAGTTACTGAAAACTTGCAGGGATAGTAAACGAGCTAGAAGGTGCGCGACTGATTTACACTCTTTCTGCCTCATAGAGTGGAAATGTTGCCTGTGTATCTCTATATGCAGCCCTCTGACGGCGACGAGTCTTATTTGTAATAGCTATCCTTCTGTGTCAGAGTTGAGTGTCTCGGCTCCCACCAGGTCAAATAGCAGTCTGTTCACCTCAGGGGTGCATGCCGTTCCCAGCTTCCCGTATAAATGCCGTCAGCTCGCACATTTCTTTGTAACAGTTCCATGTATTGATAAATATCGCCCAGTCGCTCTCAGTTGAGTCCGGTGTTATCGTAGGTCGATCCGGTTTTTTTGACGCAGGACTTGTTCGGCTGGCCACGAAATCTTTCCTGATATATATATATATTTTTAACTCAACAAGTTGTTGCAGGAGCTGCAAACACTGCTGGTCTACAGCTGGTCTCGTCTCCATGCTTCAAAGTTGCGAATTTTGAACCTTGGTAATTTTCCGTAGTCTTATACAAAAAATCCTATCAGCGACGCCATGTATAATGCAAGAATGGCGCATGTAAAGTGTTTGCCAGTCAAAAGCTGTCGGTATTTACCCGACCTCCCCACAACGAAGGGTGGGGCGCGCAAGAGGAGAGAGAAAGCCTCCGGAACGGAATAGATGTTACAACTAAAAATCTTAATCTTTTTCCTCCCCCTCTTCACATTTTACGAGTATTTTTGTTTGTATATATAATTAGGAGGGGGCTTATAATTGTTTGCTCAGAGTTAACCCTACATAGTATAAAAATAAAATTATTCATTCTACTAAGTTTCATAAAAGAAAAAAATAATTAAGCTGTTGCTTAAGGTTATAATTAATTTTTATATATAATCAGTGATTTTTGGTTCTCCATACTTATTTAAATTTACGCGCGCTTTTTGTGTTACCGTAGATTACTTGTTGATGCCAGCTCGCAGGCTGCCGTACGTAAGTAAACGTTAAGTCTTTTCAAGCAAAAAATAAGCATAGATTTTTTTTACCAGTTAATTTACGAATTTACTTTGAAACAAATCTCTTGTATTAGATTTTTAAATTTATTATTTACGTTTTTCGTCTATAATGGAGATATGCTGAGTGATCGTGCCAATTTATTTTAAAAATTATTTTAAAAAAAAAGTGTAAAAAAATTATTTTTCTTTTTTCAACGGATTACCTTTTTGTCATCTTCAAAGACATTTAAAAAAATTAAATTATTTAAAATGTGTTTTTAAGTTTAATAAGTTCCACCACGGATTTATTAAAAAGAATTTAAATTATTCTGATTTTAAAATTTGTTTTATGTGCTAAAATAAGTGTGTGTGGGTGGTGAAGAATAACGGGAAAATTGACAGACATTGAATTGATTGATTACATTCACAGAATTACTGATTTATTTCTTTTTTGAACTTTCATAGAAAAAATAATCTCAGCCACTCGAAAATAGCATTAAACTTCACATTTTTCAAACATGTCTTCATAAAAATATTTTGTTACGAACAACTAAAAATAAAATGTACAATTTCAAAATCGCACTGAAAAATTACAAGCAATTTAAAAAAATATTCAGTTTTTTTTCCTGTATCTGAAAGGAAATAATTGATTTTTCATTCAGCATAAAAGTATAAGTACTGAAAATTTCATTTAAACCTGATAATTACCTATTTTTTTGGTACATTTTTAAAAAAACTGGGGGTAACATCTTTTTTTCTAGATACTGCCAAAAATGGATGCGTTTATTTATTTATTTTATCGAAATGAAAGTGTAAAAAAAAAAAAAAAAAAAAGGCTACCTACTACGCAATAAAACGGTAAAAAAAATTCAGGGAATTATCCGTTTTTAAAATAAGGTGTTAAATAAATACTTATTCAATAATGCCCTGAATTGTACAATGTTATATTACCACCCAAGACTCGAAAGTCAACTCTACCATTCCATTTTTAAGATAAGTTGATTCAGAACTTGGACCAGGTTAGAATTTGAACTAGAGTTATATATTCCGTGTCAATAACCGTCACGTTTGTTTAAATTAAATTATATTTTCTCTGATTTTTGGTAAAAAATTTGTTAGAAGCGGTAGATATCAACCCGCACATTTGTGCTTAATAGGTGATAGTTGACTATTATTATTCTTTATTTTCTTTTCAATAGTCGGGAACATGTTTTGGGTTTAGACCGGCTATATCCGCTTTCATGATCTTCACTTATTTGTTTGAAGGCCTGTTGTGCCTCTTTCTCCCATTTCTTCTTTTATATTCAGAATCTGAATGGGGGTTTCTGTGGACAAAGACATGTTCACACTGCCTAGATTAAAGTGGCGGCAAAATACCGATAATGCAGACAAGAAAAAATTGCTTCCGACTTCATGCGACAACGAAAAGAACAACAAAAATATGATTTTTAAACCAAACCGAACCCGTCTTTTAAAAATCTTGCTTTTTCTAGTTCTCTTTCTCGTTATTCTGGTCAATTTAGCCGAATTTTTGAAGCAATATGTAATGCCGAGTCCTAATGGAACGAGTGGTCATGGCAGTAGTGGGAAAGGCACTCTACTGACTCTGCCAGCTCTCCTCCTTGGTAGTGATTTGGGTTTTATTCGGGTAGGTCATATGAGTGTGGACTTGGTTACTTCAACCATGACATTCACGGACCCTTTATGGGTACCAAATCCTGCAGCTGCAGCCGCTGCGGCTGCTGAAGCCGCTGCCCAGGGGGAAGAAGATGAGGCTGGAGATGGCAGCTACTTGAGAGCTACGTTCCCTTCTTCGATTAAAGATTTTAGCAAAGAGACCAAAGATTGTGGGCCTTCGGACAATTTTGAAACAACTGCTTCCTTATGTCGGCTGTTTGGAACACATGTGCAGCTTAAGGTTGGTGTCTGTTATTTTGATCGTTTTTGACTTTGTCTTTTCACTTAAAATCAAAATTCCACTATTTTAAATGGGTTTTCTTTCTTTGAGTAATAATTTTGAAAGAATGAAAAAGTTAAAAGTGCAAAACGTGGCCATTATTATCATTATTTAGTTTTAAAAATGTATTGTATTCTAAACAAGCACAAAAAATTAATACATTGACGTGGAACTATTTTGATCCAGCTTCTTAGTCATAACGTGATCGACAACATCAAAAAGGGAAACCTGTTAAAAACTGCATTCTCTTTCTCTCGTGATACTTCTCAATCTAGAAACTAAATTGGAGTAATTTTCGTCTAACAGCTAAAGAAAGTTTACTTCCATAACCCGAAATCTTTGTTATTTAATTTATGGGCATTAAATTCCTTGGATCCCTGAAACACGTTTGTACGGTCAAGAAGAAAGTTTCAATAGCAGACGAAGGTTTGCTCTGACGATGCTTGATATATAGTCTTCTTACTCTTCTTGGATTTGTTTTTTCGTTTTTCCTACTTACTTTGTTTAGAGAAGAAGGGAGTTTCTCCACTAAAGAATGGGATCACGATTTCATGGCATTCCACATGCATTTTTAGTCGAATGATGGTGTAGCATTTGACCTACGCTTCAATTTATTTAATGTATTTTTTCTTCTTTGTACAGGTAAATGAAACATTACACCTGGAAAAAACTTACCAAGAGTCTAAGAGACGTCAGAGTGTACCAAAAATTCTTCTAAATCACTAGTGGGGGGAGGGGAATTATCCAAAATAATACATGAAAGTTTTCCATTACAATTACAAGTCGACCAAGCTTAGCAAGTTAATCCTGAATTTTTATCTCGTATGCGTCAATTAAAAAATAAAAATGCTACAGTTAAACCATGGAACCATAACCCTAACTAAATTTACTTTGTCGTAGAGCAAAGGTAAGTTTTTGAATATTATTTTCGCTTTTCTGTTTTAAAGTAATAAAACTTTTATTTTTACTTAATTTGTTGATCTGCTTCTCAAATGCCGGGCCATTTCGGTAACTGACTTGCATTATCGAAAGTGTCTATTTTATTTTATAACTTTTTATTATTCACGGAGTGATTTCATTAACAAAAAAATTGTGTATATTTGTTGCCATTTAGTTATTTCACATTAAAGTCAGTGTCCGAAATTATTTTCGCATACACTGACGCTTTTTTACGTAGTCTCATATTTCAAGTACACATTTTGTAACAGATTCAATAATTCAAATATACATTTTTTTTCCATGGGAATTATCTCCTTTATGTTTGTACATTGTGTTTTTTAGTTTATTATTTAAGATCTGTTTACTTTTTTTTATTAAAAAAAAGTACCTTTTTTATTGTCGACTAAAAAAAACATTACACTTTTTATGGGCGTAATTTAATAATCATATTTTAATTTATGTACACAGTAATTTCGATTAGAAAAGATATTCTCTGAACGCGAATAAGAGAAAAATATTGGATTTTAATTTGAACAAATCAAAGTATATTTTTGTGATCCCAAAGCAAATAAAGTTTTAGTCTAAAACTTTTAGACTTTTAAATTCAATCTTCAATTAGCGAAACATTTGACACTTTGATTAAAAGACAAAAAAAAAATAAACAAATTAAAATATATTGTTAAAAAAAAAAATTATGTTGGTCGTTTTTTCCATACTAAGTTAAAAGAAATTTATAAGTATATAGGAAATTTTAGCTTCTGTGCAGTAAAAAAAAAAAAAAGTGACACACACGGAGTTGGAAATTCTTGCAAAAATCAAATTTTTGTTAGATGATGAAATTTTCAGGACTTATTCAGAAATGAATTAAATTATTTTAGAATATATATATATATATATATATATATATATATATATAATTTTTTTTTTTTTTTTTTAAATCTAGAAACATATACTCAACTCTCCTGTCAAATTCGACATATGAGGGTCAAGCAGATCAGTTCCTAGGAACTGAAGGCCCAACACCTAACATGAAACTTGATTATAGTGGTGAAGGTTTTGTGCAGAACCAATCACACTTATTGAAGGGCCAAATACAGAGACGTGGTGGACTACATGCCACAAGGTCCCCAAACGACCCTCTGCAGGTTTTGAATTCACAGTTGTCCTTCTCCTAGACCAGTTGCCATCCAAGGCTATAGAACCCAGTCTGTCCTACCCATAACTGGAGGGAGAAGATTCATACCCTTTCTCAAGGGTATTAGAATGTAATGGATTCAACTGGAATTTGAACTCTGCTCCCCAATGCCTCAATCTTAGCTGCTATCCATTACTCCACCGTACCTCCTCTCTCTCATATATATATATATATATATATATATAATATATATATATATATATATATATATATATATATATAATATTTCAGATCAGCCCCGATCTTTCATCAGAAATGACTGTTTTCAGAAGTTTGTTTACATTAAGTAGTGTATGGATAACTTCTTAAAAAACAAAGGGCACCAGATAAAAAAAATACAACTTATCCAAAATAGAACACCAAGCCATCTATACTCTTAAAAACAACCGAGACATAATTATTGTACCAGCCAACAAGGGTGGAGCTATAACCATCTTAGACACTAACAACTATATAAAAGAAGCAGAATCACAACTTCAAAATAACAGATTCTATGTACCCTTACCTCTAGACCCAACTAGAACATTCAAAACAGAATTATCATTTCTCCCTCAGAACCTGAACGACAACATAAATACCATAAAATCTCTTATTCCTGAGAACCCTAAAACAGCAACATTCTACACTATCCCAAAACTACATAAACTCCCCAAAATCATTTCAGAAAAACACCCTAACACCTTTTCATCCAACCCACATCAAATTACACAATCAAATAATGAAGAGAACATCTATGAAATTTCAAAATCCCTTAAAATCATACTACCTGGTAGACCCATAATATCAGGCATAGGTACCCTCACAGAACTTATATCTGGGTACATAAACAATATCCTAAAACCTTTATTGCCTGACATACCTAGTTATATTAGAGACACTACAGACTTTCTCAAAAAATTACAAAACATTAACTTAGTCCACCATGATACAATCCTAGTAACGATGGATGTTTCGTCCCTTTACACGAACATCCCACATGCTGAAGGAGTATCAGCTTGCTATGAGTTCCTTAGTAAAAAATTACCTAACAACCAAATTACAGATATATGCCAATTAATAAATTTCATTTTAACACATAATAATTTTAAATTCAACAACAAACACTATTTACAGATTAGTGGCACAGCAATGGGCACGAAAATGGCACTTAGCTATGCTAATATCTTTATGCACATTCTAGAAAGGAAGATACTAGACAATTCAGAATTTAAACCATTACATTATTTTAGATATATTGATGACATTTTCTTATTAAGGACTCATGGATCGGAAAAATTAAAAAACTTTTTTACTTTCTGCAACAACTCCCACGATACAATTAAATTTACCATGGAGCACTCATACACAGCCGTCCCTTTCTTAGATGTTATGATAAAATTAAACAAACATACACTTTCTACCAGTCTATACAACAAACCCACAAACCAGCATAAATTCCTCCACTTTAACAGCTGTCATCCCCTTAAATTAAAAAATCTATCGTATACAGCTCATTTCTAAGAACCAAACGCATATGCTCAGACCAACTAGATTTCCTATACATTAATAACTTAACAAAACAATTCCTAAAATGTAAATACCCAATAAATATAATAAAAGAAGCACTAAATAAAACTATCCACATAAATTGTAACACACTTCTCACATACAAGAAAAGTAAAAACAACAATCCATGGTTTTTAACCACAATCAGTATTCCCACACTTTTAAAAAAGGTTACAAGAACCTCCAGTTAAACAAAAAGATCAGAGATTTTCGCTATACCACCCATTAATGCAAAGAAACGATCACCTAACCTATCAGCTATCCTCACCTCTACCAAATATCTAAACAATACAAACCAATCAGGAAATTACAAATGTAACAAACCTTGTTGTTTAGTTTGCAAACACTTAATTTAATAATTGATACTGTATTTTCTGTACCCAACACCAATATCAAGATACACCCACCTCACCTCACCTGTGATAGCCATAACATAATCTACTATTTATTCTGCACAATATGTCCCAATAGTGGATATATTGGTGAATCTGGAAATAATTTTAGATTTCGCTTCAACAACCATAAACTAACCATACATCAAAACAATCCTTATTCCCCCATAGCTGAACATTTTAATCAACCAGGACACTCATTAGAAAACTGTAAATGTGTATTGATAGATTCTGATTTCAGTTCCACATACACATGCAGAAAAAAAGAAAAATACTGGATTTTAAAATTAAATACATATAAACTAGGGTTAAATAAAGACTTGGGTATTTTAAATCTTTATAAATATTTCAATAGTTAAACAAAAAATTTTTTTTAGATATAGTTTAAAAGATTTTTTAAACAATATCTAAAATATTACTACAGTTAGATTTACATTAGAAATATTTAAACACAGTTGCATTCCATATCACGTGACGGACGCTACTTAATGTAAACAAACTTCTGAAAACAGTCATTTCTGATGAAAGATCAGGGCCGATCTGAAATATCATCTCTCTCTCTATCTATCTATCTATCTATATATATATATATATATATATATATATATATCTATATCTATATCTATATATCTATATATATATATTTGATATTTCAGATCAGATATATATATAAATAAATACTTTCACAAAAAACATTCAATTTTTTTAATTTGCAACTTTTCAGTTGTTTTTTATATATATATATGTTAGAAAAGTTTAAGAAAAACATTTTTTGATGAATAAAAAGAATTGTCATTTTTTTTAATTAGAATAAATTAAGTTTTTTTATATCTTTTAAAATTTTGGATTAATTTCACCTTTAGATGATATTATTAAGTAAAAACTTATTATAAATTGAAAAAATGTCTAAAGTAAGTAATATTTGTTTCAAATCAGATTAATTAAACTTTAAATCAGCTGATGTTCCTCAAGTTTTGAAAAACACTGTGATGACAAATGGTTAATGGCACTAAAATCAGCTAATTTAGCAATTTCAAAATGGAAACTCTTTCCAGTCAAATTTATTTTGAAATACATAAAATTTATTTTGCCTATTGGAAATAGAAAATTTAATCTATTAGCGTGAAAATAAAATATTTTAGTTTTATTTTCATGCTCCAAGAAAGATTTTTCATTTCTAAAAAATCATTTTAAACCTTGGCTATTGCATTTCTGCAGAGGTACCTACACAAAACTTTAAAAAAAAATTTGGCAATAAATGTGCTTGCAATAAGAAGACTGAGTCAAAAGGATGGTTTTTACTATGACACCACTTTTTAAAGTATCTTCAGCAATGTTTATTGTTTTAAAAAGTGATTTGAATTGTAATAAAACCTCAACACATAAAAGTGGTTTATACATTTTCTTTTGTTCTTGAGAATTGACAAAAAACAATAAATACTGTTTTCAATGAAATTCAATTTCCTGATATTTGGTACATTTAAAAAAAAAAAATAATTGGGTACTGTTTTTTTGTCTTGAAAGTGCATATGATTTTAGAGGTATCAAACAGATGTAGTGTTTAAACAAGCAAGGGATGATCATCAGAAAATTAATGTAAATGTACAAATATTAGGTAAAATACCTGCAGTAATGCAGATTATTATTTAAATGACTATAAACTTTCTTGTTTGAAAAAAAAAAAGAATTTTGTTTGCATATAGTCAAATATTTTAAATTCATAGTTATTAGTGCACAAAGGCTATGTGTATGTACAGGGTGATTAGTGTATAATGTGAAAGAATTTGAAGGAATGGATCTCTGAGATCGGATGGCCACTAAGTAGGCAAACCTATTCTAATAGTAATGACCACAGGTTTTGCATTCAGAATTGTCCTTTTCCTACATGGATTGTCAACCAAGGCAAAGTAGCTCAGTCTCCCTAGCTGAGGGAGATGACCTGAATTCATACTTTTCTCATGGTTATTTGTGAATGTAACAACCTTGTCTAAAATTAGAACTGCTTGTCAATTTCTCATTGCATGCCACTATTTATTACACCATCTCATATTCACAATAGATTACCCCTTAGCTGGAGGATGGTACTAAAATTTTATTGGCTACATCTAAATTAATATGCAAACTGTTTGATATTTATGTATAAATACAAAAAATATAGCATGTAGACAAAATTAGGGAAAGTTATTACATCATCACTATCCTGTGATTAACTTAGCTACTCACATTTATTACTTGCTCCCCACCCCAACCAGTCTTCATTTTTTTTTCTTTTGCATTGCATTTTTTATAGATCTATCATACTGCAATCACCAAAAAATTACATTCTTTTTATCAAAATAAATTTCTTGTTGGGAGGGAAATACACATTTAATGCATATAGTAAAATTTAAAATTACCATCCATATTCTAAATGGAACTAAGGAAAAACAAAAGGTGTGTGTCACCAATACTATGGCAGAATAATAAGTTAACTGATGTTGGGTGTAAGAATAAAAAAAAAATGTGTGTTTTTTTGTTTTTTTTTTTATTCTTCTCCCTTTTGAAAAATCTCATATCACTGAGGAACTTTAACTTCATTTAATAACAGTTACAGATTAAAGTGTGGAAAAGGGGGATGAGACCAATGAGCATGTATTCCTAAGTTAAACTCGCTTTAAGAAAAACAACTTGATTATTTCTCAGAAGTATAGTAGTTTTATCCTAACTAGTAACTTCAAAATGCCACTCTAAGTATGTCCCTAGCACTATCATACTGTATTCACTCACCTTTCACTAAAGTCGGATGAAGATAGTTCTGCTTTTTTGCTACTCTTATGTTAAACTAATGCTTTTCTCAATGCTGTGTGATTATCAGTTGTTGACATAAGAGTGACTTGAAGCTCTTTTAGCCAAAAATCATGGAAAGCAGATTCAGTTAATCCTGTGGTTAGATAACTCAGTGCCTGACCTGTCCATATTTTAATGGGTCAAAGCAAAGTTGGTATTCAGCCTGTGTGGAATGGATGAGAACATTTGCTGTCTACTAGCAGCTGAGCACAGGAGAAAACTGACACAAATTAAAGCATGCTTTGAATACTGCAATGGCTTCATATTGCCTTGCCTGGTATGAAATAAAAAAAATATAGCCAATCTGAAGTCAGCAAGACCCTCCCATCATTGAAGAGGTTGGCCAAAGAATCAGATTTTACAAGACAGGAACCAAAATTAATAAGTCTGCTGGGTTGGTGGAGAGAACAATTATGAACAATTTGTAATACAGTATCTGCATCTCGGTGAATATCTATGTGGCAGCATAATGTAAGCCTTCACTGTTGTACCAGTGCAGTTGTAGATTATGCTGACACTTGGGAATTCACTGAGATGTAGATACCATATTACTCTCTTTTCAGCCAAGCTGTGAAAGAAGCACTGTGATGTCAATGAAATATCATGCTTGGCACTCTTGCTCAATAATAAATGCAAGACAGTTCTGGTCATGAATTAAAGAATGTCAAAATGACTATAATAAATGTTATGCAAGCATGTTGTGGATTAGATTTGGTCAAAATTTGTAAAAGCACTGGATACTCAGCTAAAGCCAATATCCAGGTGGTACAAGAAAAATTACGAGGCTTCAATTTGGTATTGATGCCATAAAGGTACTGGGTGAAATTCACATTATACAAACTGTGAAATCTTAAGGAGTATTGTGCCAATGAAATAATGATGAATTCTGTCAGTAGCAGTGCAAGTGGTCTGTACCATGAAAATAGGTGGAGAATAAGGTGTCAATCCAACTATAAAATCACATGTTGGAGTATCCAGTATCTCCCTAAGAGAGAATTGTATATTGGTAGCAGTTCTGAATGGAGATTGAGAATGGTTGGTTGATCCTATACTCCAAACAAAAACTTGGATTCTCCTAATGGCTTCATTCTGCTGATGGTTATGGTACACTCAAAGCAGCCTACCTTCAGTTACAAGTCTGTAAATAGAACATCACCAGACAGTAATGTTCCCTGAGAAGAGAAATAGCCAAATAAGAGTTTTGGACTGACATGTAATGACTCAAAACTGTTGGTATATGGCACTGTGTGATAAGCTAGGATGTCTGGTGGTGGAAATTAGGAAGCATAGTTCTGGGTATTCCTGTCATTATTATACAGCAGAAAGTTTTCTCTTGGTAGTGTCTACTGGCTTGCCAAAACTTGTCAAGTTGCCAGCTGAACTTGTTTTATAAGATCTGCTACTTAACCTCCTCATTCATAACAACACCATTTTATAGCAGAGAATTTGTGGAAAGGTAGGAGTGTGCCTGTGCTTGCAATATACACACATCCTTGCAAGAAATGGAATAATGTAACTATAGCATAGAAGCATTTTTATTTTAATCTTTAACTGTTGATAAGAAGTAAGAACTTTCTTTTTTTAAGAAATTAGTTGCTTTTAGAACAAATATAATAGAATATTACTTAAAAAGTTTGTATTGTCTTGGCATTGTCCCCAAAACACACACGTCCTCCAAAACTAATATTCTATTGTTGATGGGATGATATTAATTTTGAATGCTGAACTATCATTCTGTTTCATACTAGCATAGTTAAGGATATTTCATAGGGATTCCTAAATCTATATTAAATTGACTTTCATTCATAAAATTATTTTCGCAGTTATTATTTAAAAAAAAAAAAAAAAATTTTTTTTTTTATATTTTTCATTATTCTGTGGAACAATATAATTGACTCAATCTTTAGAACAAATAGATATTTTTCTATAAAGTTACAACTAGTTTGTTTATAGCAAGTGTCAAAATAAAAGCTCCAAACCTGAGACTCTTGGCAATTTGCTAAAAGATTGCACTTAAACAGCTCCATAAATATGTACTCATTTTCTATAGAATCGAATAAAGTCAATTTGGGACCTCAACTACTAAGGTATACCTACTAAAGGAACACTTCCGTTATGTCTTGCATTCCTATCAAACCAAAGAGCTATTACATCACAATAGTAATATCACTACATCTCATACCATGAAGAGTCAACATGTTCCTTCAGCACTCATGGTCTTGTTAGAGCGTTGGAACATCTTTCAGTGCCAGATTGACTTACTAGGGTCCCTGGCAGACAATGTCCTTCCAGTGACTGTATAGTCTGCGAGGTCATTTGCAGATAGCGGGTTGAACTGGTGGGGTGGTCATCAGGTTGTTATAGGATGTGACTGAACCAGTGAATTGAGTGATAGTGTAGAGGATGCTCAGCTGGTTGGTTCTCCAGTGTAGCTCCTCACTTGACACAAAATTTAACCAGTGTACCCTTTTGATGGTCCTGAGTGTGCAGGACTCAAAGCTATGGGCATGGGACTGTATAGTAAAACAGAGGGAGCAGTGGAATTGTAAATTCATAGTTTGGAAGATGTCATGATGCTGCCATAGTGGTTTCCAAAGGTCTCTCATGACAGCCTACATCTGTTGATCTCCCTGAGGAAATCACTAGTGTTGGAAGCTTTTGGGCCCAGGTATATCCTTCTATTGCTACAATATACACCAGAAATTTTTACTGGACTGCCCTTCAGCAGATTGGACACCTGGTTTTGGACAACAGACAGTGAATTATGGTCAACAGACTACACCTGTGACATGACATATGTAACCCAACTTGGAACATACTCTCCCTACTCGCATCATAATCATAGACTTTAAAACTAAATTATCTTCAGCCATTTTAAATTGATTTCATAATTTGTATTTATACAGGGACGCTTTTTGTTATTTTCTTAGTTAAAACTTGTACCATGTCTTATTTTTATATGTTTAAGATATATGGCATCATCTTGTTCTATCAGTGTTTTAACAATTTCTTCTGATTATTATATATGACTTTGTGTAAGCAAACATTTCTTTTGCTTTTTTTCATATTTCAACACTATATGGTTTACTCATATTTGCTTTAGATTTTATTAATAAAACACATTGCTTCAAATCTTCAAAAAACACTCCATTTAATGTTAGCCTGCTATAGTCTGATAAATATTGAACATTTAGTTCAGTATCCTAAACTGTCTTAGCTTACAGTGCAAAAACATAAAAATAGTGAAATTTCCTTCCATTTCAACTGCTGATATCGTGTTTATTATTAAGGCTATTTTGATAAAATTAGTATATAAACAAAATTTAAACGTTTCTCTTTCTAAAGATACAATTCTTTCTCATGTGAGATGATTAGTTTTCACTATTTCAATGACGGACAGTGCCTTTTCTGCATTTTCAAAGTTGACAATTTCATGGAGGTGCCTTTCAAATTTGTTGCGCTCTATGTTGGCTCCAACACACATCAAAATAATCCCATCTTAAATAAAAAAAAACAGGATGCTTATCAAATTGGTGAGCTAACCATAAAGTTTGTAGTTTTCTTTCATATTTCTTTTATATTTCAAATTTCTTAGCAGAAATATTTAGTGGCTGAAATACCATTCAACTAATACAAAAAAATGAAAATTATACCTTATAGAGCAATATCTCATCTTTAATAAACAGTTGGTTTCATAACTCTGTATCCATACAACTCAAGGTTCATATAAATAAAAAATAAAAAAGGTGTAGACAAAAATGATTATTTTTCTTGGCTTTTATCAAAATAAGGGGTGTCAACATTTGTCTTTATATGGGACATTGATGTCACTTTAATTATGATGATAGGATATGGAGTGTTCTAGGAATATTGACTAGAGTGGAGGATTATAAATAAATTCGGACTGCAAATCACCATTAGAAGAGGAAATGCAGGTGGACTATATCAACTGATCAGAAAGTATTTTTCATCAGTTCCAATAAATGTATTTTTATTCATTTCAGTGTTTGTAGTTTGAAGATAAATGAGTTTAAAGCTTTACAATAATTGTAAAATTGAAGGATTCACCTAGGATTTATTTCATGAAACAATTTTCTAAGTTATTTAGTCCATTTTTGAAAAGTTAAAAATTGCAGAATTTCACAATTTTCCAAAATTAGATAGTTTTTTTTTTTTCCAGACATATATTTATATTACAGGGAAAAAGATTGTTTTTCGAGTTCCTCAACATACTATATTCATTAATAAATTTGAAAGTTTCAGGCATGTACCACCAATGGATATTTTTTTTTTTTTTTTTTTTGCAAGATCAGAATTGTTTTTGCCCTACTGTCAAATTGCACTTCTGGCTGTTTTTACATGGTAATTTTTTGCATGAGTTTTTTTATTGATATAATATTGAAAAAAAAAAATTACCTTCATCTGTGCTATGAATCATAGTAAGGAGTTACTAAGTTATTAACTGTTGAAATGAAACTTATATGAACAGTCAAAATTGTTATATCTTAACTATTTCGTTTTTTGAGAACACAAATTTTCAATTTCTTATTAATTGCATTAGCATTCACTATTTACATTATTTGGACTATTGTCTTCATCTTTGTCACCATATTTATTTCAGCCCTCTTCAGGTGGTTGGAATGTCAAACTGACCCCTTTATTTCGCTCACTGAGGTAGACTGTTCGAATGGATGTTAGTTATCTCTTGTTAATTCCCATCTCCAAGTTCTCCACTTGATTGAACTCACACTCTTTGGGTTCTGTCACTGGCTCTAACCAACACCTTTATCCACTGTGCCATGTGTCCTTGAGGACATTTGTGTATGAATTTCTGGGTATTATAAACCTAATGTCTTCAGCAGTCATTTTTTACCAGTGTTCATATTGCAATTTTTGCTGTTATCAAAAACCAGTTTTTAACAGAGCACATATTGAAATTCTTTGTTATCACTTTTCTCTGGTACTCCTTATTACTGGTTCCCATATTGTATTCATTTCTATGCTTGGTCGGCTCAGGAAATTTTTGTGGCCTAGCATATGTACTGATTCCATTAGTATTGTATTTCTTTTACTCTCATTCAAGACTACTTATGACATTAAATTTTTAACTGTTCTGAAGCTTATATTTTCAGGCATACACTATTGAAATTGGCTCCTGGTCTAATAACACAGGAGATGGAAAATTGACAAACTTTGCTAATTGAGCTACCAAGATAGATGTGTGTGTTATCATATCTATCTATCTATCTATCTATCTATCTATCTGGGACAAAATAATTGAAACACTTGTTAAATTCAAAGAAAATTTATTTAATATGGAGTTGATTCTCCTTTAGCCTCACATACAATTTTGATACGTCTAGGAATGGAATCATACAGCTTCCTGACTTCATCTAGAGGAATTTTCAGTCATTCTTTCATTAACACCTGCTCCAGCCCTTTACAATACGACAATGGAGGATAGTGGCTCCTAACTTGTTGCTCCAAAATGCACCACAAATGTTCAATATTGATATCTGGAGATTGGAGAGGCCACTCTGTGTTCTAGCTCACTTTCATGCTCTTCATGCCAATTCTTAATCACTTGAGCAGTGTGTATTGGAGCATTATTTTCTTGGAAGATGCAGTCACCATCAGGGAATAAAGTCTTGGCCATTGGATGAACATGATCTCCCAAAATGTTCAAGTAATCTTTGCTGTTGATTCTACCATGCAGGGCAACTATTGGACTGAGACATTTCCATGATATGGTTGCCCAAACTATCACTGATCCACCTCCATGCTTCACTGTTGGAAGAAGGCAGTCAGGGTTGTAAGCTTCTCCACACATAAACTTGCCCTGAAGTTGGGAAAAGAGAAAAATTGGACTTGTTTGAGAATATGACTGGCTTCCATTGGTCTGCAGACCAGGCATTGTGATCTCACCACCACTTCAACCTCTTTTGAATGTTGTGAATGGAGAGAAGAGGTTTCCTTATGGCAGCTCTTCCATGATATGTAGCCTTATAGAGCTCACAACGAACAGTTTTAGTAGAAATTGGACTATTCAGATGATTATTCAACTCAGAAGTCACTTTGGCCGCAGTAGTCCGATGATTTTTTTGCCACATTGCGTTTCAATGCACGTCAGTCCCTGTCACTAAGTTTGCAAGTCTGGCCTGAATTGCTACAGTTGGTAGAGGTCTTGCCCTGTTTCTCGAATTGCATCAGTGTTCTTGATATGGTAGCTCTTGAAAAACCAAACAGTTCAGCAACCTGAGGCTCCTGCCATGCTCTTTATCGAACTTGGAGAGGTCACGCATTTAGCTGAAATTTTACTAAATTCTAAAAATAAATAATACAAAGACAGTAAATTAGATATGTATTACAATAGATATAAACTGCAATTACGAAATTTTAGTTAAAGTCTTAATTTAATACGTCTTTGAAATATAGGAGTGGAATTTGCACCTGTTCCAATTATTTTGTCCAACCCCTAATATATATATATATATATATATATATATACATATATATATATATATATATATATAATGAGAGAGAGAAGTCAACACTTAGAGGCGATAGTCTGTTTCATGCTAGATGCAATCATCAGGCTACGAGTGCTGTTATTTTTCTCGGCTATTTATATATACAGGTCAGTGGTGCATTGTGTGTAGTCTATTTTGGCGGTTATTTTACCAGAAGTCGTTTATTTATTTATCTGGGTCAAATTATTTTGCTTGTTTTTATTTATTTTTATTTCTTGTCTTATATATTTTTTAAAATTTTTATTTTAATCAGTGTTTTTATTAACATAGTAAAAATTTGTTTATATCACTTATTTAATAGTCTTGGTTTGGGAAGATAAAGCTATTTATTCAATTTTGTGGTTGATTGTTGTATAATTTGTTTATTACTTCATGTATTTATTTGGATTGATTATCTTTATTTGTTTTGTCTAACGGTTAGTTTATTGGGATCGGTTTGTTAGTTTATTTATTTATTTGGATGAATTTAGATCAATTTATTTTACTTATTATTTATACTATATATTTTCTCTTTTCAGTTTTTGATTTTTAAGTAACGTATTTTTTTCTGTTATCGTTATATAACAGTTATAGCCATTTTTTTTTTTTTTTTTTTTTTTTTTTTGGTGTGATTTTTGGTTTGAATTTTATAGTTTAACTAATATTTTGGTCATAATGGTTTGCTAATTTGTTTATTATTTACTTTATTTGGGTTCATTGATTTTGTTATTTTTTTTATTCTATTTCGTCTTCTAACAGGTGTAATTTGGTAATTTGTTTGCTTATTTTATTTTTATTTTATTTTTTCTGTTTTCGATTTTTAAGTAGCATAGTAAAAATTTGTTTTTCATATCTGCATTTTGAGATGAGCTCGAATCTTTTATTTAATAATTTATTTTGGTCTGGGAAGGTAATGATAGCTATTTTTGCATCCAAGCAAAGTTTGCAGGTTTTTCATTGGTTATTGGAGGCTGATGATCTTTTCCTTATTTTCCAAGATATTTTTGGTGTGGTGTGTGTTTTGTTTTTTATTTCCCAGATATACTTAGAAAGCATTGTGCTGTTCGCATATTTACTATTTGTGAAATACATTTTGTGTACATAATTTCTTTGTTTCCATGGTCCTTCGGTTACTCCTATGTATACTTTTTCTTCATTATCTGCTGATTTTATCGTGGCTTGATAGATTACGTTGTTTTGTAAACAATTACCGTTTAAGGGACATTCGTTTTTTATTCTGCAGTTGCACGTGCGTTTAATTTGTTCGTGTGGTTTAATAATTTTCCTGTTGTGCTTTTTTATTATTTGTGCCATGTTCTCGGTGCAACTGTAGCTGATTTTTACTGTGTTTTTGTTGAATATTTTGTGTAGGGTGCTTGATTCCGGGAAGTGTTTGTGTAAAAGTTTGAAGAATATTTTTCCTATGTTTGTTTTTACGTTTTTGCTGTACAGTGGGTTGAACCATATGATATTTCGTTTCCTGTTGGTTTTTTTTGTGTTCTGTGGTGAGTATGTGAGTGTTGCTGGGTATCCGCTATCTTTTAGGGCTGTTTCATAGTCTTTCTTAGCTTTGTTAAATATAGATTCATCGGAAGAATTGTCAGAAAGCCTGCGGTTAATCGATTTTGGTATCTGTTTGATTATAGAAGGCGGGTGGTTGGAGTATATGTGTATGTACTGTGGTTTATCATTCGGTTTTCTGTATGGTTTGTGTGTGCCTTTTCTTAGGTTGAAGGTAACATCTAGAAAATCTACTTCGTTTAGGTTAGTTTTTATATCTATCTCGAATCCGTTATTTTTGAAAATTTTAATTATTGCTTTTCTAGTTTTATCTGTGTTTTGTTTGTTGCAGTTTCTTAGGATTATGAGACCGTCATCCCTGTAGAGCCCTGTGTCATTTCTATCTGTTATTTTGCTTAGTTCGTGTAGTAAGTAAATACCTACGATTTCGCATGTCTCTGCACCGTCAAAGCTTCCCTTTTTAGTGTCAAATATCCCATCTTTCTTTATCCATGCTTCTTCATGGTGAAATAATGATTTACGGGAGTGCTTAATGATGTCGATTTCGTTTGGTTTTATTATTATTTGTTCCTGAGCTAAGTTGATGGCCTTATCTAATGTACATTCTGTTATGGATGGGTAAAATTCTTTTATGTCTAATTGTAGGAAGTGGCAATTTTGCTTGTTATTTATGCTGTTGAACCAGTCGATAGTTGCTTTTGTGTTTTTCCACTGGTTTACTCCTAACTTCTTCCTAAGTTCAGAATTAATTCTTTCTAGTATTGTTTTACTTATTTTACCTAGTTCGCTTTTGGCTGGGTTTATGAGTCTGCATGCGGGGTTGGTTTTGAAATTTTCTTTGTGGTCTTTTAGTGTCTTGCTCATGCAACTTATTCGGTCATCTAGGTCTAATTTTTGAGCGATTGCTTTAGCTTCTTTA
>OZ038492.1:49274251-49444385 GCA_964036315.1 Acanthosepion esculentum | reverse complement strand
TATATATATATATATATATTATGTATATATATATGTATATGTATATTATGTATATATATGTATATGTATATTATGTATATATATGTATATGTATATTATGTATATATATGTATATGTATATTATGTATATATATGTATATGTATATTATGTATATATATGTATATGTATATTATGTATATATATGTATATTATGTATATATATGTATATGTATATTATGTATATGTATATATGTATATGTATATTATGTATATATGTATATGTATATTATGTATATATATATATATGTATATATATGTATATGTATATTATGTATATATGTATATGTATATTATGTATATGTATATTATGTATATATGTATATGTATATTATGTATATATATATATATGTATATTATGTATATATATATATATGTATATTATGTATATATATATATATGTATATTATGTATATTATATATGTATATGTATATTATGTATATATATATGTATATTATGTATATATATATATATGTATATTATGTATATATATATATGTATATTATGTATATATATGTATATTATGTATATATATATGTATATGTATATTATGTATATGTATATTATGTATATATATATGTATATGTATATTATGTATATATATATATGTATATGTATATTATGTATATATATATGTATATTATGTATATATATATATGTATATGTATATTATGTATATATATATGTATATGTATATATATATGTATATGTATATTATGTATATATATATGTATATGTATATTATGTATATATATATGTATATTATGTATATATATATATGTATATTATGTATATATATATATGTATATTATGTATATATATATATGTATATGTATATTATGTATATATATATATGTATATGTATATTATGTATATATATATGTATATGTATATTATGTATATATATATATGTATATGTATATTATGTATATGTATATTATGTATATATATATGTATATGTATATTATGTATATGTATATGTATATTATGTATATATATATATGTATATTATATATTATGTATATATATATTATGTATATGTATATTATGTATATGTATATTATGTATATATATATATATGTATATTATGTATATATATATATGTATATTATGTATATATATATATGTATATTATGTATATATATATGTATATATATGTATATGTATATTATGTATATATATGTATATGTATATTATGTATATATATATATGTATATTATGTATATATATATGTATATTATGTATATATATGTATATATGTATATATATATATGTATATTATATATATGTATATTATGTATATATATATATGTATATTATATATATGTATATTATATATATATATATGTATATGTATATTATATATATGTATATGTATATTATATATATGTATATGTATAATATGTATATTATATATATGTATATTATATATATTTGTATATTATATATATGTATATATTATATATATGTATATGTATATTATGTATATATTATATATATATGTATATTATGTATATATTATATATATATATGTATATTATGTATATATTATATATATATGTATATTATGTATATATTATGTATATATTATATATATATGTATATTATGTATATATTATATGTATATTATATGTATATTATATGTATATTATATATATATGTATATTATATATACATGTATATTATATGTATATTATATATACATGTATATTATACATATATATTGTAATACTGGTTTAATGTTTAACTACTAGAGAATGTGTAATGACAATTTGACGTAGGAAATAATTAAGATTAAACTGAACAATACCCAGGAAAACTGTGAAGGAGAATAAGGAAAGAACAAATAGATGGTAATCATTCAGTCATAAATGCATTTGGAGAAGTCTCCGGGAACATTTGAACCTGAAATAAACCACGTAGATTTAGTAAAACTAGACCAATATCCAATGAAGAATCCTTGCTGCTTCTGCTGCTGTCACTAATGAATATGCAGGCACATGCCTGGATAGACAAGAATACGGTGACAGGATGATGGTCTCTCAAATCATGACAATAATGTTAGAATATTTTTCCTGTTGAAAGATCATCAACTAGGCAACATAAGATTAAATTCTTTACTCTTTATGTACTTTTAGATTTTTTAGTTTGTTTTCATTAAAACGATTATTAATTATAAACAAAGTTTGATGGTTCTATGAAATCTGTCTTGCGCAAAGACAAAGGTACCACAGTTGTAGAGATTTCACACACTCGTACATTGCTAAATGCCAAACAACATAGCTTAAAGAGTTAAGATATCTTTTTTTGATGATGAATGTATAATTCTTGTTAGATTTTTTGCATGATAGATGTTTTATGTATGAAGCACGTGGCTATCTTCATTAAAAAAGTTGTCAGACATCGCCAAAGATCTCGACAGATGTGGTGGCCAGTAACTTTCTGAACTTCTGCTTGAAAAACTGAATTAAAATCTGAATGGGTATTTTTCACTATACGTCATGGGAAATCTCCATGTGATGCCATAGGTAGTGCTGTCAAAATAGTAAAGCAAGCTGCAGCAACCAAAAAAAATCATCAAATTCTGGACGTTACAGCCATGTTTCAATGTTGTTAAAACATTAAAGATATCACTTTTGTTCTAATTGGAGCAACTACAATGGAGACATTTTGACCAACTCTTGGTAAAAGATTCAACAACAACATTAAAGGAAAAAGAAACTTTCATTACTGAGTCAGTGAAATGTGCAAGTGAAGATCAGGGTCTGCAAATATTTAATTTTTCCATGGTAGTAGCCATCTAAACATCCATGGTACAAAACCAGATGTCATTGTTTGTAAGTACGATCAGTTCTGGTGGATGGAGAATGGTAGATGAAGTTCATCCATCCACAGGGTGCCTTGAAATGATTTTTATGGCTCCCAAGCTATTTGCTGGGGGCCAAGGGAGACATTATCCCATTATACATTTTATTTATAGTTAAAATAACGGCAACAGCTAGATCAGGACATATCTATGGAATTAAAGAAGATTGCAGTAACCTTGTAATGGCATATAATTAACATTATCTTTTTTTTTTCCATTTAACTTTCTAATATTTTCTGATTACACTACTATTATCTATTTAACATTCACATTTAATTAAAAAAAATCAAAACAAGATAAATACATTTGTTTCATGCTATCTTGACTATTTCTTGGTCATTTCCACACATCCAATTTTGAGTGCAAGTTTTGATGGGTGCATATTCAGTCACCAAAATACTTTCAAATTGATTCTTGAGGCCTTTGGATTCTTTGCCCTAAAAATGCTTAGGTACAAATTTTCAAATTATCCTGATGAGATTTTATGGCAGATTTGTTTTTCAAGATGTAATATTTTCAGTACATCTCTGCTGTCTCTGCCAAAACTTGAACTGGTTATATTTTTTAACCATTTGAGCCTGAAATTTTGAGAAATATAATTTGTAAGCTATAATTGATAGAAAAAAGTGAAGACAAATTAATTTTGATAATACCATAGCCTGGATGTTTTAAGTTGGAATTACCTAAAAATAAGGTTGTAATTTTTTTTATTTTTTTGTATTTATTAATTTTTAAAACTCTAATTTTTTAGCTTATTTTAATTTTTGTTACACCTATCCTAACATTAAAACAGATTTCAAAATAGTGTCTGCTTGGCAAATTAATATTCTCCTTGCAATCTTCTATTCCATAAGTTAGAAAATGAATCATCACAGTAAGCAAAAATTTTCTTGAATGTCATTTTCTTTTATGGAACCTTTTTACCTAGTTGCTTTGAGATGATTAAATCAGTTAATAACTCTCTTTATTCTAGATTAAATTGCTGTCTCTACCGCTACATTCTAAGTTGAGTCAGCAACTATAATCAGTAACATATTTTCAGATTGTCCCAAACATATTCCATGTCAATTCCTACCAACTTAGTATTACCTGCTCTTAAAAATTTTTTGTATCCAACAGACATGTTAAATTTCTAGTATCCACCTATACTAGATAGCATAGATTTTCAACTCGGACTAATCTATGGTCTAAATAAACTACACTATGTAAACGGATAGTATAATCTAAAAGTTTTAAGTTTACTCTCCATAGGTCTTGTCTGGGTTCAGTCAATTTAGCTTGGTAAGTAACCCTTTTTATTGCTCTGGATTAAGGACTGCAATTCCATCGACCACTAAAATATCTGACAGGATCATGAAGTACTCATTCTGAAAAAAATCCCAGACATTTACTTGCTGCCATAAATGCTTTTCCTTTATAGTAATATTCTGCTTGTCAGATCCACAAAAATTAGGGAACACATTGTAGTTAAAGAGCGATTTAGCAGCCAAGAGGCATCTCTCAAGTGACTATCACACTATACTGAGAAGTGAAATATTTTTTCTAAATAATTTATCACAGTCACTTTCAATAAGATGATACTCTTGCAAACAACATATATTTATACTGAGGTGCAGAAAGGCCATGAATGATTCTTGCTGTTGTATAAACTTACCGATCTTACCCTGTTTAAAATAGGTAATCAGAGCCATCATTGGTTAACTAGTGTTGCTCAACTGAAAAAAAAAACTTGTCCATCTCAGTCATAGGACAGATGTCCCTAATGAAAGTTAATATAGCAATAAAGAGGGAAGGGGAATCTCTGTGTAATATATGTATATAGTCGTTAACAAAAGTTGGACTACTCAGCAGGAACAAGATTATTTTCATTTTTTCATTACCCATTATGATAAGCAATTGCATAATACAGTAGCATTTTCTTATTACATTATTCACATGAATTATGGTAAAAAAATGTTTGTCATTGCCAAATTAGCAGCCATTGTGATAGTATTTCTGTAGTGAATTAGGATAGGTAAAAATTCTCACTTTCACCAACATGAAGTACCCAAATGGTGATTCTACATGAAGTCTATTCTGAATGTGAAATTAGTGTAGAAGTAGGTTGTTACAAAAAGGTGTGCACACTGCTATCATGAATTTCCAAGATGATGTGATATTTTTAGTTAAAAAATAAATGTACGAGTTCTAGAATTTGAGATAAGTAACCTTTGAATTTACACAAAAACAGACATTTTTGTTTCTGTATATCGTTGTACTAATAAAACTAGTGATGATATGAAAAATATGAGATAAGTGGTAGCAAAGATCAAAATGTAGATATCACTGGTAGGTTTTGTGGTGGTTGTGATGCTAGTTTCTAGTATTTATAAAATTACAGTGACAATAGTGATGGTTACTGTAAAGTGGTGATGAGTTTGGTGACTTGATTTATAATAAAACTATTGTTATAATAGCTGCACTTTTAATTTCTACTTAAGTGTGAAAAATAACCCTCTAATAACTAGGAATTGGGCAGAGTATCTTTTTTATTTAATTCTCAAGATTTTAAGTGAATATTTCTTATGATTCTCAGTTACTGGGTATAGATATTGGAGGAGGATGATGAAGTTGGTTATCCCTTCAATCCCCCCCCCCCCCGCATAGAAAAGACAGTCTGGTTTTGATGTAAACTCCAGAGAATTTTGTTTATTAAAAGGATTAGTCAAAATTGTGGCAGCCATCTAAAAAAGATAAATAATGGGAGTGGTTTGATACTGTCAAAAATGAATGGAAGAAACCTGTCATGGTGATAGCAGTAATGTAAGCTGATGACAATGTTGTTTAATATGATGGGTAAGTTTGTTGTTACATTGGTGATACCTGACAAAAATTATTGGAAATAATAGAATTGATAGCTTCTTAGCAACCTACAGAGAAAAACAATATTCTGTTTGTTACATTTATTGAGGTGAAAAAATTATGCAAAAATGCATCCTTTTTAAAATAAGTTAAATAATATTTATACATAGGTAATCATTTGATCAACAAAGAAATTTGGTTAAGTTTGGTAATCTATCAGCTGATGATGTAAATAAATATTGAAATATTAAAAAATTAACCACATTTTATTTGTTAATCAAGAAATGATTATCTTCAAAAAAAGTAGTAATTTTCAGTTATTTGTAAAGTTAAATAAATTTGTTTGAAATCA
Source organism: Acanthosepion esculentum (assembly GCA_964036315.1). Classification (NCBI taxonomy): domain Eukaryota; kingdom Metazoa; phylum Mollusca; class Cephalopoda; order Sepiida; family Sepiidae; genus Acanthosepion; species Acanthosepion esculentum. Next base: position 49,438,288 of record OZ038492.1, on the reverse strand, counting down.
TTTTGTATACTCACACATAATTGTAATAAAAAAACACTATTTGTAGCAAAAGTTCATAGGTTTTTTAAGTGGATTTCAAAGACATTTTAATATTTGTATATAGGTTTATTCAGTTACATATGTGCCATTTTGTTCCATTACCTTTTGCCATCTTTGAAGCAGCTTCATAATTCCATCCTCAAAATTGGCATCTTTCTGGGTTATGAAGTGGTCTAAGTGGTTTTTACAGGTTTCCAGAGAATTGAAATTCCTCTCATTAGATACTTCAATTGGGAACATTTGTCTGAATTCAAAGTCTGATTTTTTGTGGAAGGAGTCTCTAATTCACAACGCTCTTCCAACTCCACCAGATACACAGCAAAAGAAGGTGATTTTTTAGATTAATATTGGCTCATTTTTCCCCCAGAGCATTTTCAATCCACATTGCTGTAAACCATCAATTTTTTTTATTGCACATGATCATTCTTTTCACAAATGGGTTGCTTTTGTTGCATTTGAGCAGAGAATTGCAAATCCATTAAATTGCACCCAAACATTGTAGCTATTCCTGTATTCAAATGTTTTCAAATGCCTTACAATGCTCATATGAAGTATGAGTACCTCTTTGATGACTTGTCATTTCATCTTTATAGTTTTTAATTAGTTTTGATTTGGTTATCATCAATAACAGCAGGCTTGTTGGAACATTTATGTTCTAGATGAAAATTTTCACTTTTAAACCTAGCAAACCATTTTAAGAACAATACTCTCAGTTATGACATCATCTACAGCCTTGGCCAAAATTATGGAGCACCAATGAAAAATCGAAATTATTATTCAAACTTATATATTTAAAGGTTAAGAATAGTGGAGTAAACATTAATAACAACAATCAATATTTGGGATGTCCTCCTTTTGCCTTAATGACAGCTTTTATTCGTTTTTGCATATTATTGACTAAGTTGTTGCAGGTGGTAGGATCTATTTTCTGCCACTCTTCATGAAGTTTGGCCTTTAATTCTTTTTTTGATGAACATTTGTGCATTCTCACTCTTTTCCCTAAATGGGACCACAAAGTTTCAATGGGATTTAGGTCTGGGGATTGAGGGGGCCACTTCATCACTGTAATCCCTTTTTTCTCAAACCAACCTATTGAAACTTTTGACGTATGGCATGGAGCATTGTCTTGTTGGAAGATTACATTACTTGGAATGTTATTATTAAATATTTTAGTCAAAGAGGTTCGGTAAACCTGGTCCAGCATGTTAGTATAAATTGTGGAGTTCATTCTGGAGTATACAACATTCCAGTGCCTGAAGAAGCCATGCAGCCCCAAACCATTACGCTTCCTCCTCCAAATTTTACATTTGGAACATAAACCGCTCCAGGAGTGCCAAAAATCTGATGAAAAAAAAAGAGTTTGTTACAATTTTTGAATAAATGTTATGGATGTGTATTCACATAAAAATTTCAATTATTACATCCAAAGTTTAGGAAAGAGAAGCTGTTAACTTACCTCAAAGTTACTTTCTTCAGACCAAACAATTTTGCCCCAATCATCAGGTGTCCAATTTTCATGTTTTTTTTCAAATTCCAGTCGTTTTTTCTTGTTGGCCTGAGACAAGTATGGCTTCTTCCTGGCTCTGCATCCTTTTAATCCCACTTCTAATAACCTTCTTCTCACTGTTCGAGATGATATGTTTTTGTTTGCACCCTCCCTAAGTTCAGCAGCAAGCTCTGAAGAACTTTTCCTCCTATCTGCAAGGGATGCTCTTTTCAAAGATCTGTCTTCCCTGGCGGTTGTAGACTTTTTACGGCCTTGTCCTTTTCTATTTTTGAAAGACTTTGTTTCCTTGTACCTTTTAATCGTTGTTTGAATCCCCTTCCTTGAACATTCCATCTTTCTGGCAATTTCTACCTGAGAATATCCTTCATCAGATAAAGCAACAATTTGTGCCCTTTTAATCTCTGAAAGCTGCTTCTTTGGAGGCATTTTCAATTAAATATACTATTATAGCACTGGTAAGAATCAAATATTACCCGAAAATTACAAAATTAGTACGAAACTCAGTTAAAGCCTCTTCAGTTAAAGCAAAAAAATACTACAATCTACTGTTAAATATTTTACATTTGCTCTCAATTGTTCATTGTACAGTTCTTAACCTTTAAATACGTAGGTTTAAACTATTATCTCAATTTTTTTATAGGTGCTCCATAATTTTGGCCATGGCTGTATATAAATGATATACATGTTTTTTTTTTCCCTGTTTGTACAGTGTTTTTCCTTTTCAGAAATAAGAGCATCACATAAAGAAAATGCTTCTCATTTTTCTCTTTTTGGTATTGGATTAAAAAAAAAAAAAATTAAAAATTCATATATGAATCATATAGAAAGTTACAATGAAATGTCCCCTTTCAGAATATATAATAAATTTCAATCATGTGTGATATGAAATCACATGTTCAAATGCCACCTATCGATTTTTGTTCCAACCCATGAGTTTCCTTTGAGCTTTAACTGTCCTATGTTTAATTATTCCTAATATATTTAAAATCTTCATCTGCATATATCTATTTCAGATCTTTCTCTATATTTTTTCTTTTTAGGTGACAGAATCTAAAAAAGAGAATCACATCACATGTTATCATATTGTGTGGGCAGCTTTATCAAAAGATTTCATTCCACAAAACTGCTTTGAGCTAGATGAAGCCTACTGGTATGGTGGCCCTGAAGTACCTCGACAGATGTACCCAATTGAGAAAAGTAGCATACCAATGGTTCCTTTTGTACCTGGATTTGACCCATCTCTCATTCACAGTAATCTATCCCTAGGTCCTATTTTAGAGAGGTATTGGATTAATTCTCAAGGCACTGGAATTGTTGTGGATAATTTGATCCCCTTGCATGTGAGCATGAACCATAATTATAATTATAAACTTTGTTTTAAAGCAGAGTATGATAACTCTCCTTATGCTAATCCCGAGAACAGCCTGCCATCACTCAGTTACTCTGTTTGCAAAGCAAGCAATGTGAAAAATCTTCATGAATACTTACGAAAGAGATGGTTTGAAAATCCAGTTGGGGCACCAACTGAAATGCTTGGTCAACCACTGTGGACTACAGGCGAGTTTTTTGGGGATTCAATTGATCAGGCCAAATTCTTAACATACACAGATAAGATTGTCAGATATGGCTTTGTTAATTCCCAAGTGCAGCTTGATACATACTCTTCACTTATAGGGAACACAATTATTTCTCATACCAAATTCCCTAATTCAAACCAGATGATTGGTGAAATCAAAGCTACTAAACTGAGTGTTCGGATAAAAATGTGTGTGTGTTCAAATCTGCATGTGCGTCACTTTAATGAAGGAAAACAACAAGGCTATTGGTTGATGAACACCACTTCCCAAGAAGTTGCCATTGCTTCTTCAAGGTTTGGTCCTACAGCCATGCTTGATTTCACTAACCCAGAAGCTACAAAATGGTTTGCAGAAAAAGTTCTCTTCATGGAGAACTCTTATGGTGTTCAGTCATTTACATTTGATCTTGCTAATATCTATGCCTTACCCTTTAATTTCTCTTCAAGTATACCCATGAAGAATCCTTCTGAATATCTAACCAAACTAGCAGAATTTGCTTATGTAGCTGATCACAAAGCAGTTGTCCCAGGAGCCTTTCAATCCCAGAAGGTTCCGCTATTTGTTGAGACAGTAGCAAAGAATGCAACATGGGATTACAATAGTGGATTGAAGAATGTTATTCCAAATATACTGACTCTTGGCATTCTTGGTTATCCATTTATTCTTCCTAGTGCCATTGGAGGATCCAATGGCACAGACAGCCCACCTGCAAGCAAGGAACTGTTTATTAGGTGGGCACAAATGGCCACTTATTTCCCACTCATGCACTTCTCTATTCCTCCGTGGTATTTTGATGAGGAAACAGTGAAAATCACCCAGAGTTTAGTGAAGATACATCAAAGAAATGTCCCTTTATTGAAACATTTGATGAAGGAAGCTGAAGTGACAGGTAAGGAGCTATTTTCAGCTGGCTTAATTGATTTAATTTAAACATGATACTCTTATCATTTCCCTAGGAAAATGTTTTCATGCTTCATCCAGGTTTGGTTAGAATCATCTAACCAAACCTGGTACATTTTTCAAATGTTATTTGAATTAAAGGATTTTAAGAAAGATTGGATTAATATTAAAGAGCATTCCAATTTATGCTGCCTAGAAGAAATTAGTTCAAGTTTAATTTTCAGTGTTTATGATTAAAACATTGCTGGTATATTTTTTTTCCTTGAATTTTTAAAACTAATCTTAGAATATTTTTTAGACAATTTTTAACTTTCATTTCTGAAAAAAAAAAGTTTTTTTGTTTTTTTTGATGACACTAGTATCATTTTAACTATCTTCACTTGGCAATGTTTGTTTTAAAAAGTGATTAGTAGTTTAAAACCTAAACATATATGATGAAAGTGAATTCCTACATTTTTTTGGTTCTTAAAAATTTACAACAAAAATATTCAACAATATTTGTTTATTTACAAGAATAATTTTATATTTACAACATTCTGAAATACAATTAAAACTAATGTAATATTTATCATTTACCAATTTATAAAGAAATAAATGTGAAAACAATTTTTTATTCATAAATTTCTAAACATTTATTAAATTAAAATATATGAACCAACTATAAGGAAATCCTTATTTTATAAAGTGTGAATTGATTGCAATTAGCAAATGTTTTACCAACCATTCCAATAAACAATAAATAGTGTAAATAAACTATCTAAATGTTTATTATTTTTGTTGTCAATTCTCAAGAATAAGGAAAATATATAAATTCTTTTATATGTTTCAGTTTTATTAAAATTTTAATCATTGCTTTTTAAAACTAACATTGCTGAAGGGTGAAGGTAGTTAAAATAATAATAGCACTGTTAAAAGAAAAACCCTCCCTTTGACTCTCAATTTTTTTTTTTGTGGGCACAGTTTTTTTTTTTTTTTTTTTTTTTTTTTCCCCCCCATAAGATTTGACAATGTGCTAAATTTGCATTATGGATTCTTAAATCCTTCAAATTGATAGCTGGTGTATGTATGATAAAATAATAGAAACTTTGATCTTCATTTAAGAATGTGGTTGCATGTAAAATTTTATAACATTTTGACAAATTGTATTGAAATTTAATTTCTACATTTGAATGTTGCTCGTTTCTGTGTTGTGCATTTTATGCCTAACATATTTACATCAGTTGTTTGTTTTGTTTTTGTTTTTTTTGTTTGTTTTTTTTGTTTGTTTTTTTTTTTTTTTTTCTTTTTTTTTTTTTTTTTTTTTACTTCAAAATGTATTTTGAACAGTTGAATTTTGTTTGTAACAAAAACAATTCTGTTGTTGCTGATATTCAAAATTAAAGTTGGTATCTGAAACTGCCCTAGTGAAAATGTGTCATAATAGTGAAATTTCCTTCCATTTCAACTGTTAATATCTCATTCATTTTCCAGGCTATACTAAGTTTGTACATAAATAAAATTTAATCTTTTCACTTTATAAAATATACAATAGTTAATCATATGTAATGATTATCATGTTTTCATTCCATGTCCTTTTAAATTATATCTTGCTTATTTGTCTGCATATTCAAAGCTAACAAGTTCATCGTGGTGTTTCTCAAACTTGTTGCACTTCAAGTTGTATCTCTGAACACATATCAAAATAGTCCCATCTTAAAAAGGGTTTGAAGTTGTCATTCACAAACAATTTGAAAGTTAGTCTTTAGTAGATAAAATACCATAGAAATTCAACACTTAAAATATGTAAAATTGCACATTCTTCTAGAGCAACATCTCATTTTTAATAATCAGTTGATTTTATATCTCTGCAACTACACAACTCTAGGCACATGTGAATCAAATAGATGGTATACTCTTTTGTGCAAAACCACTGGGTCCGACACATTGAAATTTGTATTGCTGTCGGAGGGAATTAACATCACCAGTTAAACATGATTTTAAATCAAACTTTTTTCCATTGATGGGTATTACATAGTTTATGACCTTTTCTTATATTTTCTTTAATGATACATTTTAAAACTGTAAATAGTAGCCATCGTATTTTGTCGAAACTGTCATGCTCCAATCACTTTTGCAGCGATTGTTGTTTTTATGCATTTTCTTAAATTAATCATTAAACAGAAGTCATTATAAAATAGAAAATAAATATATTAATTGGATATATTCTTAGTTCTTTGAATTTTGCACTCATGTTTGTCTATTTAAAAAAAAGTGTCCATCTTTTTTCTTTTTGTTATTCATTTCATTTATATCTGTGATTGATAATATTTTGCGAATTCTAGGGATTGGGTCCTACTTAGTAGGTTAAAATGAAATTACATTTTATAGTCCAACTTTTGCAAACATGTGTTTATAATTTAAAATTTTTTCTTTTACTTAAGCTGTTATAACTTGGAGTGCAAATCATCATTACAAGAGGAAATGCAGGAAGACCATTCCAGTTTCCAGAAATTCTTTTTCATCAGTTCCAATAAATGTATTTTTTATTCATTTCAGTGTTTTTAGTTTGAAATGATTTTAAAGTTTTACAATAAATGTAAAATTGAAGGATTCACCAAAGATTCATTTCATGAAACAAATTTCTAATTTTTTTTGGTCATTACTGTCTCTTTTTGAAAAGTTAAATATTGTATAATTTCACAAAGTTCTCCAAAGTTAGATACATATCTGACAAAAGGTATTCGTATTACAGAGAAATGGATTGTTCTATTGAATTCTTCATTCCAAAATTAACAAAGTTTGAAAGTTTCAGGCATGTGCCTCCAATGGAAACTTTCTTATAGCAACTTCAGGATGATATATTTTTGTTTTTGCCTTACTGTCAAATTGTGCTTTTTTTGTATGGTGTAATTTTATTTTTTTTAATTTTTTTTTTTTATTAATGAACTACCGAATAAAAAAAAAAATTAGCTTTATCTCTGTTGTGCTAAATGAATTATAGTAAAGTTGCAAGATATTAACAGTTGAAATGAAACTTATATGATCAGTCAAAATTGCCCTTCAGTGTTATGATTTAACTATTTCATTTTTAAGAATGCTATGGTCTGATCTAAAACCTATTGATTCCATTAGTATTATATTTCTTTTACTCTCATTCAAAACTATCTACATGAGGTTACATTTTTTCAGTTATTCACTAGTGAAATTGTCTCCCTGGTCCAGTAGCACAGGAGATAGAAAACAGTAACTTTGGATGGTCATAATTTAGTTGTTAATTGAGCTATTAAGATGAATTTCTTAGAGTTTTTTTATGTTTTGTTAATATCTCTATACCTGTATTAAAGGTTTTTAGATATATTGAAAATAAAATTTTACTTTTTGATACCTAGTATTATAATAAATGTATGCCATAAGTTACAGCTCTTGCTTGCGTTTGGTATTTATGGAGGGAATGTTGAAGAATGCCAAACGACATCTGAAACATTGTTTAATTTGCTTTGCAGCCATTTCTGCAACAGGAAAGTGATATGCTATTCCAGCACATGATGCCTATGCTACTCAAATTTCTCAACTTTCCTGTCTGGCATAGTTGTCAAAGATGGCTCACATTGTCCTATCATATCTCAGACTTTTTCATTGTCAGTTATAACTCTTGTTGTATTGCATCAATACATGAAAGAGATCTTGAATAATGTATTACAGGATGGTATTTGATATCTGTGCAATTGTATGCATATAAGAGTACAGACCTGTGTTAATATCCATGGATGATATAGTGTATTAATAAGTGGTTGTGTAATGTTCATAAACCTTTTATTTTGAATTTGTGCATGCTATTTATGGTATATTATCTATTAATTTTGTGGTGAGTAAATTGAAACCCATTTTCCATCAGTGTATTTTAAATAAAGAGCAACCTTTTAGAAGAATTAGACTCTAAATTTTCATATTAATGCATTGCAAAGTTGATATTTTTCATGTTTTAAGTACATATAAATTGGTCTGTGTCTTAAAAATGCTGATTATCTCTAAGGCTAGATTGAAAAAATAAGTATGAAATACCTTGTGATTATTCTTTCTGAAAGAAATGAATTTTATTTTTAATTTTTACCAATATTTTGTGAAAGAAAATGGCAGTGCAAACCGTATAACATGCATGACCTGGCCGATCATGGGTTAAACCTGGTCAGCAGTGACCAGATATGACCCTTGGCACACACCTGCCTATATCAGAAGATGACTCGTTCCTCAGGGTCATAGAACGAGTTGATTTTAGGGTCATACTGGTTGATACTGTTACTGGTCAATGGTTTGCTGGTTGTTAGCTACCCTGATCCACACTTTGCTCTGCTCACATTGTGTTTCTTGATCACAGATCAGTGGAGATTGAGTATTGTCAGTAACCATAGCACTGGTTTGAATCATGAAGCTGTGTTTTGAAAAAAAAAAATCTTGCAAACAAAATAATAATGATAGATTTTTGAGGCCAATTTTCGATTTGGTTTATGTAGTTCTTTGTATAACAATATTAACCCTTTCTGCTAAAATTTCTATAGTGACACTTGTACCTATTGTAGTAATTCTTGGAACAGGGCTCAAAGTCGGTGGTTCTCTTGGTAGCAAGTGTGACAGATGCCTATAAAAACATTGCCTTCATGTCATCACACTCTTTCTTTCTACGCACCTTTCTGTCGCACCTTTTCCTTCTCATAGCAGCAGTAGACAAACACAGTAATTATAGTCTGTAACTACCATAATCAGCAGCTGCTGGGGAAAAACTGATGGATCACGAAAGGAACATTAAAAAATTTTGAGTAGCGCCAATTGAATGACCACAGCCAATCAAAAAGTAGAATAATGGTGGCAAAGGAGAACACTCACGATGAAAAACTTAATAGTTGCAGAGATGGATTTAATTTGTATAGACATCGTCATGATCTACACAAGAAAATATCTGGTAGAATGAGAAGTCGGGGAAATTAGCGCAAGGCCTGCTCATAAAATGTATTAACGAGTTACCAAACAGATTATGTGCAGTAGCATGGTATATCCTCCGCTCATGATAACTGAAAAAGTGTATCTCTGTTATCTCTTCTGCTGACACAATTTAATGATACTTTGGAGATGACAGATCTGAGAAGAGAAAATCTTCCATACAAAAGAATAACAGATAATTCCTGAAATGAATCAAGTTGAAAAGAATGGGAGTTCTGAAATTAAGAACAAAAGAGAGGAATTTAAAAAGGAAGGAACTATATCAAAAGAAAAGAGAAAGAAAGAAAATATAGTTCTGAAAGAACTAGAGAAAATAAATGTAAAAGAACTCTTAAACAGATAATTTATTCATCCCCGACCATAGTTTGCCAGCACACATCCAAATACTAATAAAGTATTCTATGCATCTATCATTACATGAAAATATTAAGGCTCTTCAAAACTAGTTCATCATATTTGTTCATTCAGTTAAATTTCTGTTAAATTTCACTTTCTCCTCATGTGTTTGAAGAGTAACCCAGGAATAGAGCATTTCTACTATATTTTTATATATATATTTTTCTTTGTGTTGAGATGCTGGTGAAGAAATTTTAAATACTATAAATATTTACAGTCAAAGGGAGGTAACCCTGACTTATCTTCATCTAAATATCCATAACACAAGTCACGGGTTCTTTTGGTAGCAAGTCAAATGGATTTCAGTTGCCCTTTTGTCTGCTCTTTGCTGCTTGTTTCTCGTCTCTCTCTGGGTCATCTAAGTGCTCTGCTTATATTAAATTGACTTCAACCCAAGACTGGAGTGGAGCTGACAGTATTTGGGAATCTTGTGATTCCCCAGGTTTCTCTATTGATTTGAACAAGTGTTATTTGTTGTCTGGTTCGCAATATTAATTATCTTTCCAAATTTGAAACAAATATTTGACCTACTGGTTGTGGTAGCAAGTATTGCTCTGCCCTTATAACTCATCTCTTATTTATACCTCGCACCATTAATTCCAAGTGGGCAGTGGTAATTTCTCCTTCCTCCTCCTCTCTTTCATCTAAGACCACCACTTCGACTGTCTCTTTGACAAATCTAATTTTTAAACCCAGTGGGTGAAAAGGAGGTTCTTTCTTTTTTATCTTAATTTTCAACAACAAATTACCTCAATCCCCAGTCTTGTTTATTTAAGCAGGCATTTACCAGCTGTTCCACCGACCTGCTATGAGCAAAACTTGTTTTCGTATCTTTTCACTTAATTGTACTCATGAACCTTTATAGGACTGTTTCGTATTTCAGTTTCTTCAAGCGAAGGATAAAATCCTAATTCTTGATTTGTTTGCATTTCCAACATTGGTGAAGCTATTTCTGCTCTTTGACAGGTAGGCTTAGATCAGTTTCTCGATTCTGCCTTTGTCTTCAAAATTACCAAATATTATAACTCGGTTGACCCCTTCTTCTGTATGGTAATCATGAGAAATGTTTTCGTAACTTCCACTTTAATTAAGTGGATATAAATCAATTTCTCAATTTCTACTTTCATTTCCAAAATTCTCAACTAACCTCGAATGTACTTTCACTATTCCTTCTTGGACCTTGTGGTTGAAGCCTTCCACATGGCTTCTGATAATATCTTTCCAAAAACCAATAAAGTAATTTTCTTCAAGCTAGATTTTCTATAGGGAACCATTTCATTCCTTCTTTCAGTTTATGATCTTTTTTATTTTTAATCCTCTCTGTCTATTCCAGTTCATATTTTAAATTAAACCTTTTCCTTTACCAGTGTCACAACAGTGCATTTTGCATTTGTTTCAAGCAGTTGTATCCATATTTTATTTGTTCTTTTCATATCCAGTAGAAATAAACTTATTAATAATTGTTGTAATGAAACCTAATAAAAAGTCCAGTCAAGGATAAGGAAATGATATACTTTGAAAAAATAATTGAAATATAGAGGAACTTAAATGAAACAAAATGCTCTTAAAATACTGTTTATAGTTCATTTCAATTCCCTTTTTTTCTTTCTTTTTTTTTTAACCTTCATATATTTGTGTTAACAAAAGTAAAATGCCTAAAATAATGCCTAAAAGGAAATTAATAAATTTCCTGTGAGAAAATCAAATTTTAAAATTTTTCTTTATACAGGTGCTCCAATCATCCGGCCAGTTTGGTGGATTGCTCCTGAAGATCCAATTGCTCTTCGAATTGATTGTGAGTTTTTGCTTGGCGATAGCCTCCTTGTGGCACCAATCCTGGACCCTGGTAACACATCCCGGAATGTTTACCTTCCACATGGACAATGGACTGATGTTTTAAATGGCAAAAGAATTGAAGGTGGACGATGGTACAAAGATTACAAAGTACAGCTTCATCAAATTGCTACTTTCCAGAAACTTAAATCAGTTGTTTGAATAAATACTACTGACTTATTATTTATCATTCTTCTACAGATTTACTTTTGGACAGACTGAATTACAAATTGTACACTGAAAAAGATGATTTCTTATTTAGTTTTTCACGCATAAATACAGTGGGGGAATAACACTAACAGCAATATTTAAAAAGAAAAAGCATTAAAACATATTCTTTTTAGACACCAGCTTTCTGGGTGAATTTAACCATTTTTCCCTACAAATTATTAGAAAAATATCAAGCTTGTCTCATTATTTTATTTATAATGGTTACTTAAGAATTAAACTAGTTTACTCCTATTCAACTAATCCATTGCATTCAAATATTAAATTTATTAGTCTGCTATTCTTAATTGAAATTATATATATATATATATATATATATATATATATATATATATAAAATGATTAAATTGGTTAATTTGACTTTTTAATTTGTCAATAATGTTTACTAGGACTTTTGTATACTATTTTCAATCAGTATCTAACTTCATGGTATATTGGTAAATTTTAGCTATTTGTGGTTCTTGATTATGTTTCTGTCTATAAAAAATGAATATTTGTTTTGAAAAGTTGATGGCTTAAATTTTAATTTGTTAAATTTAAAGTTTCTCTATTTCAAGTTAGCTTTCATTGATTGACTCCAAATTTTGATGTGATTTAATGTTTGTATTTAGTTAAAAGCTCAGTTTATGCTTGGGTTAATTTTTCCGATTCCATCACCTTCTTTTGGAGGTTTCTGTCCAACATTTATTTTAGTTTGTCCTGTCCATACAAATTGCCATATAATGAAGTGTCTATATTTTAAGGAATGATTGATGAAAAGATGAATGGAGTAAAGAATTTTTAACTTGCTTCAAGAAGTAATTTTTTTTTAATATTTGATTTTGGGACATACTCCTGTTTTGGTAAACAATTTGATATAATAATGAAATTTAAGGGACCAATTATAAATGATGCTCTTGATTGAGATTGTTGGGAGATTTTTTTTTTTTTTTTTAATTTCAGTTTTTAATATATGGGTGAAGAGCATATTTGATTTCCTCTTCAAGTAGCATTAAATTGCATTTTTTATTGATTCAACTGATTTGAAATGACCTGCTTTCTTTTTTTATGTGGCTATTTTTCTGTATTGCCATATAAAGTTGTCTCTTGATTGTGGGCTTTCTAAAATATAAGTATTTTATTGATAATTATAGATAATAGGGTTGTGTTGGGGAGCAGATACTCAGTAAATCTTGAGACAGCTAATATTAAGTCACTGTAGTGATTGAAATTTTCTTATTTTCAGTTTTTTTAATTATTTTAATTTAAAATCATTGAGAGCATTAAAAATATATTGTTAATCAAATAGACTGTGATTAATCAGAAGCTTTTATAATAATAAGGATGAAAAAAAAAGACTTTTTTAAAGTTTCTCACTCAAACATTTTTCAGCATTTCAGTTTTGCTCATTAGGCATTCATGACATTTTTTAGACTTAATATGCTTATGCTATTTCTTTATACACTCTCTTGTCAAACATTCCATCAAGGGATTTGCTCATACAAATGAAGAATAGTTGATGAAAAAATTCAGTGTACAATCATAAAATCTTTTCTTTTTATAATTTGGTTGTGTTTGGACCAGAAAATTCACACACTGTTTTTTTTTTTTTTTTTTTTTTCTTCAAAAGAATCTATTTTTTATAAACTACATTCTAAGAAAAATGTCTTCTATGTACTATTTAATGATGCTTTGTACAGACACGGGTATCTACTATGAAGAATTTTTTGTGTTTACAGTCTCTTCCCCTTGTATTTTCCTGGTTTGTAACCAGATCTCAGTTTTCATCTAGTGAATGTTACTACTTTAAAACTTGCAACCCAATTAATAGTAACTTTAATATCGTAATCAGGGAAACCTATATTTTATAGCATACGTTATTGGCTAATATCAGGTTTTTTACATGCAACTATAATAAAATGATTTTCTATATGAGATGGTTAATTTTTTCACTGATCAGTTCACTTATGTCAAAATTTACAGAAAGCTTATTTGTGATAGATTATTGTAAAAAAAAAAAAAAAAAAAATGAATAAATGAAAAATGAAACCTAATGTTTTGCAAGTAGATTTGTAAACAGTTGCTCTCCCTCTTTGCTTACATACATGCACACACACATTAAGACTATATGCTGACTAGCTGTTTCATTCCTTAAACAATCATATAGTCTGATTATTGCTTAAGACCTGAAACTATCAGTTGTCATGTGATACTGATTTCTATATTCATACTCTTTATATCTACAAACATTCTATTCTCTATATTGAGCACTCTTTCTCCCTTAATGAAATGACCCTGTGAAAACAAAGTTTGCTTATTTGGTCACTGTTGGCTGCTGTCAACTTTTTAAAGTACTCTTCTTGTGAAGCTATGCACTTTGTATGATGGTGGTGCCATTGCTGGAAAAATTCTGGGAATTTTTGCAATATGTTATGTAGTTATGTGTTGCTGGATGTCAGCAAATTTGTTCCTTTTGAGCATTTTCAATTTTGGAAGCAGCCAGGGGACTAAGTCTGAATTAGGTGGATGGCTCATTTTTGTAATTGATTTCTTAAACCGGAACTTATGAATTCCTAATGCATTATATGTAGGAGTATTGTCATGGTGGTGAATCCCCTTGTCAACCCAGTGTTTATTTTTTTTTTCTTGAAATAGATTCTTGATACTTTCAAATAAACATGTTGATGAACAGTTTGGCCTTGTTTTAAGAATTTGTAGTAAACTATCACCTCAAAGAAAAACACAAGCTTAGTCTTGAACTCTGAGCAAGATGTAGCTTTTTTGATCAAAGTGAATTTGTTTCTCATTGTATGCTTTGGCATTTTGTTTCCAGTTTGTAGTGAAAACATAAAAAATGATCCCATCAAACATTTTTGCATTATTCAAAATCTCAGATGAAATATGAAACCATTGTTTCTGCTCATCCACCAAGGTGGCATCTTTGAGGAAATCTTTCTCATTTACAGAGATTCATTTAGAATCTGCATCACTGTTTCCCTTTTCATATTTAGTTCTTCTGCTATTAGTTTCATACTTAATCTTCAATTTGAGTGCACTAAGCTTCATACTATCTGCATTTGCATCTGTTCTTTGTGTTTTTAGCTGCCCACTTCTCTGCATCATCATACCCATCTTACTCTTTTTGATCCACCTGTACCACTCGGAAAGCCTCAATTTCTTCATAGTATGTTCAACGTAAGCCATGTTTAATTGAGTTAATGTTTCATAAGTACTTATACCAAACTTAACCCCAAACTTTGTTAATCTGCTGCTTCAAATTCTATTGACTCCTTTGGTTTGCATCTCAAAAAAATGGAGATTGACACATGTCTGGACATACTCAGGTACAAATGTTTGTCCAAGTCATTACCCCAGCAACATGCTGGTCATTCCAAAAATTAAATTGTCATAGGGAAATTTGTCGCAGTATAATTTTGTGTGTGTGATAGAAATATAAACTTAATGTGAGTGAGGTTTTTAATTTTATCTTAGTACTGAAAACTATATTTCCTTTATATTTTGCCAAATAAGGTTCTGCACAAAATCTTCCCAAAATGATTATACACTCTGAGAAAGTTATTTGTTTTATTTTTACATCTATAAACTCTAATTGGTCATAGATTTTATGTATATCTAGATATTTTCTGCAACAAATATATATATGTGTTTGTGTATTTTTTTTTTTAAAGATATTTAATTCTGTTTAGATATTTGTTACTGCTTAATGTGTATATTTTGAGGCATATTTGAATTGTATTAAAAAATATGTAGTTTTCAATTTTGTATACATTTAAAAAAAAAAAAAAAAAAAATTTGTATATCCTAGTAAAAAAATCTCTTTTGAAGCAGTAGGCAGAAAAAATTCTTTGATAAAAATATGCCAAACTGTGCATGACATATGAGCTGAGTCCTAATATTGGAATAAAATCTGTAGATGTGCCAATAGAATATGCACAATGTTTAAGAAATATTAGTAATTATGTTCTTGAAATAGTTTGGAAACTACTGATGTGAATAGACATCAAATTTATAAGCAAATATTTAAAAAAATCTATTTAAAAAAAATAGCAATGTAACCATTTCTTTTTTCTAGAATTTCTATCAAAAATATTTTTTCCCTTTAAATTTATTGTATCATGAAATAACCTCTTGTTATAATGTAAGCACTAAAACCATTTGTTATTTGTTTCCATTTTCATCTGATTAAGATTGTAAATCATGAAGGAATGATTAATTTCACAAACTATTGGTTGCATTCATACATACAATAGAATAGTCTCAATCAGACATGCATGGAAAAAAGTTTGACTTTTTAAAAAAAGTTTGAATTTACATCTTATTGAGAAATTTTTGCCATTGATTGAAATTATTCAACAGTTACTTTTTTTTGTAAACTACTTATGTAATTAGTCTGTTTTCATATACTTGAGACACCAGGAAAAGATAAACTGTATATTTGTATATAAATTCAATAGGCACAATATTTCCTGCCCACAATGCCAGGCAATGTCTTCATGCATATTCAGTTGTTCAGTATGTAATGTGTTTCAAAACATTTTTATATTTATACATTGAAAAAATACATAATTTTTGGCAATTACAAATATGCAGTAGGATACTCAGACCAACAAGTAATATATGTATGAATGTTTTTGTTTTTTAAAATTTGTAGATACTTTGTGTTTTGCATGTGAAATATAGTCTCTTTGAAGACCCTGTGCACTGCATTTTTAAGACAATGCCATATGGATAATACCTGCTTTTTTTTTTGTCTACCATCTAGTGATTTAATTATCTTTCATATAATGAAGAAGTATGACCTAAAACATTTTTTCACAAGCTCAAACCTGGTTTGTGATTGAAAAGCAGATCTGTTGAGGCTATACTAGATTTTGACAACTCATTCAAAGACATTTTTTAACTCAAGAATGTGTACACACTTTGATGTGAATACATCACAAGGCAATCAGTTATCCAATCAAGTTCTTTTTTTTCCCCTCCCCACATTTCTCTGTAAAAGAAAAGAAACACCAATGCATGTGCATAAAAATAAAAAAATAGCATAAAAATGCTAATTTATATAATAATTTAGATTTATACAATGTCTTGAAGATTTTAATGCTTATTTCACTTCGAAATTCCTGTCAACAAAGGAAATCAGAATTGGCACACAGAAAATTGTACTTTTTCAGCTCATGCATGAAGTATATATTTTCTAACTGCTTGAAAAATTAGGGTGTCAAATCAGAATTTGGCCTGGATATTCAGTCCTTTTCAACATTAGATCCTACCTGTTTATCATCATTTATTATATCGATGTTAACATTGTTTACAGTCCATCCTTGTATAAATCACGTGGGATAGTGTTCTCTAAACTGGTATTTATACTGGCATCATTGCATCCACTTTCCTTACAACTGGCTGTTCAATTAGCTATTTTTATTACACTCGGGCAAGTTATCTAGTCTCTCCATTTTTCGTCCATCTTCTATCTATACTCATGTTACACATCACAAACAATAGTTTAGATTAAATTAAAAAAAAAAAGCAATTTTCTACATTAAGTAATATTCTTTAGTTTTATTTTCTTTTGTTAAGGACATATTGCTACATAAGAACTTGCAATATTGAATAAAATTTCAACTTATTTAGTGTCTTAAATGTTAATATTTAGTAAATCCATTAATTTATTTTAGAAATGTATGCAAATTTAAATAAAGGGTAGGAGTGGGGATGTAATTGACCTGTAAAAATATTTGCACTAAGTTTTCTCAAAAAACCTTTATAAAATAAAATTACTTCATGAGAAATTGCTAAAAATTTTATTGAAATCAACTGAGATTTAAAAAAAAAAAAATCTTGTATTGCTTAATTGCTTTAAAAATACACAATAAATTGCAAAAAGATTGCTTATACTGGGTAGTAGGCCTCTGTCAGTCAGTGTTGATTATGGATGATGTGCCAATCATGTCAATGCTCTAGTCATGGCATTGTCTACATGGGTATACATTCCACCTTGCTCTCTTTTTCTTAGCTAAGGTCTGGATCTACTTTTCCCCCAACCTGAGATGTTTTCACAGTACATTGTGCCATGTGTTGCAGTCTGCTGCTGCATCTTCCCAGCTTGTCAAAAGCTTTCATATCATACTTGCAGATATTTGTTGTACTGTGGTCAACAGATCTCTTGCTAGAATGTCTTTTGGGATACGACCATCTTCCATCCAGTGCACATGGCCAATCCTTGGTTGTTTGAGCAGTGTGTATATGGTGAGGAGGGTGATGGCCAGACCAAAGTCTTTGCAGGTTGGGAAAATCACTCCATGAGGCACTGGAGTTGTTGTTCAGTGTGAGAGATGATGGCAGCATCATCAGTGAAGTGCAGGTCTTTGATAGTGACCTTGTGCATCTTGGTCTTTATTTTCAGACTTCTCACCTGTCTGGTCTGGTGTATACATATATATCCTTAGGTTGTAGCCCCAAAAGCATACTCCAGGAGCATGAAGAAAAGAATACTGCAAAGGGAGAGAACAAAGACACAGCCTTGCTTAATGCCATTTTTAATGTTAAAGAGTTAGAACATGCTGCACTTGTACTGAACGATTTCCTTCATATCATCATGGAATGATCCGATTAGTGCTTCTTGGTTGCGGTGGAGGGCATTTATTTTTCAGGAGAATGTTTTACAACCCATCCCTACTAGCTAGGTCAAATATCTTGGTGAGGTTAATGAAGGTGATGTAGTGGGTTAATGAAGGTGCAGTTGTTAATTGCTTTGCAGAGTTCTAGCATTCAGCATCGAGCTCTGCCATGATGGGCAGAGGTTCAATGGTGTTGAAGGCTGAGGTGACAACAATGTTCTTGGAAAATAGTTCTGAGTAGTGTTTCACCAATTTCTCTATCTGCTTGCCTTTGTCCATGCTGTTCTACTCTGTTGAATCTAGGGCTTTCTTGATGTTCTCATACATTCCTCTGGTGCTGTCTGTGACTACTGCGGTCTGAATGTTGTCACTGTGCTGTTGCCAGTATTCATTGGCACATCTTCTGTCTGCTGCATTTTACTCCTGGCAGCTCTTGAGCACCTGGAAGGATTTCTTGCTTGTATTCAGCAGGGGCAGCATGCTTTGTTTTGATAACAGGAGTCATCTCAATGGACTTGGCTTCAAACCAGTCATTGTTCTCTGAGGTCTTTCTCCCAAAGGTAGCAAAGGTTGTTTTCTGAATAGTCTCTTTAACATCTTTAATAATCTTGGAAAATTTTTCAACTTTCTCTGGATGTTGTATCTTGGTGGTGCTGATGTGAGACTTTCTTTTTTGTTTGGTCCAGTGGAGCTTTTTGTCATAATCTGCACTATAGCATGTGCAGGTGAGATGCACAAACTTGACAATGATGATAAAGTTGGTACCAATGCTTTGAGTGAGGATATCTCCATAACACCTTGTGTTGTGGCTTTGTTTGGAAGTAGGATTTGATTACACAGAGGTCATGGTAGGAACAAAGTTCCAGCAGGTGCTGCCCATTCTCGTTGATTCAACAACTCCAAAACATCCAAGGTCAGCAGCCATGACTGGTACACACTCTTCCACTCCTTTGTCAGAAGAAGGTATAGTCTCTCTTCCTGAGAATGTCTGGCACATTTCTTTCAGGATGGCTATATCTACCTATAGTCTCAGAGGTTCATTGTTGATGACAGCTGTCTTTCTTGCATTGCCAATATTTTGGAAGTCTTCAGTTCTATTGTCATTATATGGACATTCCAACAACCCAGTTTGAGAGCTGGTCTCTTTTGTTAGTTATCTGGTCTCATTTGCTTCTTGCCTGATGTAGGTCTTAAAGTCTGCTTTTTATATATATATAATTTTTAATTCTTACCTTTCATCTACTACCATATTCTGTTGACATTTTCTATATTACATCATTATCATGCACATTATTTTTGTGGCATTGATTAAATTCCTTTTCCTAATTTAATATCACATACCTTGGTCTTTCCATATAGAGCTAATACCCAAACATTGAACCTCTAAGAATTTAAATTCTTCATTGATCATTTGTATGATGATTGTATACTAACTCCATAACACTAACATTTTAAAATCTTACCCCCAATATTTTAGGCTAAATCCATTTTAGTTTTTTACAACTGTAATGGAGGGGAAGAAAATTGATGATCATATTGAAAACAATGTTATAAATCTTACAACCATTACAAATAACAACATAACTTTTTTTATATATCTATTTTAATTCTATATTTTTGTAAATTAATATTTCAATATAAGAACATTACTTTTAATGGTTCTTTTTTTTCTTCAAATGATGTTGTAAATGTTCACTCAAACCCTTTTTTTTAAAAATCATACCATAGCTCAAAAGTTTATCCATAAGTGGATGATTAAAGTGAAGAAATATCTGCTTTTTGTGTTCTCTGCCATTGAAATTCATTTAAAAATAATATTTTTGTTGATTTTTTTTTTTCTTTTTTTTTAATGTAAATAATTATACTCTAGTAAGTTTTACTTGTGGGTGAGCAGGCTGATTTTAATAGAATTAAATATTGGCATAGCTTTTTTTCTTCTTTGAGCTTTATTAAAAGCAAACGAGAGTTTGGTATTTGATTTATCAAATGTTTTATAACAATTTCAAAAGCATTAGCATTTATACAAATTCTTAAGTATGATACTTTTTTGAAAAATTTAAAAGAATTATTTAGAATATAAAACAAATCTATTTGATTAATTAAAAAAACATAATATTTATCACTGCAAAAGTTTGTGCCCAGTTTTTATTGTTGATATAAACTGACTGCAATTTGACATTGGTGTTTGTTTTGGTGTCAATTTCTGGTGTGTTCTAGATTGAAAGCTTGTATGGTTCAGTTGCAAGTTATACTTTGTTGATGCTTTGTCCACAAATGAATGTCTTAAAGATAGAGAATGAAAATTTTATATTCTGTTCTATGAATTTTGGAATAGAATAAGTGTTGCAAAAAACATTAAGAAATTTTATTTGGATCATGTTCCAGCTTTTCAGATGGTTAAAAAGTTGTTTGGCAGATTTTGTTGGAGTGATTTTAAAATAAACGATCAATCATGCTTTAGGCTAACTTCCACTGTTGATGAAAATGCTCTGCTTGTCATCATGGAGAATAAACCAAAGATTTCAATGGAAGAGATTGCTAAGAGTTTGAAAATTGATATCTCAACTGATTTTTGCCATTTGAAGAGACTTGGATTCATGGAAAAACAGCCAATTTTCCACCATGACAGCACAAAACTACATGTTGCAAAACAGACCTTGTGGAAGCTTAAAGAGTTGAAATAGGAAACCCTCCAGGACTCATTGTATTCTTCAGACTTTACTCCTTTGGGTTTTCATTTAAAAATTTAAATGACAAAAAATAAACATTCTTTGTGAGCTTGTTAAATTGTTTTTTTTTTAATTTTCCTATTGGGTACAAACTTTTGTAGTGATCTAATAGTTACAGTTGTACACAGCTGCTGCATCTTGATTTATACAAAGTATCACTGCAGATTAAAGCATCAAAATCATTACCTTTAATAGCACAATGCTTTTGCATGTGGAATAGTGGTACATTTATCAGATTTTTAAACTTATATTCTAACTCAGATATCTGGCATTTTAAAGATCTGTTATAACTTAAAGCATCATCTAAAGTGTGTGTGTGTGTGTATATATATATATATATATATATATATAATTTTTAAAGTTAACGATAATTTCTGGCATGAGTTAGCAATAGTCCAAATGCAAATAAAGTTAATGATGCTGTATGCTTTCTGTTCTGTGTCTTTCTATTTGCACATACATTGTTTTTTGTTAGTGAAAAATGTTGATTGTATTCAGGCCCAAGCTGGTGTTGCTACTAGTAGTATTATAGTATCTATACAGTTATTAACTTGTCAGCATTATTCTAATTCATCTGGGCACTGAAGATCAATTCTTTAGACAGTTCTTTAGTATCTGCAGTTAATACTGCAACAGTCAACTGTATTTTTTTTTTTTTTTTTTTTTTTTTTTTTTTTTTGCTTCCATATTTAAGGAAACTTGAATACTTCCTTTAGATAAATCAATTAAATTCACCAGATGCTGACCTTTTATACTGTGTGAACAAATAGTCTTCCAAATCATTTTGGGTTGGATGTTGATACAAAACAATAATGATAGAACCTTGAATGAGAAAGATAGAACCTTAAAAAACAAACTTTCTAAGTTTAAGAAGCATGAACTTGACTGATCTACTGTAGATCTTGAAATGGAGATGTCTTCTGCAAAAGTTGACTGAAAATTCTTTTCCAAAATTGTAATCCACTGCACAGCAACTAAAAATAAATGAGCTTGATAGAGGCATGTAACTGATGTAACAGACGTTTTTTATTTGTTTTTATTTTTTTAATAATTTCACCCTAAGCAAGGTGGTAATGACACTAGAATGCAGGGAGTGAAAGAGAATGAGAAGACTGAGAATAGGGAGGATTGATTGAAGGACAAAAAATGAACTGGATTCAAAAAGATAGTGGTTGATGTTGCATTTAAATTTTTGAAGATTGTACTTATCACAGAAGCAAGAAAATGAAAGGGAGTTCCACAGGTGGGAAGTGTAAGAGAAGAAACCGAGTTCGGAGTGGTGATTGCATTTAGCTATTTCAACAAAAGAAAAAGTTGCACCTAGTTACCAATCTAGTAGTACATACAAATTCATGTAGTCAGGGCACCAGGGAAAAACTGCTTGTCAGAGCAGTTGCTATGAAAATATTTGTAGAAAAGACATAGGGAAGCCACATGACATCAATGAGAGAGTGACTGAAGTCGAGATGCCTGGCCAAGATCGATGACATTACAAACCATTTTTTTTGATTTTGTCAAGAATCTCAAGATCTACAGCAGGAGCACCAGGCCAAATATGGCAACAATATTCAATGCATCGACAAATGGTAGATTCATAAATGTGTAAGATTGATTCCGACAAGAAAAATTTTCTGGCACAACACTGAACCAACTTTTCTTGCTGTAGATGAAGCAATTAATTCAATGTAGTCACTCCACTTCAGGTCAGTGGAAAATGTGAGGTCAAGAAAGTATAGTGTGTTGCTCTCTTGGAGTTAAGCATCAGCCATGTTGATGATAGCAGGCAGAAAAGGTTCTCTGTGGTGATTAAATGAAAAGTTTTGTTTTGGAAGTGTTATAATTTACAAACTGTTTCTTGCCCCAGTTGATTGGGGGTCCTTTCCAAGAGCAATTTCCAGGTTTACTTTGTCAGATTTGCTACTGATACAAGTAAATGGTAGTGTCATCTACATAAATACCAAGTTGGGAACTGATGACATCTGGAAGATCATTGATGAAGATCAGAAACAGCATAGGTTCCAAGGATAGAGTTCTGGGGGACTTCTGTGTTTCTATGAAAAGATCTGGAAGTGATCCTGTTCAGCATGATCTTAATTTCCCGATTTATTAGGAATGATTGGATTAAGCCAAACTCAGCAGGTCAAAAACCTTTGAGATATCTAGAGCCACAGCATAAGCTTTGCCATTCTTATCTAAAGCTTGATAGACAATTTCATTGATGGCCGTTAACAATAGACCTGTCAAAATGGAATCCATATTGTTTGTCTGAAAGGAGATTGTGCAAAGTAAGATGCCTAACCACTTTAGCATTAATTAGAGCCTTGAGTATATTGCTGAAAAGCAGTAAGAAACTAATAGTGTGATAATTTGTATGGTCAGAGAATTCTCCAGAGTTTTTAAAAACAGGAATTACAGAGGAGGATTTCTAACAGACAAAAAAGCAGGATGCAGCTAGACAATTGCAAAGTTTGGAGAGAACGGGGACCAGCTCAGAAGCACATTTTTTTTTTAGGATGGCAACAGGGATCCCATCATTTCTGCTTGCCTTGTGAGGATCTAATTTAGAAATGATGTCTGAAATCAATGATGGGGCTATGCATATATCACTCAGTAGAGCCTCCATTCTAGGGAGGAAATCTGGCAGGGGTAATACAAATGAGTCGAGAGTGGAGTTGAAAGAGAACTTCCAAGCAAGGCACTCTGCAGTATATGTGAGTACTTAAAATTGGAGAGAGGAGGAACTTGAGATTTGATCTTGTTCAGCATACTCTTGCTGAGCCACCAGTAATCTCTAGAACCAAACTTGTGAGAGGCTATACATTGTTTCATTCTATCAGCAAATAGTGACTTCACTTCTTTGAGGAGACACTTGCACTCATTACTCAGTGACTGAGATGTTTGTTGCACTCAGACCTGTCACTCTGGTACAGCTGGAAGAAGTGATTCCTGTGGGTTATAGTGGCTGAGCAGACATCACTTGGTATTTCTGTCCTGGAATGAAAACTTTGATGCCAGCTTTCACCCAGCAGGAGACCACAGTGGTACATTTTTGAACAAGGTGATTAAAAACAACATTCCAAGGGATATCACGAAGGAAGTTGTGAAACAAGTCCCAATCATCGCTTTGATAACAGAAAGATTCTAGGAGATTTGTGACTAATGGGAGAGTGGAAAAAGATATCTACAGACACCAGCACATGATCGGAGTTGCCAAGTGGACAGTTGCAAAGCATGATATGAGTCAGGGGTAGAGGTAAAAAAGAGATCAAGTAGAGAAATGTGTCCATTAGGATTACTGAGGAAATGCTTGGGGAAGTCTACCACTTGTGTGAAAGATTAAGTGATTTCAATGTCTGGATGTCAACGAAACCAGTGACTGTGATTAAACCACCTGATATTGTGGGTATTGAAGTTGTCAAATACAAAGATATTTGGAAACGGTTGTAGAGAGAGGGCCTTATTTATACTAGCAGAAATACTATCTAGT
The DNA here is from genome assembly GCA_964036315.1 of Acanthosepion esculentum. NCBI lineage: Eukaryota > Metazoa > Mollusca > Cephalopoda > Sepiida > Sepiidae > Acanthosepion > Acanthosepion esculentum. Next base: position 49,414,001 of record OZ038492.1, on the reverse strand, counting down.
ACGCAACAGTCATAGGAAGAAGGGGATCAATAGAAGAAAAGATATCTGACCGAGTTTAGTAGAGAAAGATGGAAGCACATGTAAGAACTGTCTGGAGACTTGAGAGAATTCCCTTGCCAGTGGGAGATGTTTCTGAACATAAACACCAAAGAGTTCTTAAAGAGAGAAAGATAGCCAGGAACCAATAATTCAGAAGGAGGGATTGAAGAATTAGGATTAGTTCCACAGAAAGCTAGGATGTCCAGAGAGTGTTCCAAGAGGAACATGAGCAAAAATTGGTATGAATACCACAAATGTTGGAGAAAGAAGTGTTGAGAGGTTTAAGTGTTTTTTGTCGAGCTGATTTAATTTTATTTCATTGTTTGCTTTTGGTCGTGGTGTGTTATTTTGAGTAGGAAAAGGTCAAGAATAATAGTAGCTGTCAGTTGTCCAAGTTGGCAGGGAATTAGTGCAGACTGCAGCATAGTGTGGCCTCAGGGTTGGCTACTGGAAGTGCTTGCAGGGACATCTTTCCATGTGCCACATGGCACTGAAAGAACCCCCATATTTTACAACGGTTGATCAGAGCAGCCTCTCAAGACGCTACCCAAGAGTTTGGGTTTCTAATTAACAATCAGGATGCAGCAACCAGAAAACTGCCAACATGAAAAAATGTAGCCAATATCCACTCATATCACCAAAGATTTGTGACAGTCACCACCATCATTAAGACCTCAGAAGAAGGGAACTGGAAAACTCTTCATAAACAGGAAACAAGGGATGAGCATCTACTCCTGTCCAAAAGAAGGGGGAGGATTAAGGACTGGGTGATAAGAAGACCTTTTTATTTCATTTAAAGAAAGGAGAATTTTAAAACTTAACAGAAAATTTTACTTTTTTTTTCTTTTTAACTAAATAAGTCAAAATATCCATTACCACAATAATGTTGGGTGGGTAATTAATACTACTCTTATCATATGAAGTGCCTCTGAGAAAATCCTGCCTTCAGCATTTCAAGTTAAGTATCATCTTAGAATATCATCCCAGATAACTTATTTTCAAAATGCTGAAAGTTTGGCACACCAGGATATATTCTCACACTTGGCTATTTTCAACTATTTATTTCTAAAACTTTCTGTATCTTTCTTTAGACTTTTGGGAAGCGGTGCTAATTTATCTTATGCATCATGTAACATTACAACCGCTGCCTTTCTCAGAAGCAACAGGATGATAGATAAAGTGGTGGATAATTTATGCATTAAAATGAATAAAAAATATACAGATTTAAGAATGTAAAATACAAAGAAAATTCAAGCTAAATAATGCCAGATACCTCTGAAAGCCCCCTGTTTGAACAACAATAAAGTATCATTTGACTGATAATTTATTATTTAGATAGGCAATGTCTTGCAGTGGGTATGATTGATTCTCCCAAATGTGGTTACTATAAGAGGTCCTAATGTATGCTTTATTTCATTGCAAGTTTGTGAATCTATTATTATTTTTTGTTAAAGGTTTCTTGATGTGTTAGCTTCTTGGACATTACTCTGCATATTGTGATTGTAATGTCATAGGTGGTTAAGAGGAAGCAGCAATTTAAATGAAATTTGTTTTTGCTGCTCATCTGATTGCTTTCTTTATGTGACACTAAGGCCATGAGGTGGTTGGGTTAAGTCCAAAATGGAATATAGGCTAGAAGATAGAGTGGAGACATTTTCCTTGGTGAAAATAGAACCTCCTGGATTTCTTCTCTCGTAAAGTTTATTTTTCTTATCTATTGAGAGTCTGGCATGTAGGCAAAAACAGGTTTGAAGAACAATTTTATCTCTTCTTTGAGAATTTAGTCAAACAAATATATTTTTGTTGACAAAAACGAATTGAGAGACAAGGAACAAATGCTGCTGCGAGGATCAAAATTATGAAAATTGATCCTGTCATGACAAGCAGGTGATCTGGTTTGTGTTTTTATTAAAACAGTAATCAGCCCACGGATGGAGAACAATTTTATCTCCTCTTTGAGAATTAAGGCAAACAAATATATTTTTATTGATGAAAACAAATTGGGAAATAATTTTATCTCTTGCTCAGAGGGTTAAATGAGAACAGTGTTGCGTAGACTGTCTACTTTTGACTGAGGAAATACTCAAGCATCTTCTGCGTTAATTTCCATTGTCACATATCATTCTTCAAAGCCTTCTGTGGTTAGCTTTTTCTTTCAGGTCTCTTCTAGCTCTGGATAAAGCCTTAGATTAGATGATGGTAGACCTTAATTACTGTGAATTTGCAGAGCCTTTCAGTTGGCCAGGTTCAAATTATGACCAAAGCACTTGGGGAAAATGATTTAAAACCATGACAATGTTACTTGCAATATTTCTAGTTATGTTGATGAAGTTTTTGTTTTTAATCACCACTCTTCCAACATAATAAATTAAATAAAAAACTGTTTGATTTTGTGACAAAAGTTATAAAGTTATTGCTTTGTTCAAATATGACTTTCATTTCTTTTGAAAATGTTTTTGTTTTCAAGAAACATGTTCAATTTAACATGTGAATTGAATGTAAATCTAATTTTATGCTTGTTTGCATAACTATGGTCGCAAAATTGCACCACCATTCTGTACCACTATTATATGAAAAAAGTTTCTTAAGTTTTAAATAAATGTGGCTTATATTACAATTGGTTCTTTTGTCATTTTTATTCTTCCTTTACTGGTTTGTAGCATTTTTATACCTGTTATTTCAATTGGATTTTGCCTTTCTTTTGCAGCCATATTCGCATAAACAGGCACACATTAAATTCACACATGAAATTAAACCTTGACAGTCATAAATCTGGACATAAAGTCAGGGGCCGGTTTGGCATTATGCTTATATTGTTAATTGAATCCCCTTTTTAGCACCATTCCACTTGATTCCATTTTAAAACTGATTTTTAAAAAATGCCTTTTAACTGAACCTTAACCAATTTAACTTTTATATACATTTTTAATTCATCTTATAATGAAACATTTCATTTATATTATTGATAACCTACTAGCAAGCTTATCTAAATTATGATATTTCCTCATCATGAAGTTCTCACATCATTCTTTTAACTAAAAAAAATGATTAACTTACCTTGCATTCGTTGAAGTTGCGGGTGGTGGTCACTATATTTGTAGCTTTGCAGTGACTTTCTGCATGTTCTGCTGACAGGATAACCATTGTCTATCAGTTCTCCACTAGGACTATGATAAAAACCCAAATATACCCACACTTCTGATTTATAAAATTGGAAGTTCTTTTGAAATCAGCCATTTGTTATGTTTTTTGAAGATTATGAGAACTTCTTAGGAACAGGGACACTGATGATCTATGTCATCTGGACAAACCAGATCAGACAAAATAATGGATGAGTTTTTTTGTCATGTTAATGATGAAAAGAACTCATCAATTGTTATTTCTTAGAAAGCAAATCAGTTCCTTCTTTTGTTTATTTATATTTTTCAGTCGAAGAATATTCATTATCTGAAGATGAATGAGAAATATTCTTCTGCTATAAGTTTTATTCACACTTATTTATAAAACTATAAGCATCACCATTGATGTTGATGATAATTATGTGACTAAAACTGTGGGTGTGACAGTGTAAAGAATGATACCAGCTGACAAGCAGAGTAATATTTGTTTGAACAGAAATAAGTTATACTTTTTGCATTAGAAAGAAAAAACAAAATAAATGTAAGATACACTTCAATATACAGTTATCTATTTTCACAAGACAAGATTATATATATTTACAGAATTATTTATCATGTAATTTTTCCATATTCTAATGAATATGATGTGGGAAAAAATGTTAAATAAAATTATGACCCTTATTCAACATAAATTTAAGAAGTGAATCTGGACATGTCTGGGTGCTGAAAGATATTAATTATGAACATTCAGTCATATAATTATTTACACTATTTACATTGCTCAGACTGTTGTTCTCATCTTCATTGCCATATTCACGACATTTTGGCCATTGTACACTCTAGTCTTCTTCAGGTGATTGGAATTTTGAACTGAACCCTTTATTTTGTCTACCAGGGTAGATTGTTCTAGTTCCACATGCAATGCCTCTTCTGGATGTCTCGGTATCAGTTATCTTCTCTATGTTTTTTTTTCACCTCAGCTGTAGCCAGGTATTGAACTCACAACTCTTTGGGTTAAGTCACTGGATTCAACCAATGCTTTTATCCACTAGGCCATGTAAAAGATACTTGGTACACAAAATAGAAAGAGGAATAAGACAAAAAAGCAGTTAACCTAAACAAGGAAATGATCTTAAGAGAACTGGAAGACTTACCAGGAATTACTATTGGTTGACATAATCTTAACAGTATAATATATACAGATGACATTGTACTGAAAGCAAACTCAGGACAAAAAATACAAAAATGGTAGAGAAGGTAGAAAAGGAGTGTAAGAATAAAGAACTAACCATTAACTGCAAGAAGACAATTTGTATAGTTATCAGCAAGAAAGGCAGCCAAAAGTGTGAGCTTTGAATTGGAGATATCAAGCAGGTTCAGAAATATTAACAGATAATGGAAAGTGTGACAGCCAAAAGCAATAGTGAAAAAGACCTTTCAGAAACTAAGCAAAATATTTAGACATATTAATATTTCATTAGGAATATATTTGGTTTCTAATTATTATCAACAATCTTTCCAATGTCATCAGTTCTTAGCTCTGTATATATACTGATGTCACAATTATTTACTCCTGTCAATAGTAAGTCGATATAGTCAAATTGGTAGCTAATATAAAAAATAATCTTCAACCTTACTAACTGTGGCAAGAAATGGCTTGTTAATTTTAATGCCTCTAAAATGAAACTGCTCTCTTTTAATTGTCATAGAGAAGCTTTTATGTTTTCAATAAGAATGGTTGATGCTAATCTCCAGGAGAGTCACTCATTGTGCCGTCTTGGGCTAATGCTTTTCATTGACAGGAAATATCAATTGCTAGGTCTGCTGCTAGGTTCACTGTGCTGCTCTAGACAATTTTTCTTGTCAGAATCTATCTTACACCTTAATAAGTCTATTGTTCTACCAACCACATCTGATCTGGTGCTTATGCTATATATTTATATCGACAAAATCCAAAGCAGAATGTTATTGGTCCTGACCTGGTATGTTCAGCTTCAGTCACTTTTCTACCACTGTAACATGGCTTCTTTATTTTATAGCTTTGATAAGGAGTGGTGAAAAAATTGCAATTAGAGCCATTTTTTGATAACTGTGGAAAAAAGGTCTGAGTGCAAGAGCAGTGACAAAAGAAATTAATGATGTGAAAGGACCAGGAATTGTCAACAATCATGTGGCATAAAACTGATTCAGACATTTCAAGCAAGATGACATCAGCCTTGAAGACAAACCAAGGTCAGAGAGACCTTCAGTTGTGGAAGGTGAGACTTTGTTTGAAATGGTTAAACAACTGAAAAGTACAAGCACTTGTACATTGTTGGCAAAACTTGGTCTTTCACAAAGAATCAACAGTTCCCTAAGCTTGGTTTTGTGAACAGATGCTGTTAAGAAGTTCCTCATGAACTAACCAATGACCAGGCTCAACGACATGAACATTTGCAAACAACTGCTGGCAAATCCTCAAGATGCTCGTTTTTGGCATTGAATTGTAACTGGGGATGAAAAATAGACCTATTTTCATAAACCTAATAAGGGAAATCAGTAGCTTCATTCTGGTTTGAACAGAAGGTCATGTTGTGTATTTGGTGAAATTTTGAAGGGGTGCCCCATTTGGTTATGCTGTGAATATTGACCTTTATGTTCAGCAACTGCAGCAGGTACATGATGCGTTGAATGCTCTCAACCTGGCTTTGGTCAATTGAAGATGCACATTGATACAGCATGGTAGTGCCCCAGCACACACTACCAATGTGACCAAGTGCAAACTTGAGGAGCTGGGAGTGCTGCCTCATCCTGCTTACAGTCCAGAAATTACATCATCAGATTACCAACTTTTCTGAGCCATGGCTAATTCCTACTTGGACATAGTGGATGAAGTTGAAAATAGGTGCAGGAAATTTTTTGCCTCTAAACCAGCCAAATGGTATCAGCATGGAATATATTATGATGGGATATATTTTGATGAATATATTTCATATATTAAATTTTTCTGAGCAATTAAAGCTTGAAATACAGAAAATGTTTTTAACTCACCCTAGTACACCCTACCTGGTCTACCAAGATTCCCTCCTTGTGGCATTTCCCTAGATGATAAAAGGAAGGATACAAGCTCTTTTTTCATTCTGAAATGTGGTAGGTAGTAGACTTGTCCAGTCTTCCCTCCTAGGGGAACTTAGTCATCCATCCATGTGCTGCTTCTCCCATATAAACCTACTACTGCTAACCCTATAAATGTTTTTTTCTTTTCAGATATTTGTACACACTTGTGTATTTTCACTTTTATGAATATTATTTGTTATGTGAAAATGCATATCTCCTTGTGTTGACATTTATTTCTGGGATTATTAAATTCAATTTCTCTGACGGTTCTCAAACTCAACCTCATTCCATTACAAACCTGTATACCTACAATCCTATTGTACATTTATACCTAAACATAACTAGTCGGGAAATTTTTATTAGCGACTTAGCACGGGGCTTAAAAAGCAAATTACCCAAATAAATTATATCTTTCAGATATTGGAATTTAGGATCTTTCCAGAATATAGGCACAGATATGTTAAAATTTTATGGTCGAATATCGAAAATTAAATTTAAAAATTTATATGGTTGAGTTATTTTCAAATCACAGACAATAGAATTTTAGATAATTTAGTATTACAATATTTTCAGAAAACTTATAAGGAATGTTTAGACGAGTTGAATCGTGTATATACACATTTTCCTACAGCTAAAGTGTTCTATGATAATATAAGGGAAGTTACTCTGTTAAAACTTGAAGAATTACCTCCCTTGAAAACTAATGACCGTCATATCAATTATGGATCAGGTTTATCAAATTTGAACTCTGATGTTTATCGTCAAAGTAAGAAAAATCGTAAGAAAATTCTTTTCAAAGTTTTTTCGAGAAGACAATATAATTTTCATTGGAGCACTTTAGACACGTAAACGTAAAAAACAAATCAAAGCAATACCGCGATTTTTTTTTAAAGTCACAAAAGCTCTGAAAATTATCCTATTTCATTGATATATATGTATATATATATATATATATATATATATATATATATATATATATATATATATATATATATATATATATAGAGAGAGAGAGAGAGAGAGAGAGAGAGAAAAAATTTAAAATGGCCATTTTCTGGCCAACATTACTACAGAGTGTCTTGGTAGGCAGTTGATAAACTTTGAAAAAATATGTTGGACAACATAGATGAGATCAAATTTAGAACTATTAATAATAATTTTCAAAAATACCTAGAAAATGACGTAAGAAAAATAAAAAAGGCGTCTAAAATGCTAATAGAGGGCGATACAACTAGCAATATTTATATAGGGTTATATAAAAAAGAGTGATGAGGGCAAGAGATTTTACAGGAAAGCGCCGAAATAAAAATTAATTATAGTGTTAAAAAATAATTATGATAAAATAATAAATTAAATCTTTAGACGCTGGATAGAAACATGACTACGGTTTCGACTGCCGAGGTTTCTTCACGTGGCTAATACAGCAAATTAAATTACCTTCCACACACCAAAACTTATAATGTTACACCGGAAGTAATTAGCTGTAGCTGGGGAGGAGGGGAAAATATATCATCCAACCTCATTCGGGTTCGTAACTTCCTTTTATGTATACATTTTATCATGACCTCTGTTCTTTCATTTAATAAATCTGCTACACTCTTATAAGTCGCTATAGCCAACTTCCTGGCAAAGTCTACAGGAGATGCTATTTAGCTTACGATTATTCACTTTTCTCAGGATACTCCATTTAATTGCTGGGCTTCTATTATGAATCTCACTAAAATCCCAATAATGCTTAGCCAAACTTGTACAAAACCTACGTTTTGGTATTCTGAAAGAGGAATCATGGTTATACCATCTCTTTATAAATTGGCCCTCCGTACGGCCAATATATGCCATCGTATTGCCATCGCTACCCTCTACTTTCGCATAATACACTACTCACTCAGTGCAACACTTTCCGTTCAAAGGGCTTTTATTCTTAATCCTACAATTACACAAGGCCGTATCTTCACATAAAATAATTATAACAATTATAATTTTCATTAATTCATTCATTCTAAACCAATGAGAATCGTCCCCACCTCTACACACACAAACACGTGACATTCTCACTATCGGACAAATAGTTCACTCGGACAAGTCATTAACACGTGCGGCAGCGAAAATTTCGTCTCCTTTTTCAGGTCATAATAGTAACATTTATCTTTTAGTACAATAAAAAAGAAAGAAAAATTCGACGCAAGAAAACCCCAGACACTTGTATTTACTAACTAAATTATCTGGACACTCATTGCACGCATATCTAAAAATCATACGGAAAAGAGTCTATACATATTGCTTATTCTTTATCTTATCCTTCTATCGGATTCTGATCCATATTTGATCTAAATTTGACCCTAAACTCATAATTTTACTCAGTATTACTGTCTCTCGTGTCTCCAACACCACATAACCGGATAATACTCGTTTTGTGGTCTCCACGTCTTGGTGTTTCTCATTTTTAGGAGTATTATTGTATATATATATATATATATATATATATATATATATATATATATATATATATATATATATATATATTAGGGGGTTTATAATAATTCACTCAGAGTTATAACTCCCCTGTAAGTGGTGACAACACGGTATTAAACGAAAAATGCCCTTCTGAAATAACATTAACAGTTTTGCACCGAAGACTGCACAGAGCTTATAAAAAAAGCGTGTTGTGTTTCGTGAACTCACAAGAGCCAAGAACAAAGATGGCTACTTATACCTTTTACCAACCTCCTGGAACTCTTATCTCCCTACATCATCTTTTTGTCTCACAGTCGTTGACTGGCAAAACTACTCATTACCCTAACATCGTTCACACTCCTTAGCCCTTTTTTTTACCCTCTCCAAACAACACGCCATATCGTACCACGTGAAACAAACTTTTAATATTTTTCACAAAAATGGAATCCAACGCAAATCCTTTAAATTTAACCGCTTATAACCCAAACAACATAAAATTGTGGGTCAGTCTACCCGGATTTTAGGTCGAAAAATAAAATCCGAATGTCGTGCCAACAACTACAAAACAAAATTATGAACAACGTGAAGAAATGATGTTAGTGGGAAAAGAAGATCAAGCTAAATATGACAATTATATTTATACATGCAGATACATGTATTTACATATTAAAAATGCATGTTATTTGTTGTGGCCATGAAATGACCTATAGTTCGATTGTTCGAAATGATTTTGTTGTAAGTGAGTATGCGAAGTTCGAAGTGATTTTGTTGCGAGTCTGCAAAGTTCGAAATGATATGTAGGTCAGTCACTGTGTGTGTGTGTGTGTGTGAAACACACGCTAATGAAACGTATGTGACTGCTGACTGCGTGCGATAGCAGTCATTTTAAACACGATGAACACAGAAAGAGAGGAGACAGGACTTTCGACACAGCTTTATATGTTTTTCAGAGTAGAAAAATTATCACGTTGTCATGGTAATGTGTATCGGGGCAGGGCATTGTTCGCTGACTCTTGTTCGTCTGTTGCTGGCGAGCCGTTTTTATCGCTCTGGTTAGCCGGTGTTTGGTTCTGAATCACTCTCTGAATTTTGCGCGGGAATATACTCAGTAAACCTACCCCCAAACTTTTTCCAGGTCATTTGGAGTTCAACCACGCGTTCGTCGTAGAAAGCACATCACATGACCCGTCATATCCAATCAGGTTCCAGAAACCACTTATTTTATTTGGAGCTCTGTACAGATTTGTAAAAAGTTTTCGCATGTACTACATTTAACAAGATTTATTTGTAGGCATCTCTTACTTGGTTGTGCTTCACTTATTGGCTGTAAAATATGCAATAACGTCGTGGTTTATACAAATGCGGGCGTTTTTACAGAGAAAACGTTACTGCTACGTCGTAGAGAAATTGTCAGCAGAAGTAATCGAAGACACAAAAAACCATGCCCGAAGAAAACCTTAGGACACTTTGAAAAATGCTATAATTAAACGGACCGGCAAGTCCAATGAAACTATGCTGTGTGACCCGTTTAACAACAAGGGACTAAGCGACCAAACCCCTTTTCAGAAATATGAAGGATCTTTTAGGATCTGGCAGAAAATATTCTTCGCATGATGTGGCTAGACAAACTGACTAATACAATGATGCAAATATTAGCCTATGACGGAAGACACAGAACTTGACAAACTGAGTCCGCGTACCGCATTCAAGTAGGTCTAAAAGGCAGTTCTTTACTGTATTGATCAGTATTGATTTGGACATTATCTGTTCGTCCTGAATGACGACTGGATGGAATATATACAAATCTTCTAAGAAAAAATCAGAACATCAGCTGGAGATCACATTTAACACAATCTACGGACAACTGAGACCAATCTCTCTTAAGCTCAAACAAAAACGATTACAGTTTGCCGGCCACTTCCATCGAGCGGACAGGGAAATCGTCCCATCCTTACTTCTATGGCATCCTTCTGGCAGTGTCTTCTCACGAAAGTTGGCTTCCCCAGACACCATAGCTCTGGACACAGGATTGGACATTGGTGATCTGGGGACGGCAATACAGTACCGAACAATGTGGAAAGGGATTGTCAATGGAGTTCCGACCACACATAGGTAGGTCGAAGGATGATGAAAAGGCAGATATGTCTTACACACACCAACGCGACATACTAACGAGCAGTTTGAAAAATTACAAACCAAAGTTGCAAATTTAGCTCAACAAATGCAGTCTCTTATACAGCAACAGGAAACCTAATTTCAAGCGAAGGAGCTCTAGTAGAAGTTTTAGCAGATAAAAAGGAATAAGCAAACATGACGTATGCTAATACCACTTTAAATTTGGTATAGAAGGAAGACGATGCCTGGAATCTTGTGCTTTTAAGGACAATAATACACAGAAAAACTTAAATTCCAGCCAGTAGTGACGACTGTTCACAGAAAAGTCGTCTGTTCTATATTCAGGATAGGAATCATATAAGTTTTTAATAGACTAAAAGCGGAAATAAGTGTTTTACAACCAGACCCAAAACAAAAATTAAAACCAAGACCTTACAATTTACAGTTGGCCCACGGTACTAAAATTGACACCTTTGGTGAAAAAGCTGTGACCAACAACCTGGGTGACTGAATAAAAAATAGCTTTTATAAGAATTAAGGAACACAAAAAAACTTTACCAATAATCCGTCGTTTCAGCTAACGAACCCAACAAAAACAGAATTATTGGTAAAATGATCTTGCAAGAAATATGCGATTTATTGTGGGTATCCACCCAGGTAACCCATGGAAGGAATACGGGGTATTGCATGTCAACAACATAACAAAAGGAAGCATGTGTTTATAAAATATAATATAAATAATTTTTATCCTTCTATATCAAAACAGGGATTTGAAAAATCACTGGCATTTGCCAAAGAGTTTGTAAATGTGAAAAGTGAACAGGTGAATATAATCAAACACTGCCGTAAATGTGTACTTTTCATAACAAACAATTCCATATGTGCTGCAGAGAAAGGTCATGAAATTATGTGTATGGGTCACTTCCTGGCAAGAAATTGACGCCATCGGCACATTCTTCTACTCTGATTTATATATATATATATATATATATATATATATATATATATATATATATATATATATATATATATATGTGTGTGTGTGTGTGTGTTTATGCGTGTGTGTTTCTATATACGTATCTCTAATGGCCGTTCCTTGTCGTGGTTCAATGACTCTGAGACCGATGCCATCGAGAATTTTAGACTCCGAGTAGTGCTACCTTTGGCGGCAAGGTAAAAAACGAGGACCCAAACTAAGCGCGAGTAACCCCAATGATCCAAGCGGTGGAACAAGCGGGTGGCGATTACAACAGATCTCAGTGGTTGAACAAGAAGATGAAGAGAGCTACGCATAAAATACATATTACAGAAGTCGTACTCGAAATTATAAGTCAGCGGCAGTTCGTTGCAGTTTCATGACTGGATTCTGTATGTCTCATTTGATATGTGCTGCAGAGAAAGGTCATGAAATGATGTGTGTGGGTCACTTTCTGACAAGAAATTGACGCCATTGGCACATTCTTCTACTCTGATTTTCTTTCACCTCCAAACAACTCTTGCAAAGTCAAACAGTGATAGGAAATCGATGATGGGAGCAGGTTTTTGTGAAACTGGAAACTCTTGAACCTGCACGTTGGCGGCGAATTTAGTCATCAACGCGAAAATCATAAAGGAAGCGATATCAACAAAGAAATTAAATTCTTGGGTAAACCCGACGATATATAAGTGATTTGTACCCACAGTAATAAAACATAGATTTAAACAAAACGGACGTCATGTTATACCTGAGGTACCTTTCGACCAACACATTTTCAAAGGTATACGTTGGCAAATTGGAAAACATTCAAAGACACACTCAATATAACGAATGAGGAGGGAAATTTGGAAACCGATTAAAAAAGAGATAAATTTTAATTACAAACAATTAAAATTCAAAAGGGGGTGAAAATAGCAAGTTCCACAAGAATAAAGAATATACAAAAGGAAAAAAGACACCCACAGTCCCTCCAACAAACGCAAGGAACGCACAAAATGCTCCTTCTGTCTGCACAGGCCATGCTGATGAAATTTTATAAATACCGCCTCCAGGACTCGGAGATAGTATACCGAGCAAGCACTGTGAAAACCGATCCGTCATAACAGACAGGGGATCTGGCTTATATTTTCGCTAAGACGGTAACTGACCTAAGGATAGAAAACAGAGTGTCTCTTTTTTGAGAATTTAGGTAAACAAATATATTTTCACTGACGAAAACAAATTGGGAAATAATTTTTATCTATCGCTCGCAAGGTTAAAATGTGAAGGTGATCTAGTTTGTATTTTTTCGATGGACATGTTGTTCCAGAAAAGGAATTAGAGATTTGAAATTAATGAGGAGAATAAATCGCGCTTTTTTCCTGCGCATTTTAAAAAATAGATTTCTCACAAAGACGATTATGCCAGCTCTGAGAAGTGGGAAAAATTAAGAATACCTAGAAGGAAGGGGGAAGGGGCAATATTTTGACCCGCCTGTGCGGAGTAGCTGTCCGAAATGTGAATTGAAGTAGGTTGGAGTTAAGAGAAGAACAATTACTGTGATTCCTGCATAGGAAGATAGATAATTCTCCAAATTTAGAAAGTTGATTAAGAAAGCAGAAATAAGGAACAAAGAAAACCTTTATCGAAATTAATGAAAATTGCGGAATTCCCGAATCCACAGAACCCTTCGGCACCACGCGAGTTTTGGGCCGAAGTGCATCCAAGCAGATGACTTTGGGGAGCACATAGACTTTGAGTGTCTCCACGTCAGCTGCCAACCAGATTCCTGATTCGAAGACTTCGAACACAGCCCTCCAGCAGTTTAGACATTTGAGGAAAATGAAGAGAAAGTAATACGGGGAATATGCTAAATGACTATGTATATGTACAAGCACTGGATTGTCAGCAGAATAAAGCAAGGACATTTTATTACATTCGCAGAAATGACTGGTATGAAGAGGCTTATACTACTGATGATGCGGACGGTAGGAGCCTGGAAGCACAGCCAAAATATGATCTTCAAGAAAACAAATGAAGTGCTAACAAGATCAAAAAGGTTAGTCACTTTCCTGATAGACTTGAAGCCATACGAATTGCTACTAGATAAATTGGGAAGGAACTGCTTAACTTGGGTACGGTCAGTAGCACAGAATTATACACAAGAGAGTCGATACCTCAGGTTATTGTATTCCCTAGAGCAGGAGACTTCAATAATGGAATTCCAGTGGAAGGATGTGAAGAGTTATTTAAAGGGAATTGAACTGCTACAGACAAGAGGAAAAAGAGCAGTAGTCCCTCCCGTTGGAAAGGCATTAAGTGTTCTGTTTGGAACAATGTCGGAAGAAGATGTTAAAATTATAAGGAAGAACCTGAAGAAAGTGGAAAAGAATAAGTTTTATCCCAAGTGGCACAGGAGAATGTGTCGATATTTAATGTAACGAGATTAGAACTGGCGAAGAACAAGGCAAATATAAATTGGCTAATAAGTAAAATGCAAGAATTAAGGCAAGAAGTAGCTAATATATCCGAAGCTATGGCGATCGAATTACATGAGTTAAGTAGTTTTGTTCAGCAGTATTTCAGTAAATGACAATTACTAATAAGTTGCGCCAGACTTAGCCAATCCCTGACGATGTGAATGCTCAGCTAGATATGTTATCATTCGGACATTTCGTCCTGAGTATAGTGACCTCTGCTCACTGAAGAGAGTTACTATTAAAAAAAAAAAACTTACCCCATCATTTAAGGTTACCAGTAGATCCCACTAAAGCGCTATGGAAATACTACAGTGCAATTGGTTGTGTTACCTTATTAGATAAACTACTGGTTTTGATGTTCACTCCGTTATTATATAGGGATATTGCTTTGCCATGTTAGGTACTTTGGTAGTCATAATAGCGGCAATATAGAGGCTGAAAAAGCATAAGAATAAATCAGTTAATCCGTAGATGTTGGCGAATGTGCATGAGAACAAAAGAGGGACGCCATTTAGTGTTCTTTACCGAAGCAGATGGAATTCGGAGACAGCTGTCGAAGGGAAAAAACACTCTTGGGGAAACAGAGAAATTGACTGAGAAGAATAAACCAGGAAAAATATAAAAATGTATCATGAATCGGAAAAGAAGAAGGATCTTTTAATCGGAAAAGAAGAAGGATCTTTTAATTTATTTTGTATGTTTAGCAGAAACATTATGCATGAAAAAAATTTTTGGTTAATTTTTTTCTTTTCCCATTTTAGGGAAAGTGAAGTTGGATGTCATATACAAGTAAATGACAAAAGAGGAAGGGAGTGATGTGGCACTGAGGCTGGGAGGGGGTTAAACTTTAACTAAGACTAAATAAGACTATTTAGTGAAGAGATGCAAAGAAATGAAAATCACCATTAAGTATCTATCTAATACCAAATTGTAATTGGTAGGGATTATTTAAAAGAGGATTCTTAGTCTATATGAGAGCTAAATGTATAATACAGAGCATATTGTAATAATAATTAGGAAAAAACCTTGAAAATCCATTGTTAGTAATAAATTTATTTCGATGAATATAAGCATATTCATCTCTTAAAATCGACTACATTCACTATCTCCCAGACAGACATATATACAAGAATAAAAAAATAACTAGAAAAATAAAAACAAAAAAAGCAAGATGAAACAATAGAAAAGTTTTCTTTGGAGGGCTTACATTATGAAGAATGAACAGAAAAAAAGAGTTAATATAACGGGTAAGGGAAGTTTAAATAGGAAGTTTAAATTTAAAACAATGTGTCAAACAAAGTTCACAGAGGAAAGGAATGCCTGGACAAAATAGTGAAAAACATTAACGCAACAGGTAAAATTTTAATGAAATCAGACAAAACGGGAAATTTCTATAAAATAACAGCAAAGGACTATTACAATCTAATAAATAAGGATTTACATAAGAACTTTTAAAAGGCAAATAATAATTACCTCTGTTATGAAAACGCCCCAACGAGTGCGTAGGATCGCCTCGTCAGTGACTTGGACTCATGACAAGTTTCGGGTCTTGCAACATCATACTTGTTCGCCCAAGAGACACTACCGAAACAGTACTATTCCGGCAGGCGATCCTGAAACAAAAAAATCCGCCAAGCACGCAACAAATGGACACATTAAGCAACTGCCACTGCTGATCTTGAAATTACAAGCGACTAATCATTAACGACCTACGTCACTTCCTCCTCAGCCAAGACGATACAAAAAGAGAATAGAAAGCATGCTCGTCGTTTTTTTCCATCTTAAGTCCGCCATACAGAAAGACCCACATTCTCACCGAACAGTTTGGCATAAGAGATAAGTAATGGCCAGTAAAATTTCCTTTCCCATGAAGCGTTGCTTAAATAAAAAATTAAAAAAAACCATGGTGGAAAACATTAATATTAGCAGTAAAAAAATCACAGATAAAATGAAAATTAGTGATAGAGTAGGTAAACTTAACGAAAAAGAGTGCTATATTACCATAAAGGACCACAAACCAGATTTCGAAGCTAATCTAACTACAAGGATAATAAACCCAACAAGACCTGAGATAGACAAAATAAGTAAAAAAAAATCCTTGAGAGGGTTAATCAACAAATTGAAGAAAACATAGGATTGAAATTTTTGATTAATCACAAAGAAGTAACAAATTGGTTTACTGAAATCAAAGATAAAACAAACTGTACACTAATGCAGTTTGATATTGAAAATTACTATCAATCAATATCAAAAGAACTGTTCATGAATGCGTTGGACTTTGCTACCAAGTATACGGACGAAAGAAAAGAGCATTATTATAAATGCGAAAAACTCCGTACTAATACATAAAGGTGAGCAATGGATAAAACATTCTTACGACCACTTTGACATCACAATGGGATCACTAGACTCAGCTCAGTCTTCTGACCTTATAGGTCTTTTTATATTAGAAAATCTCACAACATATCATGAAATTAATATAACTGACATTGGATTATACAGAGACGATGGTTATAAAGAACTCTAAGAACTTTAAAATCGATAAAATTAGAAATATATTATATAGAGAATTTAAATGCCGGAACTTAGAAATTACGGTAAGCACTAAATTGAAAAAGGTGAACTTCCTTGATATAACATTAGATTTAATGAAAAATGTATACGTACCTTATAAAAAATCCAATACTAATCCTTTGTATATACACCCTAAATCTAATCATCCTCCATCTATAATTAAACATATACCTTTATCTATCGAAAAAAGAATAAGTACAAATTCAGCAAATGAGAAGATTTTCTATGAACATATAAATTTCTATAATAAAGCTCGAAAAGATAGTGGCTACAAAAGCCCAAAGCTAACTTACATAAAAAATGAAAATGAAAAGCATAGAAAAACAGAAGTAGAAAAATAATTTGGTATACACCCACATACAACCAAATGGTAAAGAACAAATTAGGACAAAAATTCCTTGCATTAATCGTTAAACATTTCGCTAAAAACAGTAAACTCAGTACTATTTTCATTAAAAATACACTACAATTAAATTACAGTTGTAATGAAAACTTAGAAAAAATTATTAAGAAACATAATGCTAATATCTTCAATAAACACTTAGACCAAGACCAGAGTAATTTAGACAGTATAATAATAAAAAGAGATGAAGATAAGCAAAAATTATGTAACTGCAGAAGTCCTCATAACTGTCCTCTTAATAATAAATGTCGCACTGAATTATTAGTACACCAGTGCAATATCTCATCTATTGAGGATCCAGACAACGTAAAAGTCTACATAGGATGTACAAGACACGAGTTCAAAAAACAGTTTAACCAACATCAAAGTTCTTTTAGGATAAATAAATACCGAAATCACACGTCCCTATCGAAATATTTATGGCACTTAAAAGAAACCAATAAAACACCTACTGTGAAATGAAAATTAATAAGAAAAGCTAGAATATGTATGTCATTAAATGACCCATGGCCTTTGTGCATACATGAGAAACTATATATTACTAGGTTTATAAAAATTAAAAATTTACTTACTCAAAGAACTGAAATAACTATTCTCTGTCGACATTGTCAAAATTTTTCCTTAAGTAATGTTAAAAAAATAAAAATAAAGACTGATGAATGAAATATATATTTATATTTGATATTTAAATAGTAATTTTTAAATAATTTAAGTAATTCTATTACATTTATTTGTTTTAAAAGATGTCTATTATTAAAATTAAGAATAATATTTTAAAATTGTAGTTCAATATGACGTATTCATATACAACCTTTTTAGAAAAAATCTTTATGTATACAAGTACTAATCTTGCCAATATGAAATAGCCAAAAGCAACATACCTTTAATTTGCGTCACTATTTTTTATCATTTTTTTATCATTTTTATCTTGATCTCTGACGAAACTTTAATAAAGTGAAACATATTAGATTAAGATATGTTTTCCACTTGTTTTTTATCCTATGATATATAGGTATGCATATATATATATATATATATATATATATATATATATATATATATATTGTGAACACGTGGTCGATTTGTCAGGAAGCTGACGTCTTGATGTTATCGGTCTGGA
This sequence comes from Acanthosepion esculentum, assembly GCA_964036315.1. Lineage (NCBI taxonomy): Eukaryota > Metazoa > Mollusca > Cephalopoda > Sepiida > Sepiidae > Acanthosepion > Acanthosepion esculentum. The sequence continues at coordinate 49,395,646 of OZ038492.1, read as the reverse complement.
GGTGGGATCCTATCATGTGGCACATTTGGAAAGTGCCTGAAAATCATACCGCCGGTTGACCCAAGCCTTGGGTAGACGGAATTCTTTGGAGCCGGATGACTTGTGATTTCGTGCGTGCTAGCACAGTCCGGGGAGGTAGACAGTCCCTAAACCCGTTCATACGGGTTGTAAATGGGCATATTTTTGGCCGAGCCTACGGGCTCGGTGATCCCACATTAAGCCGGCCTTGTGCCACATGCGACCCGTGTTGGAGGTTGTTAAATATAGTCACCTAGTGAGGGTCACCGAGTAGTAGCCACAGAGTGAGTGAATGAGTGAGTCAGGACACCAGTGAGAGAAAGTACTCTCCTGTCCACATTTACCTTTGTACTACGTTTCCGAGAATATACTATTTAACCTATATCCGAGTCCGTGTTATCTTTTCTATGGTTTTACACCAAAACAACTGGCGACGAAGAATATTCGAACCACAAAGAGAAACCTCTACCTAAACGAAAAAAAAAGGTCACGCCATAACTCTAAAGACGTCTAAAGATCCCAGTGTGTTAACCTCAAGTCTGGCGAACCAAAGAGAAATTTTCGCGAAAGAAAGCCACACATACAACAATATACAACTGATAAAAAAAAAACGGACACCAACCGAATAACAAGCAACGTAAATACGAAAAAAGGCACAGATGTGGACGTCGGATATATTTAGGAAGAAGGGAAAAGTATAAAAGAAATATTAACTCAATCCATTTAAAACTAACAACTTGAAAATACTTACTACTGAAAAATTGTAAGTAAGTTTTTTTTTCCTTTCCCCTCGTTGCTATAATCTAAAGCATTGCATTGTTCTTAGCTTCTTTTGACCACACAGGGGAAAAAAAAGGAAGAAAGAATATATTTTCTGTTGGCAGCGTGGTTGTTTAAGCTTTTTTTTCTCTTCTTAGAGAAAGATAGAAGCACTTAGACTGTATTAGAAAAAAAAAATTTTTTTTGTTACCAACCAGAGCTGAGAAATATTAAGGAAAGGAATTACTTTCTTTCCCTCTCTTATAGAAGAAAAATTGTCTAAATTCCGTTTTTTCCTCTCTCTCTCTGAAAACACGTATTTGAAGTCATTATGGAGAACTTTGTTCAGATGATTAAGGTACAACTTGATCATCAACAGAAGACCGAGGAACATATACTACAGCGGCAACAGAATTCTGAGGAACGGCAACAAAAGTTGGAAGAAAATTGCTTCTACAGCAGAGAGAACAACAGTTTTTTTAATTTAAAAAACAACAAGAAGAATTACTTCTAAAAACATTAAGTAAAAAGGATGTTAGTGAAAACAACACTGCATTTTCTCACAACACAATTTGGAATTCTATGGAGACATTCAATTATCTTCCTGAAGAAGATAAAACATTTGAAGCTTTCTATAGAAGATATGAAGATCTTTTTGCGGTTGATTGTGAGGATTGGCCGAACGCTAAAAAAGTTCGCCTACTTTTGAGAAAGTTGGGAACAGCCGAACATTGTAAGTTCGTCGATTACATTCTTCCGAAGAAAACAAGTGAATTGGGGTTCGATGAAGCAGTAAAACTTTTGTCTGAATTATTTAGCCCTAATACAACACTATTTCACAAAAGATGGAAGTGTTTTAACTTGTGAAAACGGGATGACGAGGATTATCTTACTTTTGCGTCCATTGTAAATAAGCACTGTGACGATTTTCGTTTGGCAGAATTGTCAGCTGACGATTTCAAATGTTTAATATTTGCCCAAGGTTTAGTCTCCGCAAAAAACTCGGAGATTAGACGGAGAGTTCACATTACAAAAACTCACATTAAGTCTCACATTACAAAAACTAGCTGAAGATTGCCAGCGAGTAATTAGTGTTAAAAGCGATTCCAAAAACATCGAGGAATCAGGCATATCGTATGTTAGGAGAATTAAGTACAAGCCAAAAAATTACTCCTTGGGAAAAGGTAAAGAAAGCAAAGAGTATGCCCATTCACAATCTAAAAGTAGACGACTCTGTGAGAAACAAAAATTACCCCCAAGGCCATGCGGACGTTGTGGTGGACAAAATTGGGCGACAGACTGTTTTACAAGACATGTAATTATTGTGGCAAAATTGGCCACAAGGTAGCCCACTGTAGAAACAAAAGGAACAACAGAAACGGAGTCAGACAAACTGTATCAAATGAAAAAGTAGATAAGAATCTACGAAAATACGATGTAGTTAACAATATAAACAAAACAGTTAAGCAGGCTGCAACTAGATTCTGGCTCGGATCTCTTAATCTTCATACTTGGAGGAAATTAAAAAAAAAAAAAAAAACGATGAAAAAGGCAAACAAAACAGCCCGTGCAGTAACAGGTGACAAAATCAAATTTGAAGGTGAGCTAACGCTACCTGTAACACTAAATGGCATCACAAAGAAACTAAAAGTTTTCGTCCATAAAAAATCTGAGAATTTATTTGGAACGGATTGGATGGAACGGTTTAAGTTGTGGGATCAACCAATCAACAATTTTTGTCAAGAGGTGGAAAATATGACAACGGATGCCCAAGACCTGAAAGACGAATTAAAAGAAAAATTTGAAATACCTTCCATGCAGATATCTGTGTAATTTTGTTACCGCGAATATGATACTGAGGGCTTCTTTTTCAATTTGGCTGTACGCTTTTTCTGCGATGCGTGTGCTATGGGTTTCCGTGTACCGTCTGGCATAATATGTAGGATACACGCACCAATATCGTACGAACTAGCATCGCAGGTCACAATGATATCTAATTGAAGTGAGTCAGAAATAGTTCTGATGTTAATATATTTTTTATTTTTTCAAAAACTGACTGTTCAGTTACAGATTTTCTCTTTTTTTAACAATTCATTCAGAGGAGCGCGTAGCTCGTGCATATTTTTTATGAATACTTGGTAATAGTTGGCAAGTCCCAGAAAACTTTGGAGCTCGTTGACATTTTTTGGAGCAGGCATATTTTTGATGGCTTCTGCCCGCCGTGGGTCAGGCCGTCTTCCCTTCTTATCAATGATATGCCCGAGATACCTTATTTCATTCATATAAAAATCACATTTCGATTCTTTTATCTTGAGACCGAAATCCTGAATTCTCTCAAAAACCTTGTGGATATGTTTCTCGGTAGATTTGCTTGCTATTACAATGTCATCCAGGTAGGCACACGCGAAATCAAGGCCGCCCAGCATGGTATCCATGACCTGCTGAAATATTACTCTCCTGTCCACATTTACCTTTGTACTACGTTTCCGAGAATATACTATTTAATCTATATCCGAGTCCGTGTTTTCTTTTCTATGGTTTTTTTACACCATAACAACAAGTCATCGTGACCGAGGGCTAGAGCATGCTGGCCTTGTTGAGATTGTTGATCGGACAAGCATGATGCACGAAGAAGGAGCGGCATACTCGTCTACAACTCCAAGGATAAAATTCAGCAAGTTCGAAAGCTGTTAATGGCGAACCGCTGAGTTATCGTCGATGTGGTACTATGTTCTCTGTAGATTAGGATCACATGTTCTGTAATGAACATTCATATTAAATCTCGAAAAAAAATTCATTTCAGGGGAAGTAATAGTGCAATATTTGTCATGAATTACTTCCCTTGAAAATTGCAAGGTTGTTCTTATTTTAATAACTATATGACCATTTCTTGCACACCAGCGTACAAAGTTCTTGCTTTTAATTAGGTTCGAACTATAGTAAGATCACTTAATGTTAATATATTTTGGGAAATAGTTGGTCGAAATTGAATTAAAAATGTTACTATATTTGATTTATTTTTTGTTCAACTCATTTTTAAATGTCAAAAAGTATTTTTCGTGTGTAAAATCAGTTTTTTTACTTAGCTTCATCACATCTGACATTGCAAATGATTGAAAAAAAGCGAAAATTTTAGATAATTTCTTTTAAATCTTAGATAGGTTTCATCTGAATCTTTGTTTTTTACAAAACTGTATACTGCCGATTTTCCGAATTTGATTTTGGTATTCCACGTAAATTCGACAGACGCACTAATTTGTTAAATAATCACCGAACATGGAAACTTATCTATTTTTATGTGTAACAAAAATACTCGTCGTAACCGATTTTAACTTGTCTGCATCAAGATGTGAAGAAAATTCGCTATTAGTGACGTTGACTGATATTTTTTCTAAAGTGACCAAAAATATTGCAATATTGAAACGGCGTGACAAAACAAGACTATGTGGACAGTAAGTCTTATGTCGCACTATTTACAGTTTCTTGTTTTCCAGTGGAGAGTTTTAAATTCAATGAGTGATAAAATCCTTGAAACCTGATATGAGATGGTCAAATGTTTCTGGATATTTATCACAGAATCTGCATTTCGGGTTAACACAATTTTTCAGTATTATGGGCTCGTAATTTCTAGTTAGCAAGCACTGGTCTTGTGCAACAAGAATAAAACCTTCAGTTTTAGCTTTTAACCCTACACTACGTAACCCCTGATGGGCACGAGGTTTGTCTACATCAGCTTCTTTGGTACGGACAGAATATTGACCATGAAGAAGCTTATCTTGCCATTGTTTCTACATTTGGTATACTGCATTTGCTTTTGCTTTCTTTTTGAGGTTATTTGCCGCTGCAGTAGGTGTATTATGGTTTATTTGCGCTTCTTCGCTGACTTGGAATTCCCTTTTTAATTTGTTAGCTTTCTTTATTACTGAAGAAATTTTCGTTTTCTTTCATGTTCTTTGACATAGGTCATCATCCGGTTTTCTGTAGTTTCCAAGTATCTTTGAAGACCGATTGTTGTGGTTTTGTAAGACAGTTCTAGTTGAACTAATCCTCTGCCTCTGTCGCATTTGGGCACATACAGACGATCAACAACAGCTTTAGGTGGCAAATGAGAAGCTTCCTCATTTTGACATCCATTCACTTAATGTCAGCTATGGTCCAATTAAGGATGTTGAAATTGTATTGCACCACAAGTCCATTGTTTATGGCTGATATTCTGTCTCGTGAATTCAACTCGGTATTTAACACCAGACGCACACACCTGTAGTATTCTTTTCGTACTTTCTCCTTCATTTGGGTAAGCTATATTCCATCTCCTTCGCTGACTCTTGTTCACATTCCATGCTATATTTAAGGAAATTTGCTATCACTGAGGGGACTTTTTACATTTCCAAAGCCTTAAGGGTCTAGCAGTGTGACACATCTATCCAAGCTGAGCTGAGATTTCTATCATTTTTAACAATTTTCCAGGATCATTTTATTTATTAGTAGTTGATCTTCGACATCCCTTGTGTTCCAAGTGAAGAATTTTGTTTCCATCAAGAAAAGAGCAAGTACAATTGGTCAGGACAGACGTGATCAAGTCATATGTTGTGGACAGACATGTTATTGGCCTGTAATGTTTTGGACCATCTGTTTCAACCGTTTTTGTTAGGACATATGTAATAACTTCAGTGATCCATTATGGAATTTCATTGGGGTTATTAATTTTCATAAGTATTAACTTCTCTCGGTTTAAACTCTTCTGGAATTATCCACCTTTTGCTGTACTATATATATATACATATCATCTTTTACTTGTATTCTTTGTATTCTTATTTGCTCAGCCCCCTCATGTGCCACTGTTTATTAAAGCCTTCGTTAAGGTACTTCATAAGTTCTCTTAATTAGTATTGATAAAGTTTGCGCAAGAGTTCTATGGATTGATAACAGATGATAGAGACAAAAGTTGGGTAACTTATCATTTCTTGGAAATTTCGATTTTTGGGATTATTTAGAGATTGCCTAAATCATTATTACTCGAAATGCTTTTTCTACAATTTCGAAAATTATGTCCGCTTTCATAAAAAGGGGAAATGTTACAATTAGCTATAAATAGAATAGAATCATTTGTGCCAATGTATAAGTAATTTAACAAAGACAATGAATTAAATGTTCTTAATATAATTCTTAGTGAAACATTCTTCTTAATAAACTAAAAATGCTAAATAGCATTTATTTTAAAAATAAAACAATCCATGTATATCACGACTTATCTTAAAAGATTAACAAATATGTATGCATGTATGTATGCGTTATTATTATTATAAAGATGCTTGATTGACCATACGCAGAGAAGTTTGTTACTGTGATCTGAATTCATAGAACTTTTTGCTCGTTTAAGATTTCTGATGCTTGTTATTTTAAATGACAAAAACTTTTGCAACTTTCTCTTCTCTTTTGTCATGTATCTTCAGGATGTATGTGATCATGGTTCTTCACAGCTTTTTATCTTTTGTTCTTCTAAAAAGTACTTGCTCTTTTGTGACTCCATTTTGTAGCACTTATTCCTCTATCCATTTTCTCAGACGTGTCAAATAGGTTACATGTTGTGTGAGCTTGCTCCTTTTGCTTTTGATGTGACTTGTGAGTGACAAATTCTCCAAACCTTTCTTCATTATGTGTCCCATGAATTTCAGCTGTCTCTATTACTGATTGTTATTACCAGATTATTTGTAATTTCTATTCTTAGAATTTATTCATTTGTCGCATGCTCTGTCCATGGTATTCTTACCATTTATCGGTAGAACCACATCTAGCTTGCTCGTTTTTTTTTCATTTGTCAGGAAATTGTTCAGTTTTCATTGTTTATATAGGAGAATAGATCATGCATAGCAGTTCAGAATTGTTTTCTTAATTTCTATAACCAATTTTCAAGCTTTTAGTATCTTACTCAGCTTTCCAATGTTTCGAAATTACTATTTTTAAATTGAAGTTTTTATGTCACTAACCATTCTGTCCAAATAATCAGCAATAATCAGAAAAACTACATCTAGCAGTATTTAAAAGAATTGGCATCAAACTTCCATTCATCGAACGTCAAAATAAACCGTCGTAAAATATTTGTTAAACTTTATTATTAAAATTTGTGAAACAGTTTTTAGTTTTATTGTATTTTTGAAAAATATAGAAAGAAACACACACACACACGCGCGCACGCACGCACGCACGCACGCACTTATATACATACATCTCTTTCAAATAGCGTCTTTTTATCAGTTCAGAAACTGAATTATCTATCCATACAATAGACAAAGGTATTGGTAAAAAACAGGCTTATCATAATTTTCAAGACTCCAACTTTTTTTATTATTTAATGGTGATATACCGGAAGACCGAAGTAGATCTATTTTCATAGCACTACCTAAGGAGCCAGGTGCAAACGAATGTGAATCAGTCTAATAAGCCATATTGCAAAAGTTATAATCCGAATTCTGATGAATAGAGCTCACAGCAGAATCAAACGGGAAATACTGCGGGTTCGTTAAAGACACCGGAACAAGTAAATACCAGAGAATGTTATCAGAAAGAACAATACAAATGCAGAAGGACGTGCACCTCTGCTTTATAGATTATACAAAAGCGTTTCATAAATCACGTCACAAAGAATTGTTCGAACTGCTTGGTAGCCATGACATATTTAAGAAGGATATTAGAATAATCCCGGCCCTATACTGACAGAAAACTGCCTGCATAAGTTCAGTCGATATATAAAAATAAAAAAGCGGGGTAAGACAAGGACGTGTCTTCTCATCATACTTACTCAACCTATACAGTGAGACGATTCTGAGAGAATTAGAAATCCCAACAGGGTTCAGTACTGGTGGCCACAATCTTAACAACATATGCAAATGACAGTGCTGATAGTAGATACGGGGAAGGACTCCTACAGAAGGTAATGAATGGAAGCGAAAAGAAAGGACCAAACATCAACTGCAAGAAGACGGAATGAATGTTTGATAGCAAAAGGAAGAGAAATTAAATTAAACATACACAAAAATTTAAATATCTCTGAAGCGTCTTAACAGAGGGGGGGGGGGGCTAAAAGGTGGCACTGAGATTCGAAGTCTCATTGGGATAGCCACGGATGTATAAACAAAGTATTAAGAAACAGAAATATTTCGGTAGAAACAAAGAAAAGAGTACTGAACTGTTGTGCAATATCTGTCCTACTGTATGGCAGTGAATACTGGACATTCTTTGGATACTCAGATAGAGGAGAGACTTGAAGCAACAGAAATGTCGTTCTACAGATGTATGCTGAGAATATCATGGACTGAACACATGAGCAATGACTAAGTTTTAGAGAAAATGGAAACATGAAGGAAACATACATCAGGAAGAGACAGATGATTGAAAAATCTCAGGATAAATTGAAGGCAAGATAGACAACACATAACCTACGTAGTGAGCTTAGTGAAAGAATGGCGGAGCAAGGTTTAGGAGAAATAACAAAAAGACAAAAAATATTAAGAGCTACTAAAGACAAAAATCTGTGTCATGATCGCCAACCTCCTGAAAGGACAAAGCACATGCGAGGGTGGACTGAAAAATTCATAGGCTCACTATGAAGGAGTCATGCTAGAGCTGTGAAATCTTGTATGCATTAATTTCAAATCCTTTTTAAAAATGAATAACTGTATTATTTATTTCCAGGTAAACTGACATCTGACTGCTCAAAGGAGATTTCAAACGTAACTAGTAACGACTTCTCATGAAAATGGACAAAATTTAACCCACAAGGATATTCATGCTGACATGGTTGTTACATTAGGTGATGACATTCCAGCTTTACTAACTGTGAAAAAGTTGGCAACTGAATTTAGGACGGGAAACGAGAGTCTTGAAAATGACCCATAGTTTGGACGTCCTGCAATGCCATCAGTGAGGCACGAATTGATCATGTTTACCAAATGGTGATGGATGTCAGGCGATTACTATAAATCAAATAGCCAATGTTATTAGCACATCCTGTGTGAAAGTTGAGAATATTCTGCACAATGAACATGGCATGACGAAGGTTTCTGCTCGGTGGGTGCCACGTCTTCTGACACACCAGACCGATCAAATCTGACATTGTTTTAGGCAGATCCAGCTGGTTTCTTTGAACGCTTCCTAACCCAGGATGAGTGTTGGATTCATCACTTTGAGCCAGAGACAATCCCTGCAGGGAAAACACACCCCTCCTCACCTGCTCTAAATAAAGCCAGTATCGTCTCATCTGCCGGGAAGATGATGGCTTCAGTTTTTTTGTTGTGGGGGTATGAATTGTGTTTATTTACACAAAGGGCCACACCATCAATGAAGAGTACCATGCCAACTTGCTGTGGCAGTTACGAAATGCTATTAAGATAAGAACATCCAGGAAAACTGACGAAAGAGGTCTTGTTTCATCAAGACAGTGCTCAAGCACACAAGTCCTTTGTTTCAATTGCTGCTGTGTGTGAGTGAGACTTTGAACTGGTTGGTCACCCTCCTTATTCACCTGATTTTTCCTTATCTGACTATCGTCTGTTCCTCAACATGAACAAGCAATTGACTGAGAACCAGTATCGCAGTAATGATGACTTCATATTTGCTGTTGGTGACCTTTTGACCAACAGGATGAAAGCTTCTTCAGCAAGAAGTGTATGAACCAAAAGGGGTATTATGTTGAAAAATAATCCTCATTTGGTTACATTCCTTGAGAGTATCTTGGTCATCCTGTGAACTTTTCAGCCGACCTTCTTAGGAGAATAATAATTAATTGGACCGTCCACGAGATCAGAGAAACGAAAGAAAACCAGTGTTGGTAAGCGTTATTACTTGTAGCCGCTAACTACGAGAGCGAGAATCTAGACGAGCATTTATCTGTTAGGTTGTCAGAAGCAGATTTGATGCAAACGCTAGTGATCTCCATTCGAGTTGGCACACGAACAATCAAGTGATTCTAAAATAGGATCTGAAGCTAATATAAGTAAATATTGATGTAAATAATTTTTTCTTACAGTGACGCTTACCCGATACAAGGACCAGGAGCCACTCGAGGTAGAAGGTTACAGAGTAAGCAACACAGTTTATGTGGATATGTGAGGAAGATAACGGTTAACCCTAGACACAATCAAGTTAAAATTGTAATGATCGGGAAATATGCAAAACATACATACAGATAAAGTTTGTATCTATAGATAAAAAAAGCAATATTTTGTAAAAGCCATATGCTTAGAGTAGCTAATCAGAAATGAAATCATAGTTAATGCGTTGTGAATCGAACCCGCCAATAAGTGTTCTATCTGAATTATTGCGTAGTGATTAGCAAGAGATGATTATGTAAAATGTCTGGTGGTGCAATGAGAATATTGATATTCCTGACTTTCCACGAAGTAAAGTACGACTAACATCGCAGGCTTCATTTGTTAGTGTACTATTCAAAAACAGAAAACAAGAAAGCACTAACATAAGGAAATCAACGGCAAAAGAAGAGAAATTTTGGAAACATTAAAAAACATTTAAAAAAACGAGGATAGATAAAGTGAAGCGAAAGCAACAAAGATAAATGACAAAAATACAGAAAGAGAAAAACCAGAAGCCTGTAAAGAAAAGTATCGTGAATTTCGTGCGAATGATTCTTCCTAAATAGTTTAAACGACACTCCTAATTGAAGCTGACACAAAGAGTTGGCGATACTAAAGTGTTAGAAAGATAGTCTTCCGATAGGAGAAAACTTGTCAAGTGAAGTTTCGTCAAAGTTAACTAGATTATAATTGAATATTGGTTAACGAAAAGAAAACGAAAAGAGAAAACGAGAAAGTCATTCAGTGACAAACGAAAAACGAAGTGGCTGACAAGACAGAAAGAAAAGTATAGAGAAATTGTGAACAAATAAATAGACGTATGAGTGGAAACATGAGAAAAATTGGAAATAAAAAGTGTTCAAGATTTAGATACATGTCTCAAATTAATACAATTAATGCCTGTACCATCATTTGGCTTGTAAATGTGTACGTGTACACACACACACCACGCACACACAGAGATATCTATCTATCTATATATATACAGTGTGTGTGTGAATAAATTTAAAATTTGCTATATTTATGGAGCGGAGTTCTCAATATTGGAGACAGAGGGCTCGTATAGAGAGTGTGGATATAGAAATCATACTTCATGGTGACTGTCAGTTTAACGTTACAAACGATCTTCAAAATTTTCGCGGCCTCACACATAGATACACACTCTTTCTCTTTCATCCTTTCTTTATATATATATATATATATATATGTGTGTGTGTGTGTGTGTGTGTGTGTGTGTGTGATATAATGGAATAACCTGGTACCCCTCCATGAGTGACTACCGATAAGTATCCATAAGGCAACGGACTACGTGAGACTTGCTGGAATCTGTTCCAGCAAGACGGTCGAACTCTCTGCCTTCTGGACGAGGCTCCGCCGAAGCGCAGTCTCGTTCGGGAAGGTTGACCAACCCGATTCTATTTTTACAGTTTCTACGGGCATTTTATGGCCGGGTCTACGGGCTCGGAATACCCACATAAAACTCGGCATGGTGCCACATCTTTTCCTCGTGGGGCGGGGCAATTAAATATCGACTTGCAGGGATCTGTTATTGAAGTTTTGGCTGCTGTCGAACTCTCTGCCTTCGGGCAGAGAGGAACCCGGACGAGTCTATGCCGAGTGGCAGGGTCTCGTTCGGGGTGGTAGACAGACCCGAACCCGTGTATGCCTTGTGCCACATCCTTTCTTGAGGGGAGACAGGTAAATACTGACTTGCTGGGATCTGTTGAGTACGACTAACTCAAGAACTATTCGACCTTCCAAACAGCAGCACTCACTACTGGTTCTACAATAGCCTTTATTTAGTTATCCACCCGTGTTGTTCCAGTGATATTCCTATTAGCACGGAATATAACAATTTATCCACTGGGAGATTAAGAAAAGTGACAGGAGAAGGAAACCGACCCTTTCCATTTATTTCGATTAGAGCTAATATATAAATAATCCAAAGTATTAGTCCTAAACAAATAACTGGGAACACACTGTCGCTACATCAAAACCTCTATGTTGTTAAGGATGATGAAATAGCTTATATCCATCTACGCCCATTTAATATTATTAGATTTGGTTGTGATCGGCCAGATTTGGCTGGCCAGTTTCTCTTGAAAGGGTTATATCAGTAGGACAGTGAAATGAATTCGATGATTATTGGTTATCAGCTATGATTGGCCATATATGCCGTGTAGAAACCACATTGAATTAAATAATTGCTTGTGTTGTAATTTACTAAGCAAGTTACTTAGTTTGGTACGAAGTCGCAAGTCCTATGGAGCACCCAGTAGTGGATCGAACTCATTTCTCCGTAGAAATATATGAGCTTGTTAACTTGAAACGGCCATTGTGTTAAGAGCGAAATATGTTGAGTGGTATGGATCTACTACTTTATGCTGCGAAAATGAATTCGAAATTCTTGTCTTTAACTCAAATATAGAAGATAATGGAAATAGACTCGTTAAAATTTCAGCTATCAAGCATATCTAATAATGACAAATATTTATACGATATATCGAAAATTTAAAAATTACATGAATGTAATAACTATTATGATGTTGAGTCAAACTTCTAAGGAGAAAGTCTGCTTGCTTTGAAAATCAGCATTCAAGACCTGAGTTTTTACTTGGGATCGAACAGTGACTTGGAAGTAAGCACAAAACTATTAAGTATGCTATTCATAGAATAGATAAAGGATTGAAATAAATAGGTTGTGTGCAAATGATAGACCCTAGTTAAACAGGTGCACATAAGTGTGCAACACGCACATACATTTACGCACATGTGTTGCATTTTTGTGTGTGTGTGTGTGTGTGTGTGTGTGTGTGTGTGTGTGTGTGTGTACGGGCGCAGACATACAAGCATAATTGACAGGTGAATAAAAAATTCCTCCGTTAGATATAAATAATGCCTGTCAAATAAATTTCATGTATATCATTATAAGTCAATCTAATCTTCAAGGTATGCTTTCAAAATTGCCGGGAAACCAACTGATGACACCTACCAAGATGGATCCGATCAAATGCTCGCCCTTCAATTTTATGTCTACTTCATCCTCAACTATAATGTTGATCTAGGATCAAATGTCATTCTGCTTAAGACCAGTACAACTAGCTTACAATTTTGCGTGTCCTATAAGAGTCTATATAAAAGTCTCTCTCTATTGGATGGCCGCTTAACGAAGGTTTTTCGTTAACTCTGAACTGAAAATATTTCTATTTTTTTTATACACACTGATAATCTTTATTTAGATAAAATATCGAGAGATAACTTAAAATTTCTACTGTCGGCTTACTGGTTTATTTGTTGATATTAAAAGCTTTTCTCAGATCACACCTTCACTTTAAATATTTACGCAGTAACTGTCACTTATCAATTATGAAATTGATTTTATTAGGTGATATATAGTTTAGGCTTTGTGCTGGCAGAAAGGATTCAATATATCGATATGAACCATTTGAAATCTTGCCGAATGTATTTTAAAAGTTTATCTGTATTTTTTATTGTTGGTAGTTTAAAAGTTTGTCTGTATTTTTATTGACTGTTCATTACGATGGATCGAAGCTCAGCCAAAGTGTGAAATAACTGTTCCGTAATCTAAGCGTTTACGAAAGTTTCCTTCGTAAACGCGTAGATTACGCGATTTAATGTGAACACTACAGTTTTCAAATTGTCTACCTCTGCCTACAGTATTACAATACTGTAAGCAGAGGTAGACAATTTGAAAACTGAGTGTTCTCTGAATTTTCGAAGCTAATTGGTTTTTGTAGATTTCGCACAACGACCTATCGCTTCCGCCCAGTTCAAAGATTGGGTCTAGAGAAGCCCCAGGACCATTAAAACAGTCATTAAAGCCTTAAAATGTGTCCTTTGGGAAATACATAGCACACTTAATGGTTCAGATTTTCACCAGTCAATAGTGTTACAGATACGCATACACTAATTGGTCACGGCAAATAGTAAATCGGTGACTAATAATTTCCCAAAAGAATTATATAAGAGAATGTCTCAACTAAATATGAGATATTTCGACAAAATCATACACATTTCCTAAGTCCCATGTTCTAGACATGACATGCAATGAAGTTTGGATCAGCATGGATCGGTTGAGGAAACCTTGGGAAACAACTTATTCAGGACTCTACAGAACACAGAGCCTAGAAGTTATTTGAACGTATGAATATTTTTAATGCAGTAATAAAATTAATTCTCAAGTTTCAGTGAACAGATTGAAGCCTTAGATCAATGGAATATATAACAGTGCAAAAAGATTTTCAGGTACTCCTTGTGATTATTAATTCATTGCAGAAACAAAAATTAGCACAAAATAATATGATGTTGCCATCAATGCTGTATTTACATTTGTGCTACAGACCAGGTCTTCGTATTTCAGAAGATCTCACACTAACAAGGAAAAAATATATAAATGAATGTAAAACGTGAACTAACATGCATATGTACAATGGTGACAAAAGAGTTTTCTTATTTCATTCTTAAGATAAGTTTAAGATAATTTAAAACATTGCAATTTATGCATATTTAGAATAAATTAATTTATTGCTGGTGCAATATTTCTTTTATTAGTTCTTCAATATTAGCTTTTGGGAGATTAAACTCTTGGTATATATGAATGAAATCATTGTTCTGTTATTTTCTTATCTAAAAGTAGATGGTTACTGAATGAGCTTTTAAGATGAAAACTTTTGTAGTTGTGCGAAAATGAAAACGTAAACGTTAGAAAAATCAGTAACATTTTAAACTAAAAATCACTTTAAAAGTAGAATTGAACGACTTAAAAAAGAATAGAAAAGTAATAAAAAGAATAGAAAAGTAAAACTTACAAGTCAAGTAGAACCTAAAGAAAGTTATAAGCATACCGAGTTACAATTGACAAAATACAATTAAGATTTTAGAAGACTCTATGAATGAAAAAGAAACAAGTCAGAGTTTAGATATTTTTATCAGTTTTAGAAAACAGCATAGCTGATCAATCGTAGTGAGAATCAAAAGACTTTTTATTTATTTTTTACCAAGAAAGCCAACTTTCAACCACAAAAATTATTTCGAAAGACGCTGCTGTCAGCTCTCATATGAAAAAATGCAATTCTTGTTAAACACAGATTCAAAAACAATTGTCCAACAAAACTTCATAAGACACGACCACCATCTCTCACACATATGTATTCTACCTTCCACGCTCTCTAATGTTTTCCTTGAACAAAATATTGTATAACGTTTAAATATAAAAGAATATAGACATACTTTTCTACCAACCATTAGTTTTCTTATTCTTTTCCTTCATTGCCACCAGTCATCACTGTTGATAAATGAAATATGAAGTTTAAAGTTAAACTGCTTATTTTCCTTGTGAACATAATGTTAAGGGGTCTCCCCTTTTCACACAAATGGACTCACCCAAGGTATACATATACTACTACCAGTGAATACCCGAAGAGTGAAGGAGTCGAGACGGAACGACAGAAGAGTAGTAGAGTTCAGTAGTAGTAGAGTAAGTCACACACAGAGACGGCGGCAAGCGTCACAGTTAGCGAGCACGTAGACTCAGTAAGGAGTCATACCGCGATACTTCAATACCAAGACTGTATATATATATTAGTGCTACTAACCCGCATTCCTGGATCTATTAACCCGTATTACCAGTTTGTATTATTACGTTAATACATTTATTTTCCTTATCCATTCCTGGCGTTTGTTATTCATTGATATCGGATTTCATCCCGGAATCCACAACACATAATATACTTAATGCAAACCAAAGACAAGCCTTTTGTTTTCAAGGCCTTAACTTACACTACACAGATTTAACTCTCACTACACGAATTCTCAGAGAAGCAAGGATCCATGAAAGGACGACAAAAGGCAAAGAAAATCCTAATACAAAAAGATACTGAAAAAGGAACAATGACAAATAATTATAGTCTAGCAAGACTAATTAATTGCTGTTGTTCCTTTGCCTAGATCTGAGATGGAAAACTTCGAGGCGTTATTATGATTGCATAAATGACAAAAAGACAAATGTTGCATCAGAAAACTAAAAACCAGAAACAGTTCCATTTAGATTTCAAGAAACGAAGAAAAGGAATGCTGACGAAATGGCACGGGCATAATAGCGAAGGGGAAATGTGAAGAGAGAAACGAATCCCTATCAATAACTATGTATTAGAACAAACTGTACAAAGGCTAAAATAAACATCAGAATTATAATAAAATGACCTGTTTGGAGAAAAAAATGATATGATTGTCAATAATATTTAGCAAATTATTTCTGGAGTACACAAATAAACATTGGTAAAATGGTGGGAATTATGAGAACGATCAGGATTTTTATCTTGCAAACCGAAGCTAGAAACTGTTTTATAAAATAAAAATGAAAGCAAAAAGTGAAAATCTATAAAAATTTGAAATTCAAACATCTCACTTAATCTAGGGAAAGAGCCATCGTAAACAAAGAATAGGTGTTATTGACACGGTAGACTATAGTGTAAAGCTGAAAGAGAGAAGGAATAGTTGAAAAAGTATTTGGACCTTGCTCGAAAACTGAATTTCAACACCATATTTTTCTTCTATGATATATCAAATCACTTGTCCTCGCCCAGAGAAAATAACGAAAATTTTATTGATATCAGCATTTCATATTCTTGGTTCAAGCGATTCATGACGGATGTTGAAGTATATAATTCATACTTTGAATCAAATCATAGACTTCTGATAACTAAACTGATAATACCAGCTAACAAAATAGTGCGTGTACGTAAACCAAAAAAAAAAAAAAAGATCCCTAAATATAACGTCCAGGCTCTTAAAAATTGAAAAGGTAGCATTTTGTGATAAACTAGAAATTAAACTAAATTTTGTTCAAACAAAATCACATAATGTAATCATATCTTCTTCAGCCAAATCGCGAGAGACCATTCCTGAACTAAGGAGAGAAAAAATCTTTTTGTGGGTTGACAATTCTGAGTTAAAAAGACTGATAGCAGAGAGAGATAAACAGAAGCGAAGAAAAATGGAAGGGCGAACTTTAAGCAGTTAAGAAAGAAAAGAAGCAAGTTTATGCTCTGAGAAACCAACATCTTTTGGTAATTAGAAACCAAATTATGTGTTGAAATGCGTGAAAAAACCCAAAAAAAACAACCCCCCCAAACCAAAACAAAACAGGATAATATCATACAATCCGAGCCCAAACTGGAGAAATGTCCTGGTCTAAAAAAATAAACAAATAAATAAAACACTTCCATTCACATTTCAATCCTGACCACACTAATCTGAATATGCTAGAGGAAATTGAATATGTATCGGTATCTTTCCAAACCTAACCATGAAGAAGTGAAGAAGGCGATAAAAAATAAAAATAACGCATCACTTGACATTGAGGCTGGAGTTTTGAAAGTAGAATATTTTTCCCCGAATTCAAAAATAGATTTCTCAATTCTATGTGGGTGAGTCTGTAATCAAAAGCAAATCGCAAAGAAGTGATGTATATCATACGTTAATACACTGTAGAAGCAATGTTATTCTTTTTGTAATAACCACCAATATTTTCATGAGTAAATTTTACGTTTTATGTTTAAGTCGCAAATTTTTACATTGCCATAAAGATTAATCGACGATGCATCTCCGCTGAAAACAAAAGTTTTACAAAGATTCTAAAGCAACACAAACGGGATTGTCTTAAAAATTTGTTTTAAAAACAGTATTTCAGATTTCGGTAAAATTATTTGTGTTGAAATCTTTAAACATTTTTATTTTTTAAGTGATCATTTTCCCGGTTTTATCTTTCTAGAAATGTAAAAAATAGGGAATAGAAATTTTATTTTAATTACTAGTCATGGATTTCTGGTTAGTATTACTATTAGTAAAAAAAATCAGGGATCTTCCTTAGCGGATGATCTCGGAATAAAAAATGATTTTACTGAGATATATTACCCTCTTAATTGATTTAAAACAACTGTTCAGAAAGAAAATTACAATTTAAAAAAAATAAGCGCTACTGAGATTATTGCTCCTGTTCCCTCCCCAGTAGGCACAGAGCCCCCACGCGGCTAAGAGGTTCGGATGGTAAGCACCGGCCCTGTCGATTATTATAGTTGATGACTGATAATATAACTTAGGTAGAAAAAAAGCAAAAAGTACGAAAAGAAAAAGAAAAAGAAAACGCTGCCAAAACTAGCCATTTTGGGGCTCCTGGTCCGGGGTTCCTGCGTAGTACGCACAGCACCGGCCATGTATATTATTAGTTGCTGACTGACAATGTAACGTCAGTTTAAAAACAATTTAAAAAATGGCGGATGGCCATAAAACAGTGCTGCAAAAAAAATGACCGAGGCCATAACGGGGCCCTCAAATGCTCTCCTGACTCGGTTGAGCCCACAAATATAATAACTGATAATGAGTAGTGGCAGAAGGCAGCAGGATATTTGGCTCTCATGCGCTATCAAATTTCACAAAATCTTTCGGTCGTACCTTGTATTTACTAAGCATAGTTAAGTCTGATACAAGCCTAAAGATATTTAATAGTTGTTCGTCGTCCCCCATTATATTACATGAGTGAGATGTGTGAAAATTGAACTTTCTATATGAGCAAACCGTTGTCTATGGTAGTTGCCATGTTTTACATATACGTGCATGTTAGTTATGATATATATATATATATATATATATATATATATATATATATATATATATATATATATATATATATATATATATATATATATATATATACACACATGCTGAGTGGATCTTAGTTACAACTTCTGGGAGATTGCGCATAATCTGTGGTGATCAACAATCTCGTTTACAATGACTTGTAACTTTGTGGGAGCTCAACCATCGATGAATTCTGCATAGTTTTGTCTATTTCACAAGACGTGGGCGAACTCGTGATATGGTTTTCAGGCGCTTCCTAACTATGTAACATGCTGGGATAAACTATCCAGGTTGATATTATCAAGAAGTCACCTCCTTGACAAATCGAGCATACTAAGTTTCTAAGAACCCGTGCTCATGATAAGAACGCGAACGTTTTAACCACCCAAACCACACACACACACACACACACACACACACACACACACACACACACACACACACACACACACACACACACATATATATATTTGTGTACAAATCTCTCTTTAATACATGTTGAAGAAGACTGACAATGTACTTATGCTTCGTTATTTATTATGCTTTTCTTGTATACATACAAGTGTTTTATTTTCTGGACTAAATGAATATAAAAATTGTATAAAATTGTTGAAGTTATTAGGGGATATCATGTTGTTTCCTTGGATGCTGATGAAGAGGACTCATGTGATAGTGATCAAGCCATAAACAGGCGGGAATGTAGATATCTTTCAAGTGCAGGAGAGGGGGACTATGTCCTTGTGAAGTTTGTAAAAAGAAAGATGTTCAATATTATGTTGCACTAATAACTGAAATTAATTTGTACGACGATGAAACAATTGAAATATTGAAAATTGTTTGTAATGATTTTACGTGTCCTAAATTTACGATGGCTGATGATGCACATATGAACGCGAGGATATCATCTGTATTCTTCCCGATCCATACCAATATATTGGGAGAAAATATGATTGAAGAAAGTGTTGTCAGCAGAAATTTGTGTTTCCTGTGGTTCTATCGGCCAATAAGTCAAAGATACATGCTAATTTATAACATAATTGAAATAAAAACAAATTAATTCCTGAATGTGATAATTATTTCGTACCAGTTACTAGTGTTTTCCAACATACCACATGATCGTGTATTTTGGAATATCTTTTGGGGGCATTAAAAAAATTAATTTTTGTAGGGATCGGTATAAGAGAGTTGGAGCGATGTTTACTGAAACTTTATTGAACTACAATATGGCTGGCATGTAGACGCCTTTAATAGTCATAAGTGGGGGAAACCGTCTTTAGATCCGATGTGTTTTAGGCCCTCTCGGACACGGAATGCGTCGACGAACAAGTTGAATAGTGCCTTATAAACGAAATTCCTTCTCAAATTTCCGAAGAATTCATATCTGCTTAGTTTCGTGTCCTAACGTAAACAAAGCAATTTATAAAGAAGTGATGGATTTTTATTTACTACTCCGACAAGTTTTATTATTTAAATATTATTTTTATTGGATACACATATTTCAGTAGACGTTCCGCAAATAAACAAATACATTGTTTAATAAATAAATTAAACAATGTATTTGTTTATTTTCGTCTACCAAGAGTCTGAGAAAGATTTGCGTGTATAACGCATTATTCACAGTCATAAGTGTAGAAGAGTTACAATAGAAAGGGATGGTAATTCGAACAGATTTTATCACCACACCCTCCTCCACTATTTTATTTTATTCATATGGAATAAAGTCTTTAAAATGATCAGGCATCTTGCGTGTCCTTTGGGATCGTCGGGGTGGCTTGTCGTCCACAGGTCTTTCTAGTGATCCCTCTTCAGGTTCTGGTTGGCCTATCAAGCTTTTTATCCGAAGATTGGGCTATCAAGCTTTTGAACTTTGATCCGAAGTGCTTTCGCCTTCGGCACTCTAGCCGTTCGACTTTTGGAAGATCAAAGTCGGTATTATGATGAGCCCGTTTCTCGGGTATCGACCGTTCGTCAGAGCTAGTGTCGTATGGTGAGGGTCATGAACTTGACGGTTCTGGGGTGCCATGCCAACAGGGCCATTACTTGATGATGTCACGGAAGTGGGTATCACGAGTTCTTCTTTATGTGCCGTGTCACCTCAGGACATAGGTGATCATGGCTCTCCGCAATGTCCTGTCCTTTGTAGCGCTTTTAAATTTTTTCTTGTTCCCTCATCCATTTACACAGGCTCACACAGTATTTTAGGCCCTGTTTTCTTCTGGCCCTCTTGCCATCAATGTTAGTACCAGACTTTCCAAGCCCTCCTTCATCATTATGTGCCCCAGAAATTTCAACTGTCTCTCACTGATGTTAAGTATATGTTTCTTTTTTCTTACATTTTCTCTAAAACCTCTTCGTTGTTCACATATTCAGTCCATGGTATTCTTAGCATTCTTTTGTAGAAATGCATTTCTGTTGCCTGAAGTTTCTTCTTCATCTGTGAGGAGATTGTCCAGTATTCACTGCCATATAGGAGGGCATGTAACAGTTCAGTACTCTTTTCTTTGTTTCTAACGATGTTTTTCTATCTTTTAATACACTAATAGCATTTGGAATTTTTGGCTATCCCAAATGTGTCTTGGATTTCAGTGTCGTACTGTCTTATGTTAAAACACTTCCCAGATATGTAAATTTTTGTACTTGTTTGATTTTGGTATCTCCGATTTATAATTTGCATCTGGAATCATCCTTTTGGTAATGACCATGTATTCTGTCTTCTTGTGGTTTATGTTTAGTCCTTTCTTTTCGTTTGCCTTCACGACCTTCTGTAGGAGATTTGGTAGTTTTCTTTTCGTTTTTCCTATCAACACTGTGTCATCTGCATATCTTATGTTGTTAATATTGTAAATATTATATTGCGATAATGAATCCTAGTAGGACTTCTAATTCTCTCGGAATTGCCTCGCTGTATAGATTGAACATGTCCAGTGAGAAGACACATCTTTGTCTTACACCTCTTTTTATTTTTGTATATCTGCCGAACTCCGCGGTTGCAGGTCCTAATTGCTTTCCCACCGGTGCCAGATCTCTTAGAGAGACAGTATCTTGTCTCTCGTTTGCATATTGAACTCGTGCATACTGTGGGTTCGACTTTATTATTTCTACTGCGTCCACATGGCGTTCGTGCTTACTCTAGCAAGTATAGCGTTTCAGTATTGCGAAAGTCACGTTGGGGTGGAAGTACCCATGGTGTGGAGTAGCATTAGTTGTCGTGCACAGAGGACTTGAATCACAGTTGTCGCTGTTATATCTGGACAGGGGATGGCGAAGTAAAAACGAGAGTACTCGTCGATAATTGTTAATATGTACTTATTCCCCATTTCTGATAGAAGCGGTCCCTTCAAATCCAGAGTAAGTCTTTCAAAGGTTTAGGAGGCTTTTATAACCGTTTCGGTTAACTTAGGTTTCAGTTCCGCACATATTGGACAAGTATTTACAGCTCCTTTTACGTCTTCGGCTGAAAAGAGTAAGTTTCTGATTCGAATGATATGGAGCATTCTCGTCACTCCTGGGTAGCCCAGTTCCTTATGTGGATTGAGGAGATTTTCTCAGCTGGTTGTTAAGCGCCGCACACCCTTGAGTGTGCGTCGACCACAGCATTTTCTGCACCGGGACGATATGTTACATCGAATGAGAAGCAGGAAAGCTCCATCCTTCATTTTGCTATTTTTTGTCTATTTATTTTGCTCATTGTTTTGGGTTTGAACATAAGCGAGACCAATTTCTGGCGTCCGATTAGGTATTGCTGCTATATTTTTAGTACCTCGACAATGGCGTAAGCCTTTTTTCCAACTGCTGAGTGCGCCGTTCGGACCGTGAGAGTGTTCTTGAAAAAATGCTACGGGTCGACCAGATTGTCTTAACGAGGCGGCTATGGCGCAATCCAATGTGCCGGTCTACCGATGTGTCATCAGCTGTAGCAATGTCCGTTGTTAATGGGTGCACTTTATCCGAGAAGGAAGGTATTCAGTGGGCGTAATGTGCGAACATCCCTAGCGCCCTTCGACGGGTGCAGGTAAATTAGCCGGGATTGACAGGTTAAGAAATGGGTTTAAATGTTCTGGCTCTGGTTTCATGGCATCTTTACTCCCGACATATCCGAGTAGTTTGATGGTATTTTATCGAAAAAAGCATCTATCATGGTTTAACGCCAAGCATGACGAACTAGGATGTAATTTGAGCTCGCAGTAAAAAACACGTATGTCTAGCCGAGGCAGTAGTTATTTGTGGTTCGAGAGAGTCCTGGGGATGGAGGGGTTGGGGGTGGTAGAAGTGAGAGAAGGCTTTCCGTCACCGCAGCAGCAAAACTTTGTGGCATTACGTTGGACCAGGTCTAAGATCCTCGCTTGATCGTAGAGAGTAAGGTTTACATTTTCCAGTAGGCGCTGTCGAATGTTTGCTGGCAGTAACCCATTAATGAATGCATCCCTTTCTAGATCTGTATAGTATTGTTTAGCTGTAACAGCTGTGAATGTGCAAATCCTTACTGAGTCTGTGTAGGTCACAGAGAATTTCTTTTATTGTATCCGAAGGCTGCTGACGCCTCGTAGCAAGCAGATGACGAGCTTTTCGGCAAACTTCATGACCGTAAAAAACGGAGTGTTAAAAGGTCGTTTTTTTCCACTGATACCGCTATTATTTAAGCTACCTTCATTCCCCCGCAAAGTTTATTGTTTTAAAAAGCGATGATTAGAATTGGAATAAAACGTAAGCATTTGATGAAAGTGAATTTATACATTTTTTTTTGTCCTTGAGAATTTACAACAAAAATATTAAACACTAAGAGTGGAGGATTTGTAAGAATTCATTAGTAGAATAAATACTACATTTAGTAGGTAAATATGGCATGATTAATTGATTTAACATTTTTTTAGCAAATTCTTATGTAAATGTCATATAAGTGTGATATAATTAGACGGAGTGGACTACCTGGTTTATGAATTGTAACATTGGGCATAACAGTATGGTCTTTTCACTCAAACTCCAGATTCTTCAAAATATTTCCTTTCTTGTTAGTCCTATGAATAGTTTTTCTTTTAACGCATCATTTCATACAACATGTTAGAATAGTCTTCTACGTGAATTGTTTGTCTATTTTGAAGATAATCAGTCATCAAAATACTTTCCTTATTCCAAAAACGGTAGACATGAGTTTTCATATTGTGCATGGATAGTTTCTGGTCCCCGGATCATAGTATAACTAGGATCATGGTATAACTAGGATCATGGTATAACTAGGATCATGGTATAACTAGGATCATGGTATAACTAGGATTAACAGTGAGAAGTTGTTTAAAAAATGAACAAAATCTCAATGAAAATATTGTAAAATCACCTTGGAGGTGCCACTTGACATCGTTTTTGATCGAGCTTCAAACATTTTGGCTCCTGCATGCCCAACTCATCCTCAATTATTCATGACGCGTTCTCTGAACATTTATAGTGTATTTATATGTAAGCGTGTGTATAGTTTTAGATGGAAGTTAAGAGAGTGCAATTCACCGAGTATGGAGGGAGAAGAAGCTGATGTGTACGAATACGCATCCACCCTTATACTATTTTAGACACACCTTCAATCAATCGGTGAATGAATCAAATCACTCAATATACATTTTCATTGTCCTTAAAGATTACCGACCTGTTACAGTTTAGTAGCGGTATACTTGCACTTGTTTGGACTTGTGGAGTTTTTTCACCTATATAAGGTCAAGAGGGTAATATATAACATTCTTTCGTTAAAATCTTGACGTTAAAATCTTTTAAATTTTGTCCTTGGATTGTACGATTCGAAATGTACCAAGGAGTTCGAAAATAAAATGATGAAAATCTCACATATTCCTACATAAATGATTAATAGTTGGAAAATCAATATCAATACCTACATAGGTTCAAGCATATTTACAGATATATTCGTTTTTCTGTATGTGGGTATATTTCGGTAGGTACGTACATACGCGCATTTAAGTACTTGTTGGATGAAAACTGTGTTCCAAGGGCATATTGAAGAAGTACCTGCTGGAGATGGCACTTACTCAGCATGACAAGTGGGACAAGGTTACAGCTGCCAAATATGTGTCTATTTTTATGTGTATCTATATAAAATATATAGTTTTGAAATATAAAATATAGCTTGAAAACATGATTGTTGGTAATCCATTTTAGTTTAATAAACAAGATATTTTGACAGTAGAAAAATTTATATATATAAAGGGGAGGAGTGATTGCCGAAAGAATTTAAAAAATAATAAGAATACTAGAAGTTTTAATATTTAGAGTTAATTTAAATATCAGGAAACATAACGGATCAACATATATTTAAAACTTAGTTTTGTTGACACTAAAACAGAAAGATATTTTCCCTGATTTTACAAATGAAACTTTAAATAAATATTTAAAAAATTGAAATTTTGCTTGGTTAAGAGGGTAGAAGAGGGAGATGTTCCTGTTAAGTTGAAATTTTTCTTTGCAACTATCAGAAAAATAAAAAATAATTAACGAGAACTTTTTATTGATTACTTTGTAATTTTATCATTCAACTAAAAGAAAACTTTTCGTCATTGTAATACCATAGAAATTATTTTCTCATTCCTTTAAGTACATGGTAATATTTATTCATTCTGAATAACCTTAAAAGATTTACTATTTATGTTGTAATTATAAAAGGATAATGTATCTTAAAAGATTTACTATTCATTTAATATGTTTGAATATTTGCCATTTTCTAAAGTTATTGTTATTGGATATAATGCTTTTTATATTTTTAAAAGATTCGATATGAACAAAAATAAGTTCGTACGTATTAGAAAACCAGAAGTGAAATATTTAAAAAAAAATCACTGCACCTCATAGTTGTAACAAATCGAAAGCCTATTCCATAACGTGGACAGGAACTATTTCATACTTCGACTTTTTATATACTTTCTAGATCAACTTGTAATGGCCTAGCGCTTTACAAATTAAACATTTCTAAAACTTGCTACTCCTTTTTCATGTGATTTGTGCGTGTTACCACTTGATAAAGTTGTTTTTTACAATGTTTTAAAATTACTTCAATTAAGATAACGAAAAGTTAAATACAAGTTTCTTTACTATCGATTGTGTGATAAACAAGATTTTATTAAGTTACTAGCAGTAAAGCCCGGCGTTGCCTGAGAGTAAACTTCCTCTGAATGGAAGGTCATAACAGCCATACTCATTTTGTACACGCATGTAAGGCTGAAGTCTAGTAGAACTGATGGCCGCCCATGTAAAAAAACGTAATGTACACAAGTTGTTGGTATTCATCAGCACAACGGAAGAAAAAATTGTAAGGCTTAAAAGGAAGCAATGGACAGCCATGGTAGCATCAGACGTTTGCCATTACTAAGACACCTCCGAAGTTGTCAAGTTCAATACGAACACGGGCCTTAGGAAGTTTTTGGTGAGTTGTGGCAGATGGCTTTGTATTCCGATGGGATGGTTTTATTATCCCTGAGTGCTAGACATTACATGAAGCTCTGTGTCAGTTGCAACGTAGTGAAACACAATAGCGTAAAAGATAGACGCGTCTTTTGCCCAAAAGACGGCGCTGCCACTACCGCAAACAGAACCACATAGCAGAAGTATGGTCAGGTGCCGGGGCGAGTACTTGTAAGTGGCACAATTTTTTTTGTAGTTTTTAATAGCCAGTTGAGGCGAGCATGAAGCGCACGTAGCGTTACTTAAATTAGCCCTTATGGTAAGGGGAGAAACACATCAACGGTGTACGGCAGAGAATGCATATTATAACTCTGAATGCTGCTATTCTTTTGTTATCCCACTTCTTTTTGATGAGGCCTGAATTGCGTGGACGCACTCGACTTCTCTGACAATTAAACGAATCCACCTTCCCACGTATTGGTGTTGTGTTGCAACTGAATATGGTTACGTGGTCGACATGTAAGTGCGAATGCAGCTATGGTGGGGTTTAAGTGATAAGGGAGCATCTGGTGAGCAAGACAACCTTTAATGAAATGTCTTAGTAATGGCAAGTGGATACTACGACGACCTTTAAACAAACCGGGTTCAAAAATGAAGGAACCTATGATGCAGTTGACATAAAGATGTGTAAATTGCGTTTAAACATGACCGACCATGGGCTATAGGACTTTTGCGTAGGTAATACTTTGTTTGTTGGAGAGTAAACGTAAACGTTATCCTTACTCCCGACTCGGGAGCAGCTCTCCATGGGCGAAACACTGTTCACCTAAATGCAGACCCGCGACGCTGAGCGTCTGTCCTTGCGATTTGGCTATTGTTGTTGAGCCGTGCTCGTCGTACCCCAGAGCTTTCTGAAGCTCTGGCAGACGCAATAGATCTGGAATTCCTCAAACGACGATTAGCAGTGTGCACAGGACTTTCTAAAGCTCTGGCAGACGCAGTAGCACTGACATTTCTTAAACGACGAATAGCGGTTTGTTGAGGTTGTTCCGAAACCCTGGAAGTTGCTGTAGCCCTAGCATTCCTAAGATGACACGAAGTGGTTTATTCAGGGCTTTCTAAAGCTCTAGAACATGCTGTAGCGCTGGCATTCCTTAAACGCTGAAGGATTGTCTGTGTTGGGGACTCGGAAGCCCTGGCCCTAGAAACGCGTATTGCGTCCTGTGAATTCTGTACTAAACGCTCTTCAGTTGAAAGTCTAGCGCGTCGTGATAACATAACTGATGCTAATGATGCCAGCCTTTCAGTCTATTCAGCGGTACTTTCCGTGGAGATGCGGGCAGCAGAGCGTGAGGCCATCTAAGAAAGGCGCAACGAAGTTTGCTCTGTGGTTTCACTTGTCCTTGCTGCTCTTGTAGCGGAGGAAGCAGCCGTGCGCCGTCGAAAAAGTTTTCTTCTCTTAGGCGGCATTTTAACCAATTTTAAAAAGCAAACGTAATAAAAGATATGTAGGTTTTTTGAGTGCAAAAAATACGTATAGTCTAAACGTAGGCAGGTTAGAGGGATCCCAAAAATGTATGTAACTGTATCAAAAGGGGATCGAAGACAAAAAAGTGAAGTTTAAAAAATTCAACTAAAGCTAAAACAGTAGTAGGTAATTTGGGAAGTAATTTCGATAAACGCAGAAACGGATATAGTTATAACTAAGAATTAAAAAAAACAAACAGTTTGGATACGTAATCAACAACTTTCGGTTCCGTAAGAAGCGAATGAAGTGAGCCAAGTCCGGGATAGTAATCGCAGAAGTGTGAACACGCGTGCGAGTTATGCTATAAAGAGGCGGTTGGCCGGTTGACCTTGCGCGCACATACTAAAGTGACGTATGATTGGATGGGCTCAAAGTTAAACGCTTGCGACCGTTTCAGTGAGCTCGCAGCAACCTTGAACAGTTGACGCGATTGATTAAACTCCAGCTGGGTTAGTCAAAGCAGTGCACAGTGGCGGATGACGTTTCAAAATAGTATCTGGCGACTTTATTGTATCGGTTTTTTTTATTGATAAATATGAAAGCTATGTAGTTCCTTATCCCAAAATAGGCATTGATTTTTCGATTTACGTTGTCACCGATGTAGCGCAGTCTCTCAAATTCAGCCAATCAGAAAATGGGATTTTAAATTTTGAGCAGCCAGGAGATATGAAGTAGTTTTATTGATCAAAAGTTGAAAATACAAGCGTTTTTACACTTCTTACGAACAAAATTTGAAGCAATGTTAATTTCGTTTACTGATGGATGATGAAGGCATTTAAGTAGCACGAATTTAGATGAAAACGTGCGAAAACATTTTTGGGCAGCGATGCGCAGTAGTAAAATTATAGCGAGTAGGTGCCTTTTGCTACGCGTAAACGGCATGAGAAGACATAACAGTCCCCCGGTGTCCACTCGAATGAAAAAATGCAATTAAATATGAAAAATTGGACAAATTGGACAATTGGGTGTGGGGGCGATTCTGTCCACAGTGGTGGCTGGAAGTGGCTTGAAATGTGTGATTGCTCACTGGATTCAATCCTATGCTGTAGTAGGCTAAATGGGCTGCAAACACCTAAAAAGCAGCAGTTTCACCTTGTTTTTACTGATTTTTCTGGTAAAATTTGACATGTAGCTCTGTAAATTCCTTTTAAAATGGCCTTGACGTTTACTTTACTCTGCAAATGCAGAAAACATGGAAAGTAATGCATGCCTGCATTGAAACATTAAAAGATCCTTTTTAAAAACCATGGTATGAGAATTAAATCCTGAAATAAACGTAGGCTACCTGAAACCTCTACCCCATTTGGGATGCCTGATGCGCGCACGCGTGACACCCACATGATCGCGCATGACCCCGGAGCGTGAATGGGCCAATCAGCATCGCATCGCGCGAGCCACGCGTGACTAATAACACTAATCCGATTGGCTTTCGTAGCGTAAAGTTTGGCTGCGACAGAAATCCTTCATTGTGATAACTTTTGCATCCGAAACTAAAATATGGCCATTCTTGTCCTTTCTTATTCCCATATAAGCACTTAAATCCGACTTTTTTCTAATTATGCTACCGCTGTTAATTCTGACATGAAAAGTGCCCATATCTGCTTGTGTGAACGCACATAATTACACACGCGTGCGCCCGATTAAAAATGAAAAATCGATAATATTGATTTAAATATTGACTTAAATCAATTTCTGGCGCCGTCACAACCTCCGCATGACCATTAGCAGTAACTGTGTCAAATTTGGTTGAAATCGGTTGAAAAATTAGGAGATCCAATCAAACATATAAACGAACATACACACGCACATTCTGCCTTTTATATATGTATAGATAGATTATTTTTGGAAAAAAGTCTTGTTTATGAGATCATCCTGGTCAACATATGGAAAAAGAGAATTTGATGATCTTATTTAAATATATTTTTAATTATCAGAAACTGAGTCTCATGGATTCAATTTGATCTTTTATGCGCTTAGACACCAGAAAATTGAAGGAAATCTATTTAAATTTAATTGAATTTTTGCGATAAAAATGTAGGCTTTCCTTTCATTTCAAATCCAGATTTAAAAGAGGTTTGTTTTCTACCAAAGTCAGTCTACTCCATGTAATAATAATGATGGTTTACGCGTGTGTTTTATGTCATTAGTTATCATTGGATGTTCAGAGATTCTTGCTTTAGTCTAGTAAATATCTATCTAAATATAGACATACGAATATAAGCACACAGACACACATACAAACAAACGGACACGCACGTACGCGCGCACACACACACACACATATATATAGATAAATATATATATGTGTGTGTGTGTGTGTCGTTGTGTGTTTGTGTGTGTGTATGTAAAAAATTTTCAGAACTAACCTGTAGAAAAAGACAATATGAATAAAGGAAAAAAGAGAATAGGAAAACTATAATTTTAGCCGATGCGTTTCGTCCAATATGGATGTTTTCGTTTTTTGCCTCGAAAAAATCTACTTTGGACGAAACGCGTTGGCTAAAACTACAGTTTTCCTTTTGTCTTTATCCTTTATATATATATACAAAATTTAATACACGCACCTGCTCATGGTGTTGCATAGAAAGTAGTGGGGAAATCACGTCAAAATAGCTCCCAGCTAATGCTGCATTAAGTTTAAGTTTTGCACATGTGCTGATTTAATGCCCGGATGAACCCCCACCTGGCTTCAGTTCGCTTCGTTCTATCACTACAGGCCACACGTGTGACTACTCCCCCGCCCATTTTACACGAACACGCTAAAAGTAATAAGGAGGCGTTGTAGCCCTGGTTCGAGTTCGCACCAGGGTAGCAGGACTTGACAAAAGCTTATTAAACCACCGGCAGTTTAAAATGAAATAATGTTAGTGGGTTTACCTTGGGGTGGTTGCGGGGAGAAAGGGAAAAACGGAAAGTAAATTTGAACAATGTAATAATAGGCTAACCTTTTTGAGGACTTCTTTGTTTTCATTTCGGTTGACTTGGGCTTATTGCATCAATAGTTACTGCTGAAAGATTTTGTGGAACTTCAAGTATATAACTAATTGTTTTCAATGACGTGTAAGAATATTTTCCCATAAAACTTTTTACTATTATTGAGAAATTACTGTTATTAGAAATGTTTCACTGCTATTAGTCTCTATTATTGTTAATAAGCTCATAATAATATAGCTAAGAATGAAAATTCATATGATAGATATTATACCAGATCATAATACAGCTATGATTATTATTTATACATCGACATAAATATTAATATTATTACAAATATTATTATTGTTTATTATAAAATACGTTATGGATATTTTTGATTCTGATCATGTCCATAGTTTTGGATGTGGTTGTAATTATTTTGATATCCATAATAATTCTGAAGAGGGTATGTATAAAATAAACTGTCACAGCTCTTTCTCACAATTAATCGGGGAAACCTGCAGAAATTTAAAATAACGTATCTATGAGCATAAAAACATATATGGGAAATGCACACAGAACGCCTCGAACGCCTATTGGGTCTAACGCTCATTCCAGACCAGAAATGTTATTTGTATATTCGTGCCATCGCTAAAGATGCTGGAAAAATTCTCAGTTCCTTTATCGCCTCATAAAATTCCAAACTCCTTTTGCTGTACTTTATCTTTATAAGAGTCAGATCAGAGCAGGAATGGAGTATTGCTGCCATATTTGGGCCGGTGCTGCTCGTTCCTCATTTTCTGCCTCGTCAGAGTTCAAAAGCGATTGCGAGGTCTTGTAATTAATTATTTTCTACTCATAACTGTTACTTAGTAGAAATAAGAAATTTCTGTTGCTTTTCTTGAAACTGTATTTCTTCAGAATGTTTGTGTCAATGATGAACAGTGGAGATAAGTAGGCGAGAAGTTTTGCTTGCCATCGTGGTATTTTGTGAATAGACATCCTTAAGAAATTTCAATCTTAGTTTTGACAATGCTTAGTGCTTCAACAACATTACTTCTTAAAGTATTTTGCGTAAAAATAACTAAATTCAACAAAACAATTTCGTTCAATTTTTTCTGTTCTGTACGTGTAGCTTCATTTCGGTTTTAATTTCCTCATATATTTGCTTAATTGATTTATATATTTTAACGTTTGTGTCACTTTGGCATCTGCCTTTCTTTCCGCAGCTTTGTTCTGTTAGTCGATTTTAACATGGTTTCATTTATATCTTAACGTTCGTAAAATACTTGCTGTACGCTGGCATTACCACCAATGTCAGAAATATCATCAACATCTCAAATGAAAAAAAGAAATCGTTTTCTACATATATTAATAATGTCAATTTTGCGCGATTTTTCTTACATTCTCGATTTTGCTCATTCTACTTCTCTTGTACGTTCCAATCGTTCTTTTTCACCATTTAAATACTAATATTATGTTCCTGCTGTTGTCATCTTCGTCGATGATGTTGTTTTCTTCTTTTTCGTCTTCCATTTTGTGTATGTGTGTGTTTTCTTGTAGTTTCTTGTCCCTTACTTTTCGATCACTTCCATCTTTCATATTTTCTTCGAACTGCTTTCTTTCATGTTGTTCCATATATTCTTATTAATTTTCCTTTAAAACAAAACTTTCTTTTAAATTTTGTTTCTCTTTTCTTTTTCGTGAATTTCTAGTTTCTTTTTATTCTATTGCCTTACTGCATTTTCGATGTCCTTCCATCTTTTTCTTCTCATTTTGCCTTCACTTGCAGCTCTTTTTTAAATTCTCATTTTTTCCGTTCTCCTGTTCTTCATTCTTTAGTTTCTTTTCTTTCACTATTCTTTTCTATGTTCATTTTCTTTCCAATTTTGAGTTTTTACCTTATTTCTACTAATTTTGTTTTCGCTTTCTGTAATTTTTCTCTTACTTAGTATCATATTTTTTCTTTTTACATTTCTACTCGTTCAACTTACACCCATTTTCTCTTTTCTTCTTTAAACATTTTATTGTTTTACTGTCCTACTTATCGTTGTTTTCCTCCTACTTCCCTACTCTTCATTATAAAGTTATTTTTCAACGCATTTTTGTTTTGTTTTTAATACTTTCTCCAGGTAAAAAGCAAAACAAAACAAAAATTGACACACTTCCAGTTTTCTACTTCATGATGTCCCCTCTTTGCATTGCTGAATTCACGATTGCATTATTTAGATTCCCTGATATCAGAATGAATTAGAGTTGGTAGATAAAATCGATGCTATTTGATATCTGAAAAGGTAAAAACCAAACTTCTGGACCTTTTCCTGAAGGGATCATCCATCATACCTGATAGAGGCTGGGTAGCCTGCATAGAATAGCCAACGGTATTCCGATAGAATAACCTCTGCTAGCAATCACAATTCATCTTCAGATTTCTTGTTTCATTCATTTTCTTAGCTTTATTCTTCATTTCATCATATCTATCTACTTACCACAGGTAGATGTCATGCCAGAATTTGAACGTGAATCCCTGATGTTTGGCTGTCCATCCTGACTTTGAGGATAGGTGCATTACAATCATTTTATCCACCAAACTATTCAGTTCATTTGTATACTTACGAAATTTGATAACGTTATGGCATATTTATATGTTTCAATTTTATGTATGTATATATTTATTTCTGAGAAGCATTGCAAGTAGTTGTAGTTATTGATTATTAATATATACTCACAAATAATTATATATATGCACCAATATCAGTTATAAAAATAATATTCGTCTTTGAAATGATTTTGTAAGTGCATTACGTAGATATGACCGTAAAACCCTGGTAGGAATCTCACCATAGCTGATTTGGTAGAATAATATCAGCTTAGCGAAACGACCCAAGTTCGTGGAACCGTTCAGAAGTCCCTGAAACCACAGGTTGACAAACGCCTTGTGAATAAAATTGGGAAGATGAAACTGTTCGGAAGCCGTCGATACATTTACTTTGATAAAGTTCCGCAACAGACAAAACGCGTTCTCCTTGGCTTTATGAATTATACTGAATTTTTACACACACTTATTTGTGTATAGTGTGCGTTAGGTTATTCAGAACAAATTTGGATATAAAGAAAAAGAGATGTTCAAGAGAAAAATATCAGTACATTAAAAAATCTTCAAAACAGTTGAAATCATTCAATAAAATCAAATCCAATTCCAAGGGCGGTATGTAAGCAGACTGTATTTCCATTCATTTAGCGAACAAAAGCACGACCTCATTCCCCCACTAAACTGAATTTTCTGATTATGGTTATTCAATGATAGTTTTTCTTCTGCAAGTCATCAGAAATGACAAATCTCCTGCTTTGCAAGATTATGAGAGAGAAATCAATCAAGCCACTGAGCCATGTGAATGAAAGCGTCGGTTGATTGATCCAAAAGTGACTTGATCCAAAATGTTGTGAGTTTAATCTCTGGCAGAGAGATCAAATACAAGCAAACTTAGAGAGATATCAAGAGGAATTAACTAAAAACTGAGATCCAAATGCATGCCACGTGGAATTAGAACACCTTTCCACCGCGGATTAAATAAAAGGCTCTGTTCAAAATTCCAACAAATATCACCTTAAAAAGTGGAGCATACAACGGCCGAAAGGTTGTGAATGTGCCAATAAAGATAAAGTCAACAGTCCAAACAATGTAAATTGTTATAATACCTCATCTCAGAAATATAAACAGATGTCGATACAGTTAAAGTAAAAACAAACAAAAAACAAGCCTTCATATGATTATCCTCAGTCACGTTCTGTTTCGCTAGTGTAGATTGAGTTGAAATAAAATCTGTTTATCTGATGACTGTTTGATCAAATATTTATTACGTACAAATAATATATTTCGTCCTTCAAAACTACGTGAGAAACTAAAATCCTTTTTCTCGTATTTTTCGTATATTCACTTAAATTTGATCTGAAATGATTGAACAATGTGATTAATATTTAACACTATATCAAATGGAATGACAAGGAAATAGATTATGTTGAAAAAATACATATTTGTGTGAAATAAATGTTTTTCACTATTAGTCAATGGAATTATTGACTTATCTATGGAGAAGTGCCAGTTATGTCTTGCATTGGATTTGAAGTTAGAACAGTTTACGATAAGGAGGATAACTTCTGATAATGATGACGCAAAAGATGAGGTCTAAAACTGGAAGAGTGTGACTGAGAATTATATTGTTTTGTTAAGAAAACTGGGCGGGAAATGATTCTGTGTCAACGATTATCGTAAATTTTAGTAGTACGAGTTTATGATTAACCAGCTGACGCGACGGTATTACCATTACAAGGCATAGAAAATATTGTTGAACGATGAGTTGAAATGAGAAAGGGCTTGTACTTTGTGCTGATCGAGCATCAGATTTGGTGAGAATGGGAGTTTTTTTGTCAGTTTACAGGAAAAATAGACGATGTGGTGTGTTGATTCGTTTAAAGTTTATGCAAAAACCAGAAATGGGGAACGTGTGTGTGTGTGTGTGTGTGTGTGTGTGTGTGTGTGTGTGAGAGAGAGAGAGAGAGAGAGAGATAGGGAGAGAGAGAGAGGGGGAGAAAGATAATAGTGATAGGTGTTAGAAATAACGTAAAGAGAAAAACAAGAAAAAAGGCAACAGTTAAATTTAATAATAAAAGAAAAAAAATAAGGAAAATACAATTTATTCGTTTGAGAGAGGGCAACTAAAAAGGTAATAGAAGAAAGAAAGAATAAGCGTGGCGAAGAATAGTCGAAAGAGAAATTCTATATGTTTGCGCGCGCGCGCACACGCACACACACACACATACACACACACACATATATATATATTATATATATATATATATATATATATATATATATATATATAATAATAAAATGACTCATATCAGAACAAAGTATGTAAGATAGAATATGTAAAAACCAGTTGAATGTTTTAAAAATTATTCTGTTGTCAACATTTCGTTCAGTAACAGCATCATCAGAACAACTGAGAAAATATGTATGTTTATTTATACCATTATTTCTTTTCGGACGCTGAAGCACTTTGGTCTTCCCGATGTCTGTCAGATCTGTGGAGTAATTGGTCTTAACCTGTCACATCACGTTGGCTCATAACACCTTGGACAGGGGTATAAATTCAGAATTATCGTTCTATATTAGTTTCTATAGAAAATCTAAAGAGGCTCTAGTCTCTCCTACTATTTTACTATTTGTTGCAATATATATATATATATATATATATATATATATATATATATATATATATATATATATATATATATATATATATATATATATATATATATATATGTATATATATATATATATATATATAACCTTTCACCCCAAGCAAGGTGGGAGTGCCACTAGCACGCAAAGTGGGTGCAAGAGTAATAAAGGTGTAGGTAATTTTTCATAAAAAGCATTAAAAGAAAAAAAAAGTGTTTATATAAAAGTTTTGAGAGAGAATTAGTGCTAGAAGGGGACGGGTGAGTCGGTGGGCGTAGAATACGAATAATGATAAAGTGGTGAAAGAAAAGATAAAATGCAGAAAGAAGTAATAAATATTCGCTCACTCCTGTCTTTCTGTAGAAAATAAGAAATAAAACAACATTAGGTAAATGGAATAGACAATTAAAATTACGACGCTTTCAACATGGATATGTCTTGTGTTGGATCAAACCAACTCTGATAAATGTATGTGTGTGTGTGTCTGTGTGCGTGTGTATTTGTTTGTGTGTGTATATATTGGTATAATATGAAAGAACTGTTAGATTGATGATCAGAAGTTCTTTAGTATTTTTGTTTTTATTTTTAAAAAACAGTACTCGATACAGAAGTATAGCCTAAATAAAAGTCTATTAGCAAATTCAATTAAAACAATAGGTTTAAAAATACAACCTAATCATAATCTTAACGTCCCTTTAAGAAATCATCAACAAAAAACAAAACAAAAAACAAACTAAAAGACAAATAAATAAACACCAAAAAGGACTGTAACTACAACATCAATCAGTTAGATTTTTAGCAGGTAGTAATAAAAAAACAACGGCACCTGATAAAATTAACCATACAAAAAAGCCCCAACCGAACCTTACACGACTCCATAAACTTGACATATAACAAACACCCCTACTTTCATCGAAGCAGAGATCCCTTGATAATGAAAAATTAACCCCAGATTACACCTCCATTTCAAAACTATAAATGAGTAAAACATTTCGTTGCTTAGTTATTCTAAACTTCGCTTGAGGATGAAACTGTCATCCAACAGTTAAATATTGAAATTAAACTTGAATACGGGTGACCAGTTTCGAAACATAGTAATTTCTGTGTCAAGATGGGATCATATTTTTAAAAAGTAAAATAATTATAAAATATATATATATATATATATATATATATTAGAGGAAAGAAGTGGAAAAAGATTCCGTGTGATGTGCTTAGTCCTTTATGGCTTCATCGAACTAAATTTACTTTTACGCATGCATACGAAGTAAAGGGCGGGGGGCAGTGACAATTTTAAATTTGTATTTTTTATATGTGATTTGGGTATATAATCTAGCTAATTTCATTTAGATACTTTTTGTTTAGGTTTCCATCACTTTTGTTATTAAATATCGCACATTGTGGTAATAGAAGATCTGCCAAGAATGGTGAAAAGTTGTAAGAACCTGTACGCAAATTTACTGCGGATGATCTAGCAATTAAAGCACTTTCCAAACATTTTTGTTTTAGTGAATTGTTTTCTCTTTTAATTATAGTAGCACTTTTTAAATAAAAATTGTGACCAGTCACGTTATAGTGAGCAACTAAAGTGTTTAATGCGTTGTTCTGTAAAATATCCCTTTCGTGTTCATATAATCATTCATTTAAATTCTTTGGTCTATGTATTCAATGTGGCAATTATTACTGGTAATTTCCTCCTTCAAGTTTTAGCTTATTATTTTAGACGTAGTTGTAAAATATTCTCTGTTGAGTTTAGATAAATTTGGTCTATGTATTCAATGTGGCAATTATTACTGGTAATTTCCTCCTTCAAGTTTTAGCTTATTATTTTAGACGTAGTTGTAAAATATTCTCTGTTGAGTTTAGATAAATTTGGTCTATGTATTCAATGTGGCAATTATTACTGGTAATTTCCTCCTTCAAGTTTTAGCTTATTATTTTAGACGTAGTTGTAAAATATTCTCTGTTGAGTTTAGATAAATTTGGTCTATGTATTCAATGTGGCAATTATTACTGGTAATAGGGTAATTTTCTCCTTCAAGTTTTAGCTTATTATTTTAGACGTAGTTGTAAAAAGTTTTCTGTTGAGTTTAGATAAATTCTTTTCAATTGTAGTTGTGATAGAGTTGGTGGATAGAGCAATATATATTGATTTGTTGGGTTTGCCAGGAAGGTCTGCTTTTCTATTTTGAAATATTTTACAAGCCTTTTGTTTCGCGTTCAGTATGAAATAATTAGGGTATTGGAGGAAATTAAAAGTATTTTCAATGTGTTTCTCGTCATCATGTAAATATTGCGGGCTGCAAATTCGGAGTGCTCTTAAATAGAATCCGATGATTATTCTGGATTTTATTTTGTTGTTATGATGAGAATAGAATTTTATAAAACAATTTTTATTAGTTTTGGCTATTGTTAGCGCGTGATATCAAGGAAAGTTAAAGTATTGTTTGTTTCAATTTCGTAAGTACATTATATCCTATGTTCGACTTTGTTTAGTTTATCTAAAAGGTCAGGTAAATCATTACCGCAGAGATATATTAATAGAGCTTCATCAATATATATGAAGTATGTTGATTGTTTAGGTGAAATATTTTGGAAAGAACCATATTCAAGAAATTCTAAGAAAATACCCTCCTTAAGGGGTAATTCAAATGTTTGTTTATAGAAAATTATTGTTAAATGTGAAATGATGACGAGACGACAGATTTTTATTATTTTAGCTATTGGTAGGGAGAACTTTATTTTTATTGTGTTTTTTTGTAAAAAATATTTAAGCATTTATCAACCGGGACATTGGTGTATAGGGATTTTTTTCTAAATTAGCTATGAGTTTGTCAGTCATGTTTTATACCTTGAACCAATGCTTTACACTAGTTAACAGGACACTGATGATGACCATTTTTTGTTTTCTTCTTTTGAACTATATCGATAAATTTATTGGCATCACATCGAGTTCAATTACTTTAATCTGGTGAGGTTCGAATATAAAAGATTGTAGTGGCTGGGAAAGCATCTCCCACTAGGATTCTGTTCCACGAAACAACAGTTCTTAGGAAGAAGCTATCCGTAGCTTGTTCGCCTCAGTGTACGCGGCGTGGCGTTCATCGCGATAGATGAAAATTCAGGGGCTGCTCGGTGAGGATGGAACGTTACAAGTTTGATTTTTGAAGTATTGAATGTGACCATCCAATTTTTTTTGTTAAAGCTAGATCAGAGGAAAGATAATCAAGATTTTTAGTGGTGCACCCATATACCGTTGTACCATCTGCATAAATATTCACAAGAGATCGCTGATATATATGTATGTATATGTGAGTGAATGTTTGTCTGCGTGGGAGGGAGTGAGACGCATATAATTCTATGCACATCTAGAATATCTTTGATACCGCATAACTATCCAGAGCGAGTATTTTACGAACACTTTTATACATTTAGAACGCTAGTTTCAAATGATCTACTGCAATTAAAATCAACCAGGAGAACATGTATTTTCATAAAGCAGGTGATCTAATTTGGTTTTTATAACTGAGCCTATAGGGTTTTTATTATAAAGCAGGTGATCTAATTTGGTTTTTATAACTGAGCCTAGAGGGTTTTTATTAAGAATTACAATCATATTGCAATAAATATGAGAGGAAACATATTTATGTTTGTCAAATTCCCTATATTTTATTTTTTCTATATAGTCTTAAATATTTACTACTTAGTATACAAATTTTAAGATTTTGTATTTGGTATGCTATTTATTAAAAAAAAACTCAGTTATTATTAAAGAAAAAATACTTCTATACATTGTCTTTCATTGTAATTGATCTTCAGATATGGTCTTTGAATATAAAATAAATAATAAATAAATAAAATATAAAATAAAGTTGGTGCTCATGATTTATCAATTTGAAACAGATCTTTTGTAATTGCTATTTAAATTATGAATTTTGTACCATAAATTTAATGATTGTAGATTTTCAACACGAATTATTAAAATTAGACAATTAGAAAATCTTTTCAATACACTTGCGTATAAGAGGAAGGAGATTAAAGATTAAAGCAAAAAACAAGAGAATTGGATGAGAGGAAGAATTATAGCTACAGTTTCGAACTGCTATATTTATGCATTTTACAAAAACAAATCAGTATATATATATATATATATATATATATATATATATATATATATATATATATATATATATATATATATAAGCTAAGGTAAACTCACTTTTACAAAACCACCATCTTGACTAATAGATTGAAATACAATAAAGGGATTGATTTAGACAAAAAGTACGTAGGTAAATATATAGATAGGAGAGTGATAACAAAAGGCACTACTAAATGAACTTCATTTTCTCGTTTTTTTATTCGTTGCAGTAGATTGGTAGGAAAGTGTCTAAGGAGGGCTATTAGTCACATTTATTTAATATATTACCCGAATGGTCAGTGTGTACAAAGGTTAGTTGGATATACAAAGCGAATGGGTCAATTGGAGCAAAAACATACTTTGCATAGGTCGGCTGCGTAAATGAAATTGCTAGCGTCATATTGCTTCATATTATGCAAATTATGATTGATGAATTTTGAATATCTACCTTGAAAAATACGATGACGTAAGCAGTTCGTTCTTTTTTATTAAGTATTTCAGTGGATAAGAGACAAAAAAAAAAAGATAAATTTCGTTGACCTTTAAGATGTAATAAAAACGGTATGAAAAATGTTTATGTTAAAAGGTCTTGCTAGATAAGATCTGTAGTCATGTTACCAACACTCCTCAGTATTTACAATAATGTTTCGATGTGACGACCTGCTATCCCTCTCTCTTTTTTCTCCCTCTCTCTCAAATCACCGTTTTTGTTGTTAGCTTCTTTTGCTTTCAAATTTCTCTTTCTTCCTCAATTTGTTTCTATGTCGTTATTATTTTATTAATTTAGTACATTTCTTCTCTTACAAAGAGAAAAAAAAACCAGTAAGGGAGATGGACACGGCAAAATGAAAAATAGATCTATAGAGAAATAGAGATGAATATTGAGAAATGAAAGCATACTCTTCTTTCCGCACTCTTTCCCTCTAAATTTTCTGCTTTTTCTCACGTAGATTAGCTTTTATATTTTTAAAAATGATTTCTTCAAATTATGCTATTTTCTTTCAATTTTAAAAATCCGCAAAAATCTTTTTCCTGCCAAAGAGTAAACTTGTTATTGTTATAAAAGCTCACTGGACGCTAATATATTAGTCGCCATTCTAATGAAAGATTTTGCTTAAATCTTTATACTGGATAAAACAGACTTAACATCCCAACTTAATATCAAAAATAAAAAGCAAAAGAAGAAACCAGGAAAACCGAGAATGTTTAACTAACGGAAAAGTAAAGATCAGTTGCAAATGTTTTATTTCTTTATCTCTTTTGAAGAGGACTTGGAAAGACACTAAGGTTTTGTTTCTACCAGAGGTATCGGCTTGGAAAGACAATTTCATATTGGAGGATTTCTATTAAAGATTTGAACAACTACTTCTAGAGACACTGGACAAGTAAAGCTGAAAGCAGTATTGACACTTATCGAAGAAACTCTCCGTTCCCAAATCAGCAGCTAACCTGTGGTTTAGTGGGAAACAAAGTTAATTTAATTCTCTTGGTTTTCTACAGCGCAACCTTTTCGCTTTCAGATGTTCCTCGCTAAATCCATTTGTATCCACATTAGCTTTTGTGGCAGACCGTTTATTCCATCATTTCAAGGTTACACGGACTTGATTGTTTATCTCATTTTAATCATTGGGTTGTTTCTCTGCGCACCACTTTCTCAGTACCAGGTACCTATCTCTACGTAGGCTTCACAATCAACCCGCTTAACGCAGTTTATTGTTTCAAGCATTTTCCTCTTGCAGCCATGTTTACATTTCCATTTATCAAAACTCTATACTTCATCGTATCCCAACGTGACGGGATTCTGGCTAGTTCTCATTCGTAACTATTCACGTCGACTCTGAAATTCTGTCTTTCTCAAATTTCTTTGTCCAATTACGTCAGACATATCGTGTCGAAAAAGTGCTCTTTCCAATTCTCTCTGGCTAATCTGCATTCAACCATCTGTTGCTTCCATATTGTTACCTTTTGACATTTTTGTCTGTCGAGCTGGATGTCTAGTACCAGTCCTCAAATCTCGCTCCATCTCGGCTAAATGACATAGAAATCCGATCACCATTCGACATAACAATATGAAGAAACGCTTCAACTGGAAATCCGGGGCTTTTTATGGAAATAATCCATACACATAGATTTTCGAGACATATAAAGTGAATGGAGTGAAGCCAAACATATTTTGCGTAGGTCAGGCCAAATTTATTTTGAGATTCTTCGATTAAATATTTTCTATTGTTACACATTTTTATTATTATTTTTAACTAGTTAAAATCTTTTTATTGCTTTGTTATGGGTCCTTACCTATAACTACAGAATGAACTCTTCCTAACATTATGTATACTACGCTTCTCAAGAGAGAGAGAGACGAATCGAGTCGAGCCGATAGTAGTTCACTCCAAACCAGACTGACAGTCATACTAACACCTTCCACATCTTGTATTATTATTCCATGTAATATATCTTCGTTATTTCTACTCTTGTGTTCGTGTTGTTCTTCCTTGGTCCTAACCTGGACCATAACAGTGGCGACGAGGATATTGAAGAAACGAATTCTAAGCGGAGAATCTATAAAAAAAAACTTTTTGCTATCGGTCGTCTATAACAGAGGCGACGGAGGTATTAAAAAAAAAAAAGTTCTACGCGAAGATAAAAAAAAAAAGAAAAAAATTTTTTGGGACACCAACCTTAACAATGGTAACGAAAACACAAATTTTACCTGTCAGCCAGAACAGAATCGAATTCTACGCAGGGAATTTTTTTCGTACTAAGGTTCCAGAACAACAGGCGACAAAAACCCGAAGTCTATACTGAGAAAAAAGAAAAAATCCTTACACAAAATTACGGTGTAAACATGGAAGGCTTTAAGACAACCATATTGGAACTAATGAAAATGCAATTCGAGCAGCAATAAAAAAATGAGGAAAGACAGACTAGACTCGAAAAAAAAAACAATTGGAAATTCAACAGAAAAACGAAGAGAAGCAACTCGAACTACAATAATTACTACTACGGGGAGTAACAAATAAAGGACAAAATTCTGGAAATGACGCGGCATTCTCGCAAAATATATGGAGCTCTATCAAAGATTTCACTTATGCACCGGACGAAGACAAAATATTCGCGGCTTACTTCAGAAGATATGAAGATTCATATGAGTTTGATTGCGGGAATTGGTCAGACGCGAAAAAAGTACGTCTACTACTGAGGAAACTAGGGTCAAGCGAATACACTAAATTCGTAGACTACATCCTACCGAGGAAAACGAATGAGTTGACTTTCAAGCTATATAACATTCGCTTCCGTAGTAAACAAACACTGCGATGACTTTAAGTTATCAGAACTCAGCCCTCACAATTTTAAATGTTTGATATTCGTCCAAGGCCTAGTTTCGACTAAAGATGCGGAGATCAGACGGAGAATTCTAACAAAACTTGAGAGTGAACCAGAATTGACGCTACAAAAATTGGCTGAGGACTGTCAGAAATGTATAAGCGTAAAACAGGACTCGAAAGATATCGAAGAGTCTGGCGTCGCTCACATACGAAAAGTACAACGACAAACACGTTTTTCTCCCTCCTCAAAAACAAACCAAACAAATTATTTTACTACAAAAAGTCAAATGAAACCCCAGAAGAAACTACCACCCAGTCCATGCTATCGCTGTGGGACTTTGCATTGGTACAAAGATTGTCCATACCGTTATAAGACTTGTCTGTCGTTCAATAAAGTGTGAAATAAAAGTTCGCACTGTAGAACAAAGAAAGAGCAAAAGCCGAGTAAGAGTCACTAG
Organism: Acanthosepion esculentum; assembly: GCA_964036315.1. Taxonomy (NCBI): domain Eukaryota; kingdom Metazoa; phylum Mollusca; class Cephalopoda; order Sepiida; family Sepiidae; genus Acanthosepion; species Acanthosepion esculentum. The sequence continues at coordinate 49,352,116 of OZ038492.1, read as the reverse complement.
AACTGACCAAGCGGACGGGAAGAATATACGAAAATACGTACAAGTAGAAATGTTAAACAAAAAAATCAGATTGCAATTAGATTCCAGATCAGATTTAACCATTATTAGCTTACAGACATGGAAGAAATTAAACAAACCGACCATGTTGAGAACAGATAAAACAGCCAGGTCGGTAACAGGAGGAAAAAACAAATTTGACGGGGGAGATTATCACAAATGTGACGTTCAACGGGATGACCAAAAAATTAAAGATGTATGTTCTAAAAAATACGGAAAATTTATTTGGAACTGACTGGATGCAGAAATTTGACCTCTGGGATTTACCAATAACTACGTTCTGCCAAAAAGTGGAAAGGTTATTGACCAAGGCAGAGAAATTGAAGGAGAAATTAAAGGAGAGATTCCCCGGCGTATTTTCAGCCGGCCTCGGGAGGTGTAAAAAAATGGCGGCCAAAATCGAACTAAAAGAAAATGTACAACCCATTTTCAAGAAGAAAAGAAATGTACCTTTCGCATCATTAGAAAAGATAGACCAAGAGTTGGATAGACTCGGGAAAACCGGTATATTGACAAATGGGCTGAACCTACGGTTTACATGAAAAAGAAATCGGGTGAGATACGAGTATGCGCTGATTTCTCGACGGGATTGAATGCAGCGATTAAGGATTATCACTATCCCCTCCCTAGTTCAGAGGAAGTTCTCACAAAGTTGAATGGAGGAAAATTTTTCCCCTAAGCGAAGCATACCTACAAGTACCAGTAGATGAGGAAAGGTCGAGGTTGTTGTGCATAAACACACATAAAGGATTATATATGTTCCAGAGATTACCATTCGGAATCAAGGTCGCGCCGGCGATATTTCAGCAAATAATAGACACTATGCTAGACGAACTGGATTTCACGATCGCATACCTTGATGACATCCTAATAAATAGCAAAAATATTGAACAACACTAGGAACACGTTCAAGAGGTTTTCAGGCAGATACAAAATTACGGTTTTAAGGTAAAGGAAAATAAATGTGACTTCTTTATGAAGGAGATAAAATATCTGGGCCATATTATTGACGAAGAAGGAAGACGACCAGACCCAGAAAGAGCCACGACAATAAAAAATGCCGAGTTACAAAGCTTCTTGGGCTTAGTAAATTATTATCAAGAATTTAGTCCTAACATACACAAATTACGCGCACCCCTAAACGAACTGTTGAAGAAGGAAAAAGTTTGGGAATGGTTATATGAATGTCAGAAAACTTTCGACAAAATCATTAAGCCTCTAACAGCAGATTTATTTTTAGCGCATTATGATCCAAAATTGGAAATAATAGTCTGAGTGACGCGAGTGCCTATGGTGTTGGGGCATGTATACTTCATAAAATGCTGGATGGGACACTAAAACCCATCGCGCATGCATCAAGAACCTTGCTACCAGCCGAACAAAATTACTCGCAAATCGAAAAAGAAACGTTGGGGGATTATTTTTGTCGTTACGAGATTTCACAGATATATTTACGGTAGATTTTTCACCTTACAGACGGACCACAAGCTGTTATTGACAATATTTGGACCAAAGAAAGGTCTACCTGTCTACACTGCTAATAGATTGCTAAGATGGGGGACGATTTTATTAAACTATAACTTTAAATTGGAGTATCTTCCATCAAACAAAATCGGGCATGTAGATGGTCTTTCGAGACTAATACTAAAGAAAACGGAGCCATTCGAAGATTCCGTAATTGCAGCTCTACGATATGAGGAAGATATTAGAACATCGTTATGTAGTACAATTCGAGAGTTTCTTCTATCGCACTCCTCACTTGTGGAACACTCTTCCGCTTTCTTGCTTCCTAATCAACTTTGACCTTCAAAAATTTTAAAACGCAATGTAAATCGTTATCTTCTGTCTTCTAATCCTTGTACTTTTATTGTCCTTTGTCTTTATTTTCTCGCATTCACTAACACTCAGTAACCTCTTGCGTCTTAATGGCTTTATTGCCTTGGTTCGTTTCATTAAAAATGATAATGTCTCATTTTTATATATTTCTTTGTTTCATCCTCGGCGTAAAGTCAGCTTCACATACTAACATATATTTTTTAAAAAAGTGTGTTTTCAGTTTCTATTTGTAAAGTGGAAAGTGTTAATAAGATAGAATTTGGTTGGAATAGTTTAAACTAGCTACCTCCACATTTTCGCGGGAAAACAGCATAGCGTAATGAAAAAGGCCACAAACATAATAAAAATAAAGTATTATCGTCAATTTTTTTATGTTATTATTAAGATGAAAGGCCAAAATTTTTTTATTATTTTTTAAATATTTTAATCCTTCCTAAAACGTTCGAAATTTTAGTTAAATCTTGTTTTGTTTACGTCAACGAGGTGGCATAATAATAACAATGACTTTTTGCACTTTTTTACCGTTGAAAACACTTTGATTTGGAAATTCGTATAAAAATCAAATAATTGTCCGATTTTAATTAACTTTTCAGGACTTATTCACAAATGAATGAAATTATTATTGAAATTTTTTTTAGAAAGTTTTGGTAAAAAATACTTTTTGACATATGTTACCCCTCGCCTTTACTTAATTTCATGAAATTTCGCAAAAAAATCTTTCTATTTCCTGATTTCAGAATCTCCAGGTTTTAACTTATTCGTTAAAACCTGGAGAATCTGAATCGCCTAATCTTTTTTTTCAGACTTGCACTATTCTAACTGAAAATCTGCTCTGAACTGAAAAATAATGAATGCAATAAAACTGAAATTATTTAACTAGAAAAGCTTTTAATTGCTTTTGTTAATAAGTTATATTAAGAGCATGATTGCCTGAAGAAATAAAATTTTTCAGATGAATAATGAATTTTTACAAGAATTTTTCAGTTAAAAAAAATTTAATCATAATAATTTATAATAGTTTAACATCGTGTAAAATTATGTATTGGGCTATTTCCTGGATGTGATATAGTAATTAAGTGGAACAAAATTTACGAATCCAAAATTGAAAAGATTAATAAACGTAGTTACACTGTTCTATTTTTTAAATAATTTTTTATTATTTTACTTATTTTGTTCCCTATTTTCATGTTTGAACGTAACATTATTATGAAACAGTCACGTGATCTAAGAGTTTTGTCTTTTTATAGAGAAATTAATGTAAGAAAATTTTATAGTATTTAAATTTTTTTTATTTTTGCATAAAGCATCTTCGAAAGGTAAATAAAAGTCAATAATTTATTAGATAATAAAATATGCTCATTTGTAAAAATTACTAGGTAGTTAAAAACCAAAAAGAAAAAAAATGCGTTCACTTAGATTTCGTAAATTTTATATCAATTCTAGCCAGTCATACTAGCTATCATCGCTTCGTCACTCAATCGGCCATCGATTATTGCCTCAGATAAGCTATGACAAGCAGGACCAATCATTAAATAAATGGTTGTATATTAGTTTTTATGCTATAAGTAATATTTATTTCAAATCAGATTAATTTAACTTTAAATTTTCAAATAAGGTGAATATATTTTTGGAGGATTTTAAAATCGATAATTTTTTTGTTTCAAAATTTCTTAAAATTAAGAAAATGGCCGCTTTTAAGAAAATTTTAAGAAATTGAAATTAAATTTGACATTTCAATCTATATAATTTCTATCTGAAATACATCAGAATATTTTACTTACTGAATATAAATTATAAATATAAATTTAATCATTTAGCTAAATGAAATCCCCAAGAATGTTTTTTCATTTCTCAAAATTCATTTTAAACGTTAGGTATCGAAAATGTATGCCAAAATAGTGGAGGTACCTAGTTTAAACTAAGATAGTTTAAACTATCGTCGATTACTGACTGACTTATTGTGTTGAACTGCAACGACACTGATAAATTGTACTACAGTGACTTCATTAATTACTTTATGTATTCTGTCAGCTTTAGAGTTTTATTTTGATCTGAATGTTTTGTAGGTTCTTAAATGATGTGAGTAGCTAATTTTTAAACCACCTTTATATTATTGGCTTGAAATTACCAAGAACTTTTCTTTCATCACTACTTGTCAATAGATTCTTTATAAATGTTTACTTGCTTTGTGCATTGTTTACACATTTTGTATCTTGGTTTTCAACTTCAGGTGCACAGAATTGTTCATTCTTTATTGATGTACAAATTATTTTTGAACAAATCTCGTTTATTTAAATTTCAATTTTTAATTAAATCGTTCAAATTTCAAAGTGAATTGATATTGACGTTTTAAAATAATTTGTTCGACAAGGTTAGATCTGGTCTATGCCCATATTAATATTTCAGACAATAAGGAAAGTATTCGCTTGTAAGACCAGCTCTCTATAATTTTATCGGAAATATTCTGACATTTTCAGTAAAGGGGTTTAACTCAAATATTTCGGAATAAAAATTATATATTTGAAGGAATACACTGCAAAAGAAGATTAAGAAACAATTTTGGAAATCACCTTTGCTCTTGTCTCCAAGTTTTCTGTTTTTCTGATCTACGTTAAATCTTTAAAAGATTTCAACGACGGTGTGAGTGAAATTATACAGATTGATAAGCATAAAACAAATGACATATATCATAATTTCCCATCATACTGTTACATTTTGCAGCCGAATTGTTTAGGTCTTCTGTTTGGAAAATATAGAAATATCTATTGACTTGCAGCTTTCTAAAAACAAAGAAAGCATAATTATAATATTGTTTTTCCTTTGATCTTATCGTTATTTGCTATTGCCAAGCTCAGTTCGATACAATTTATGTCCATCTATAATCTCAACGTTGTGATGAAACTAAAAGAAAAATAGTAAAAATTTAATAGTAAAAATACTTCGTTTTAGGATTCAATCAACATTATACTTTGCAAAACACGTTTTCAAGAAGTCAATATTTAATTAACAAACAATAAACTCAAAGTTCCAACAGGATGTGTATAAAAATCCCAATATTAAGAAGATTCATATTCCGCGGCCAGTGTAAATAAACATGGAAACATAAACTAAATTAATTATACATGCACGTGCGCACACATAGGCTAGTCAGTTTTTGAACATGATTGTGGCATCGACTTAGAGTGTGCTTCTAAGTCTTCTAATTTATTTCTAAACTGATTTACATATTTCTCCTATGTGCCACGTCCTTTCAGGACGTGGACGATCATGGTTCTCCACAACATCCTTCCTTTTGTAGCTCTTAGCAATGTTTGTCATTTTGCTATCTCTCCTAATCCCTGTTCTGGCAACCATTTACACAAGTTCGTTAGGTAGGTTATTCGCTGAAAGTGTTGAAGGTTCCAAGCCATCTTTTCATATAAAAACCTTCTTTTCCTCATTATGTGACATAGAAATTTCGTCTCTTTTTTTATTCAAAGTATAAGTGTCCTTTTTGTTTCCATTTTCTCTAAAACTTCGTCGTTGTTATTTTATAGTATTCTTAACATCCTTCTATAGAACTACATTTCTGTTGCTTCAGGAGACCGTCTTCTGTGAGGAGATTGTTCAGTATTCACTGCCACATAGGAGGACTGGTATTACGTAACAGTCCAGTACACTTTACTTTGTTTCTTCGGATTTCAGTATCGCATTTTCCGTCCTTTGATAAAACACTTCCTAGATTTTTACATTTTTTACTTACTTGATTTTGGCCTTTCCAATTCGTAGTTCGCATCTTGGGTTGTTCCTTCTGCTGATAACAATACATTCTGTCTTTTTACAATTAATTCTTAGTCATTTCTTCTCTTTTTCATTTACTACCTACTGTCGGGGTACCTTTAGTTTACTTTTCTGTAAAACACTGTATCATCTTCGTATCTTATATTGTTAATATCGTTGCCACAAGTAAAGAATCCTGGTAGATCTTATTTCTTTTCTGGAAATATAGTCAATTATAATTGTAAAACAATTCAATTTAATACAATCTAGTAATGGCTACTGGCTCAGAATAGCAATTGGAGAGCCGAGTCCGAATTCCAGTTGGGTTCATTACATTCACTTACACGCAAATAACCTGGGGAAAGTTATGAATCCATCTCTTCTCCAAGGTTGAATAGATCAGTCAAGTGGGGTTTCTTTTTCAGCTGTGCAAGATATATTTCAGGAATATTTCTTTGAATACAAGAGATGAAAATGCGAGGCTACTAAGAAGATAAGAAAGGGATTGGCATTCAAACAGGAAATGGCGAAATCAAATTCATGAAAAATCAAATCTTTACAAATATCCAATCTAACAACAAAAAATAGAACATTAATAAAATAATAGTAAAAAAAGATCAATATCTTCAGGTTGTTGGTGATCATAGCTCTCCACAATTTCCTGTGCTTTAAATTTTTGTACTTGCTTGATTTGCAGTTCTCATCTTGGGTTGTTCCTTTTGCTGACAACCATATTTTGTCTACTTACAATTGATGCTCAGTCATTTTTTCACGTTTTCCTTTACTACCTTCTCTCGGAGTTTATTTTCCGCGTCTACAATCAACACTGTAACACCTGCATATCTTATATTATTTAGATTGTGGCCACTAATAATGAATCTTGATATACATTCAGAATCGTCTCACAGTAAAGTCCGGTAAAAAAACACATCCTTGTCTTACGTCCCTTTCTGTGTTTGTGTATTTACTAAATTCATTTTCTATTCGTATGCAGGCGGTTTGCTGCCAGTATAGATTGTGGATTATTCTAATATTCTTCCCAAATAAATCAAGCCTTCCTAACAGTTTCAACAGTTCTTTATATCGTACTTTATAATCTATAAAACATAGATATACTTCCTTCAAGTTTTATATTTTATATTGAGGGGAGTCCCCCTTTTACTTTGTTGGACGGTCGAACTCTCTTCCTCTGAGCAGAAAGGAACCCGGACGAGGCTCCTCCGAAGGGTAGAATCTCGTTCAGGGTGGTTAACCAACCCGATCCCGTTTATACGGTATCTACGGGATATTTTTGGCCAAGCCTACGGGCTTAGTACTACCCCACTTTAAACCCGGCCTTGTACCACATCTATCCCTCGTGGTGGGGGGCAGTAAATACTTTCTGAAACAGAGTAGACGGCGACGTCTTCTCGGTTAGACGGTCGAACTCTCTGCCTCTGTGCAGAGAGGAACCCGGACGAGGCTCCGCCGAAGGGTAGAGCCTCGTTCGGGGAGGTTGACCAACCCGATCCTGTTTATACGGGATGTACGGGATATTTTTGGCCAAGCCTACCGGCTTGGGAATACCCCACTTTAAACCCAGCCTTGTGCCACATCTATTCCTCGTGGGGGTGACAGTAAATACAGTCTGCAACAGAGCAGACGGTGACGTCTTCTCTGTTTAACGGTCGAACTCTCTGCCTCTAAGCAGAGAGGAACACGGACGAGGCTCCGCCGAAGGGCAGAGTCTCGTTCGGGGTGGTTGACCAACCCGATCCCGTTTATACGGGTTCAACGGGCATTTTTTGGCCGAGCCTTCGGGCTCCGGAATACCCCACTTTAAGCTCGGCCTTGTGCCACCTCTATCCCTCTAGGGGGGGAACAATAAATACTTTCTGCAACAGAGGAGACGGCGACGTCTTCTCGGTTGAACTCTCTGCCTCTGTGCAGAGAGGAACCCAGACGATGATCCACCGAAGGGCAGAATCTCGTTCGGGGTGGTTGACCAACCCGATCTCGTTTATCGGGGAGGGACAGTAAATACTGTCTGTAATAGAGGAGGGTAGTACAAGAGTCACAGTTAGCGAGCACGTAGACTCGGTAAGGAGTCATACCGCGATACTTCAATACCAAGACTGTATATATATTATTGCTACTAACCCGTATTCCTTGATCTACTAACCCGTATTACCAGTTTGTATTATTACGTTAATACATTTATTTTCCTTATCCATTCCTGCCGTTTGTTATTCATTGATATCGGATTCATCCCGGAATCCACAACAAATTGGCGACGAGGAACTCACACGGGAAGGAAATCGAAACAAAATTCTCCCTCGTTGTCCACAACAAATTGGTGACGAGGAATTCGAACTCACGCGGGAAGGAAATCGAAACAAAATTCTCCCTCCTTGTCCAAAACAAATTGGCGACGAGGAATTCGAACTCACACGGGAAGGAAAACGAAACAAAATTCTCCCTCATTGTCCACAACAAATTGACGACGAGTTATTCGAACTCATACAGAAAAAAACCCCAAAAGAAAAGTCTCCTTTGTCGTTTTTTGCCAGTGTCCACAACAACTTGGCGACAAAAGATTTACGAGGACTAAAATACGGAAAAGCGAGTTTTTCGTAAGACTTGTATCATGGAGGATTTTAAAAATATTTTAGTAGAACTTGTAAAATACCAAAATGAACAACAATTACAACTCCAGGAAAGAATGGAAGAAAAATGGCAAAAACAATTACTACAAACGCAGGAACTAATATTAAAGGTAGCGGGTAACAAACAACAAAATATAAAAAAAGAGGCGACTTTTTCCCAAGACGCAGTGTGGAATACGATAGAAACTTTCAAATATTCTCTAGAAGAGGAGAAAAATTTCGGGGATTATTTTAGACGCCACGAAGACATCTTTAACATCGATTGTCAAAATTGGACAGAAGCAAAGAAGCTACTTCTGTTGCTCAGAAAATTAGGAACTGAGGAATACACAAAATTTGTGGATTACATTTTGCCAAAAAAAGACGAACGAATTAACGTTTGGCGAAGCAGTTACATGTCTTACAGAGCTTTTCAGTCCAAAAACGTCACTCTTTCACAAGAGGTGGAAATGTCTTAACCTGGTAAAGGACCAAAATGAGGACTATTCCACGTTTGCCGCAATCATGAATAAACATTGCGACAACTTCAAGTTGGCAGAATTAACACCAGACAATTTCAAGTGTCTCATTTTTGTTCAAGGGTTAGTCTCAGCAAAAGATAGTGAAATGCGCAAAAGAATGCTTTCAAAACTGCAAAATGAACCTGGACTAACACTACAACAATTATCAGAAGATTGCCAAAAATGCCTGAGTATAAAGAAAGACTCGAAGAACATTGAGGAGTCAGGAGTATCACATATACGTAAGTTAAACAAAAGTTTACGTTCTTCACCCTCCCCGGAAAGAAAACAAAAATTCTATAATAAGGGAAAAAGTACAACATATAGGGCAAATTATAACGAAAATCGAAGCAAATATACCCCATCATCTGCATGTTATCTATGTGGAGGACTACACAGGAATAAGGATTGCCGTTTTAAATATAAAAACTGTCTTGTGTGTGGAAAAATGGGGCACAAGGCATCCCAATGTAGGAACAGAAAAGCTACTAGTAGGATAAGAGCTACTAGGATGCACGACGAAGACAATACCAACATAAGGAAATATGTGGAACTTGAAATCTTAAATAAAAAGATAAAATTGCAACTTGACACGAGTTCCGATCTAACGATAATTAACCTACAGACATGGAATAACAGACCAACCATGTTACATACACAAAAAATTGCTAAGTCGGTGACAGGAAAGCGTATAAAATTCGAAGGAGAAATAATCGTAAATGTTAAATTACACGGGAAAACAAAAATACTCAAGATATACGTAATGAAAGATACAGAAAATCTAGTGGGTACAGACTGTATGCAAAAGTTCGACGTATGGGATTCACCTATCAGCTAGTTTTGTAAGGGTGCAGCTAGAATTGAATTGAAAGAAAATGTGCAACCAGTATGTAAAAAGAAGCGAAACGCGCCATTTGCTACCACAGATGAAAACAGTAAAGAGTTATACAAGGCAGTAAAGGAACTACCTGTGACCTTGCGAGAGATAAGAAAAGAAGCGAAAAAGGATTAATTTATTCAGAGGACGAAGGAAAAAATAAATAAAAACCGGTATACACCTACAGTACTCAAGAGATCATTCAAACAAGAATGGGTCTACGTCAGTAACAATATGGCTTATGAGGAACCAAATACAATAATTAACAGACTAGGAAACGTGATGTACACAAAAGGTGAAAAATTTACCCACAGAAAACATATTGACCAAATACAAAAAGGATGGGTTGAAGAGCCAAGATCGTCACCCGCAGATGGAGGCAATCTTTGAAGTTTTTGAGATTCAAAGACCACAAGAAGACACAGAAATTGGAAGGACTAGCAGGAAGAGAAAATTTACAGTGCTTCTAATTGTCGACCATAAGAGAAAGGAAAAGATACTAACTCCCTATCTAAGGAGGGGGTATTGAGGGGTCTCCCCTTTTTACACAAATGGACTCACCCGAGGTATACATGTAGTACTACCAGTGAATACCCGGACAGTCTGTAATAGAGGAGGGTAGCACAAGAGTCACAGTTAGCGAGCACGTAGACTCAGTAAGGAGTCATACCGCGATACTTCAATACCAAGACTGTATATATATTATTGCTACTAACCCGCATTCCTGGATCTACTAACCCGTATTACCAGTTTGTATTATTACGTTAATACATTTATTTTCCCTGTTCATTCCTGGCGTTTGTTATTCATTGGTATCGGATTCATCCCGGAATCCACAACATTTTAAAAATAGTATTTCATGGTTTTATTTTTATGTACAGTTTTCTTTGTTTATTTTCTGGTTCTTTAGTTTTGGTATTCTTGTTAGTTATCTTCAAACAAATTTCAAAGTTACATATTTGATATTTCATCATAAAATTGCCAGTGACAATATCTTTAAACAAAATTAATAACGAATCAGATTACAGTCTATGATTTTATTTTTGACGAATATCTTAATTAAAAATTCTATTCTATCCGTTCGCATTCCCCCATCTCTTAGTTGTTTACACATTTACACACAGGCATATGCAAAAGAATGTGTTCTTTTATACTTATAGATATGCTGATGAAGTCAGGTAGTCAAGGCCTAAACATTAAGATTAAACAGCAAACACGAAGAGGCTAAATTAATTTTTTTCAGAATAAAAATATTAATAAACATGTGGGCACTAAAGAAGTAGAAAAGATTAACATAAATCATTCACCAAAAATTAGGCAGATCACTTCATATTGTATTTTCATATTTCCTGTTTTTTTTCTTTTTAAAGAATAACAAAATTAAGTTTAGACACTGGACGGTAGTTGAATATAGTGACGAGACATTTAATTTAATGTAATTGTGCGCTGTATACGGTCTTTTAACAACACCACCGAACTGTGCCAATTTCCAGTACTCTAAAAAATATTCCATTCATTATGCATAGATTCATGTTCGGCTGGCTTTCATTTTTTGGCATTATGATCTCTCTTGCAATATTTGCAACCATATTTTGACATTCTTTTCCATTTTGCTTTCATACTTGAACTATTTTATTACAATTTGGGGCATAGATTGCTAAGTTTAAAATTGCATTTCGCTGTCGCCTGTTGAAGATTGTGTTAAGCTCAACTCTTCTAATAGTATTCTTAATAATAAAACTAGGAGATGGGAACAAACAACGATGGGAAATTTTATGTTTTTTAAAGTAATTCTTTCAAAACATCTTGAAAGAGATAAAACTAATAAAAACGAAGAAAAATTAAAAAAGTAAAAGTGATCATTTTATCAATTTTTTATTGTGAATTTCATAATGGCAAAACGATAATCCTTTCCCCTGGTGAAATTGTAACTGCTCTGCATGGTAGGACAAGTTTCTAAACCTCTTACATTTACTGAATACAATATAACAAGTGATGGTTAAAGAGTAGAAACTACTGCTTGCATTAATGTTACTAATCTACTGAGTTTCAAAGTTGTTACTTAAGAAGTTCTAATTGCAAATTAATGTAAAAGAAACACCAAAAGTGTCATTTAGAAAACGTTAACGAAATTAACGATTGATTGAAATTTGTTTTACGGTTTATCAAACTTTTTAGGTTATTTAGTTTTTTAGATGTTAAGATTTGTTTTTGGAGATAATAATGGATTACTAATACAAGCCCTACAATCAACCCATGGTTATGGGGAGAAGGGGTGTATTCATACCTTTCCCAAGTGTATTTCGCGTAAGTGAATATAACGAACCCATCTGGAATTCGAGTCGTTATCTATTACATAACCTGCACCTCCAAGCAGTTCGACGTTGCTTAACTTCAGTGATCGTACGAGAAACGGTGTTTCAACGTAATATGGCCGTAAGCCACAGAATTAACGATGTATATCACCAAATCAATCAGTATTTACATATATGACATTTTGCTTGTAATAAATATGAAGAAAAAGATGTTTGCGTGTTCGAGTAATTTTATTAATACAAATCAAAATTATCTCCTGTCTATATTTCTTCATGAAATCTTTTAGGGAAACGAAAAGGAAAATCAGCGAAACGAATTTAATTTTTTCATGTGCTTATTCGAGATCACCTACTTTTAACGTTTCGGCCGTTGTACCATCCGGTCTCCTTTAGAAACTTATTGTCTTATTCGTAAACTTCTTGGAATTTTAAATAGAAATCTTCATGGGGGTAAATTGTTCTCGTTCCACTTTTTATATTTTGCGTTGTTTGCCCGTTTCTTCCATTGAGTCAACTTGTATTAGTGTAGTGAAGAAATTGTTTATTTTCTGAGAAATTTACAAAATGGTAGAATTCTAGAATGATAATATGGGAAAGAAAGTGATTATAACTTTGAGAACGTGTGTTAAAGATTGTAATTAACAGAAAAAGAAGAGTGAAAAGGAAAGAGACCGAGAAAAGACGAAAATTTAGATGGAGAAGGGTGTTCATTTTTTTTTCACACATACACACACAATTGTATATACGTTTGTGCGATTGTATTTAGAAAAGAAGTTACTAGTAAATAAATACTATTCGGTTACGGTTGTTTGAACAATTTTCGATCTCGTATAAACATAACAAAATGTGTACAATTCATTTTTTCATTGCTTCTGACAAAAAGAAGGGTGTATTCCCACGGAATGTTTTTAGTTATATATGAATAAAAAAAAGGAAGAAAACGAACCCGTGCAAATAAATTTAAAAAGACAGAATAATATCTTTTTTCCATTATTACATCTCGTGGTTATTGTTCGAGTGACAGGGAATCTTTTCAAATTCTCATCACATTACTTCGTATTCTTGAAGATCACAACAGCGCCAGAGATTGAATAGTCTCCATTATTCCACAGAGTATTAAACTGTGTAATCTGAAATCTAATGAATTTGGTAACGTTTCAATTTTCAGTTTTCATTTTTTTTTTAGTTTGGCATCTCCCCAAGCAAGGCAGTAAAGCCACTAAAGCGCAAGGGATTACACGGTGTGAAAGAATTACCAACAGAAACATGAATAATGAGCGGAAAGAGAAAAGAGGACGGTAGATAGCTATTGACATTGCATTTAAATTTTTACAGATTAAAGTTGACTGGAAAGCTTGTAGCAGGAAGGGAGTTCCACAAGCGAGAAAAGAAACGGTTGGCCTTCTATAAGTTACGGCTATATCTAACCAGCTCAACTGTAAATTGATGAGGTCTCGACGCCAGTCTAGTACTGCGCTTAAATTCATAAAGTCTAGGTGCCATAACGAAGAGCTCATCCGAACAATAGCCATGAAAGTGTTTATAAAGACACAGAGATGCAGCCTTACGGCGGTGGGTAAATGACTGAAGCCGAACTGCCAGATCAGGATCAATAATGTTTCTTATTTTTCTTTGGATTTTATCAAGGAGCTCAAGGTAAATAACAGGAGCACCGGACCATATATGGCAACAATATTTTAAGTAAGGACGAATGGTAGATTTATATGCTGATTGAAGGCAGAGAGTTTTTTTTTTCATATGATTAATGGAGAGAAGTTTAGTTTTGGAGGCGTTAAATTTGACAAGGCATATTTTGCTCCAGTTAACAACGGACTTGAAGTTGTTTTGGATATCAGCTACCATTTTGACCTTGTCGCACTGATTAACCTTACTATCGAGGCAGGAGTAAATGGTTGTGTCGTCAGTGTAGATACCAAGTTGAGAACTGATGTCACCAGGAAGTTCGTTAATGAAAATTTAAATCAGCGTAGGACCAAGGACGGTGCACTGGGTAACACCCGCGTTAGTACGAAAGGATGTAGACGAGTGGCCGTTCAAGATATCTTTCATTTCACGATTTGAAAGGAAAGACTGGATCAGCTCAAAAATGTGTCCAGATACACTTTAGTTTGTGGTGAAGACCTGTATGCCAGACCTTGTCAAAGACTTTCGAGATGTCCAATGCTGCAGCCCGGGCTTCACCGGTTTTATCTAGCGCATGGTAGACTCTTTACACAATTATCGTCAGCTCATCAGCAGTTGAACTGAAGAAAAGAAAAGCCGTATTGCTTGTCTGAAAAAAAGCCCTGCGATGAGATGATGAACCACTGCAGCATTGATTAGGGCCTCTAGGAGTTTCCCAAAAAGAGGTAGAAGGTTAATAGGCTGATAGTGGAAGGGTCGGACGGTTCACTAGAGTTCTTAAAAACTGTAACAACAGACAATGACTTCCGGCAGGCACGAAAGCAAGAGGCAGTGAGACATTTATTATGTAGTTTAGAGAAGTTCGAGAAGAGACTTCTTAATGACTATTACAGGGATACCATCGGGACCACATACTTTGTGAGGATCAAAGTTAGACATGATAGCAGAAACCATGGAAGGGGTCATATTCATATCAAACAACAGAAATGAATTCTGCGGGAAGTTAGGCGAGGATACTCCAGATGAATCAAGAGTAGCTTTTGATGAGAATTTACAGCCAAAACACTCAGCTTTATCAGCAGAGGATGATAACATCGCAAATTGATTGAAGAGGGGGAATAGAGACATTGCACTTAATTAGTACCCTATTACAGAGACGCCAGTAATCACTAGAGCCATAGGCATCTGTTATGATGAGAGCTGTCACACGGGTATAGCCGAAAATAATGTTTCCTGTGTACTATAGTGACCGAGCACGCTGGTGTGAATTATAGAGAGGATCGAAGTTTCACCTGGTATTTCCAAGAAGGGATGAAAGCGTCCATGTAGGCTTTGACCCGAGAAGAAATCTCAATGGCGCAATTTTCAATTGTGAGTTTGAATAT
The DNA here is from genome assembly GCA_964036315.1 of Acanthosepion esculentum. Taxonomy (NCBI): domain Eukaryota; kingdom Metazoa; phylum Mollusca; class Cephalopoda; order Sepiida; family Sepiidae; genus Acanthosepion; species Acanthosepion esculentum. The sequence goes on along the minus strand of OZ038492.1, from coordinate 49,337,098 downwards.
ACCAGTCCATGGGGCGCCATGAAGAAAATCCCAGAATGAGTTCCAATCAGCATGATGGTAACGGAAAGAAATCTTTTATGGATAGGGGGTTCCTGTTTAACGGATGACTGGAACAAAATCACAGAGTGGTCCGGTGAGGAGAGGAAGTAAGAAATAAATCAAGTAGAGAAGCATGTTGCTCGGTTTTGCTAACTAGTAAGGAAGATCATGATTTGAGTAAGGGGTTGAACAATGGAAAAATTTAATGTCTGAATACCGGTAATATCAGTACCTTTAGAATGCTCCAGCAATGTGTCATAGTGAGCATTAAAGTCAGCGAAGACAAAGATCTTCGCAGATGGATGAATAGGAAGTGATTTTTCTATACTGTCAGCTATTATGTCGAATATCTTGGGAAGAGGAGGAGCGATAAAAGAAGAAAGATATAGCTAACAGAGTATTGTAATTGTTTTGGAGTAAATAGTACATCCCCCGTGACCATATGAACTAGCCCATTACTATAAGAGCTTCAAGTCAAAGGTAAGTAGCTGTTTCGAGTCAGGCAGTTCGCTGCTAGACTCGCGATGGATATGTCGAATTCTCTGCCTTCGGGCAGACAGGAACTCAGACAAAGCTATGCTTACGGGCAGAGTCTCGAATGGGAAGGCAGACAAACCTGACCCCTTGTATGCGGGGTATAAGGGGAATTTTTACCCGAGCCTACGAGCCCCGGACGCCCCACGTAAAAACTGGTCTTGACTTGTGGAGAGGTTTGGTAAATACCAGCCATTTGGAGTCAGTCTTCAGAATAACTATACAGGCATCACGGCAAGTAACCGAATCATTACTTATAGAGAATCCTTATACGAAGTACGTTATATAAAGTAAGAGTGTGTTATATTAGTAGCCATATAATAGTGTCGTTATAATAGTGGCGCCGAGGGATTCGAAACTCAGACGATTTATAACCGCTGTGTCGAGGATTCGGAACTTTTACGACTTATAATCATTGTAATGAGGATTTTGGAAACTCACACGAGTTGTAACTAGGGTTAAAAATTTCAACCGTGTTGGTTTAAAAAACATATTCTAGCGAATATGGAGAAAATTTTGGCTTCCGCATTTGAAATTCAACAACAGAAGCAGCAGCAATAACAGAATCAACAGTTGCCAGAACTACAAAAACATCAACAAGCGTTGCTGGATATAATTCTGAAGACAACAAAAAATTCTTCAACGTCTCTTACACCAGACGCTGTCCAAAATACCATATCATAATTTGCATGTAGTCTTGATGAGGGACTGACTTTTTCTGCATATTTTCGTCGATATAAACAAATTTAAATGAGGAATGCTGCGGCTGGGAAGATGAGGCAAAAACGAGATTGTTGTTGAATAAAATAGCTGCGATAGAGTATGAAAAATACTGCAACGATATATTACCGAAAAAACCAGGACGAATTAGGTTTGAAGACACAGTACACATTCTGACGAAAATCTTTAGTGACAAGATCTCTCTCTCCAATGATCGGTGGGAGTGCATGGATCTAACAAAAAAAGAGGACAAAGATTTTGTAACGTATGCTGGTTTTGTCAACAAAGAATGTGAAAATTGTTTGAATAAAGGAAATAACTCCAGATATGATCAAACGATTAATTTTCGTGTAAGGTTTAATAGCTAAAAAGATGCTGAAATACGACCGAAGATTTTAAGAAAAATTGAACAAAACTCTTATATTACACTGCAAGAAATAGTAGACGATTGTCAGACAATGCTAAATCTGAAAAGGAGATGCTGAATAAATGCAGAAAAAAGAATATGCATTGGTACATGCAAAGGACAAATGTAGAAAAAGGAAAATAAATCCTTCTTTGAGATGTGATAAATTACATCCCGGTAAAGACTGCTCATTTAAAAAAGTAGAATGTTACAAGTGTGGTAAAAAGGACATATAAAGTCACACTGCAAAACCAAACCAAGAAAAAATCTCACAGGAAGAAATTAGTACATTAGCATTGCGACGAAAAAATGGTCACAAAAATAAAAGGGAATTTGTGAATGTGAAAATAAATTAATGTGGGTGTCAACTATTTGAATTTTGGGATTTGGCGATAAACGTTTATTTAAAAGCGTAAGCAACCATTTTAAATAGAGTGAAAATCTTAAGGGAGAATTAAAAAATGTTTTCCAGATGTTTTGTCAAATGAACTGGGTCTGTGTTCAAAATTCAACGTGGATTTTCAAATAAAAAATGTTCGACACCAGTATTTAAGCACAAACGGAGCGTACCATTCGCAGCATTTGAACGAGCTAACGAAGAGTTGCACAAACTCGAGAGAATTGGTGTAATAGAAAAAAAATACCATTCGAAATGGGCTGCACCAGCGGTGAATGTAAAGAAAAAAAATCGTGTTTGCGCGGATTTATCAACTAGATTAAACAGTTGTTTAGAAAGACATAACTACCCATTAACAAGTCGAGAGGAAATATTTTCGTACTTAAAAGGTCGAAAAATATTTTCAAAGATGGATCTCTCTGAAAATTGAGATTGAAAAGGAATATTCTGAATTAACGACCATAAATACGCTCAGAGGATTACATAAATTTAACCGATTTCCTTTTGGGATAAAAGGTGGCGTATCTGAACGACATTTTGATCGAAAGAACAACATGTTGGGCATGTGAAAACAATTTTGAAATACGGATTCTGTGAGTTATTTTTGCCGAAAATGAAATACCCTGGTCAAATTATTAATAAAAATGGTAGGAAACCAGATCCGTCGAGGGCAAATGAAATTAAAAATATGCTTCCACCTACAAATGTGACTACGTTACAAGATTTTTTAGGAGTGGCTAATTACTATTGAATTTATGTACATAATATGCATGAGTTAAGGATTCCATTAAATGATCTGGTTAAAAAAGAGTAAAATGGAATTGGAATGATAAATGTCAAAAGTCGTTTGACGAAATAAAAAAAAAGACATACGTCAGATTTATCATTAGCACACTACGACCCAAAAGCAGAAATTATAGTGGCGTCAGTGAGTACGCTATTGAAGCGGTGATTTTACACAAATACGATGGCGGTAAAATGAAAGCCTTCGCTCATGCTTCACACTCGCCTCTACTAGCAGAGAAAAATTATAGCCAGATAGAAAAAGAAGCTCTAGCAATTATATTCGCTGTCAGCTATTATGTCTAATATACTGAAGTACTAGGGAAAGGGAGAATGATAAAGGGAAAAGAGATAGCTAACAGAGTTTAGTAACTATTGTGGAGTAAATAGTACACTCCCCGTGACTATATGAACTAATCCATTACTATAAGAGCTCCAGGTCAGAGGTAAGACTAGTACCCATTTCGAGTCAGGCAGTTCGCTGTCAGGCTTGCGACAGAGTTGTCGAACCTTCTGCTTTCGGGCTATGCCTACGAGGCTAAGATTACGGACAGAATCTCATCTGGGGAAGTACACGGTGATTACGGGATATTTTTGTTCGAGACTAAATATTAAATACCAGGAATACTGGCATCAGGCAGTTCGCTGCCAGACCCACACATCCCAAGTTAAAAAACCGGCCTTGTTCCACACCTGCCTTGTAGGGAGTACTTGGGTAAATACCCTGTCCTTTTAGAGTCAGGCAGTTGATGCCAGGTTAGCAACAGAGTTGTCGATACTCTCTGTCTTCGGGCAGAGAGGAACCCATACGAGGCTATGCCTACGGACAGTCTCGTCTGGGGAGATAGACAAACTTGACTCCGCGTATGCGGGGTCTACGGGGAATTTTTGCCAGAGACTACGGGCTCGGATTCGCCCCCACATAAAAATCTGCCTTGTAACACAACCCCACTTTCTGGGGAGTATTGGATAAATACCAGTCGTATTGGTGTCAGGCAGTTCGCTGCCAGGCACGTAAAAACCGGCCTTGTGCCCCATCCTGTCCTGTGCGGAGGTTTTGAGTAAATACTTGCCGTTTTGAGTCAGGCATTTTGCTGTCTGGCTTGCGACTGACAAGGTCTCTATTTTCGCGCAGAGGGTGACTAAGTCGAAGCTCTGTCTACGGATAGATACTCGGCTGAGAAAAACAGACAAGCAACGTGCCCTTTCGCTGCAGTTGTGGGGAATGGATAAATTCTGAACCAGTTACCCGAGTATTCGCACTCCTGTTCCCCACGTTAAACTTGACCTTGTTTTGTATCCCATCTAAGTGGAGAGACCTGGGTCAATATCTAGACGTTTAGAGTCAGTCTTCAGGCTAACAATACAGGTGTCACGGCAAGTAACCGAAGCCTTACGTATAGAGAATCCTAAAGTAAGAGCGTTTTGTAATAATAGCCATGTAATAAACAGTAGCATTATAGTAGCATTTAAAGACAGAAGCACAGGAAAGAGAAGTTAGCGGCCTCGAGAGACAATTCTTTCGTCATCGGAAGATTATCCTGGATGTAAACACCAAGGCCATGCGTGTGAATGCTGGAATCTTTTCGGCAAAGGGAAAGGTAGCCTGGAACTAAGAATTAATTGGTAGCAATAGAAGAATTCAAGTTGGCTTTTACAAAGGGCAAAGGTGCATGGCGAGCGTTCCAGGAGAAAAGATTCTATGCTGCAGAATGTGGGATGGCTATTAGAGAAAGAAAGGTTGAGGGGAGTAGGGGTTTTCTGTTTGTTGGTTTAGTTGTATTTGTTTTTGGTGTGATTTCCATGAGCAATGTTTTGAGTAGAGAGAAAAAAGATCATCATAATTGTCACTATTTGTTGTCAATTGCAATACAAGAGAGCATAATGTGACCTCGGCGTTGTCCACCGGAAATACTTACAGGGACACCTACCCATGCGCGACATGGCACTACAGATACTCCGATATTATGCGACTGTTGGTCGGAGCAGCCTCTCTAAGTGCTATCAAAGAGTTTACGCTCCTAGCAACTAGTCGGAACCATTATTACAGTCATTTTTCTTTGTTTATAATTATCATATTCAGTCATTTTGCGTAAATAGTGTAATTGGCGTGAGTATGAATGTATCAGAATGTATTCATTTTCTCGTATATGTGCTGACACGATTTGATTACAGGACCGAACTGAAGTCATTTGCACAATTTAACAATCACAATTAAATGTACTCTGTTGTACATGTTTTGTATTCCTTTTAAGTTAAATTGTTTCATTCACTTACGCTCAGTATCTTCTCCACGGAAGCAGCTGTAGCAAGTTGCGACAAATCTGTTTTCCCGCTCACCGATCTGGAGCCGGTTTGAAATCCAAAAAGTAAATAAATAGGTCGTTTGATTTGATTCAAACAGTCAGGATCTGAATCTTCGAGAGGTGCCAACAAACTCCACGCGCATCAGCACACTGATCCAACGAACTTTTCGCGCGTCAATTTACTGATTCAACAATCACCATTTCTCTCTTAAGAACTCAACTTACAATTTACTAGAAAAAGTGATATTATTCACTATAAAGTATTAATTGTATACATTAATCAACTATTATCAATCCAGTCAAAGGTGCATAACTCCTTAAGACTTTAAACCAATATTACAACTATCACACACATACACACTAACATCTGAACTCACACAAGTGACATTTTCACCCTGCAGACTCTAATCTGTTTAATTTCACAGACAAACTTGAACTACAAAAGGCTTTCTACCAAATCTCAATCGAACCGTCCGACATTCCCAAGACAGCCATAACAACCCCATTCGGCTTGTACGAGTTCACCCGGATGCCTTTCGGCCTGCGCAATGCAGCACAATCTTTTCAGCGTCTCAACGATGAAGTTCTTCGCGGTTTACCTTATACTTATGCATACATCGATGACGTTCTGGTAGTTAGCAAAACCTCTGAAGAACATCACAACCATCTCCAGTCAGTATTTCAACGACTGCAATACTATGGCTTGAAGTTAAATGTCGAAAAGTGTTTATTCGCAGTCCCTAAGCTGACTTTTCTCGGCTACGTAATTGATAAAAATGGATTAACTTGACGAGAAGGTCAAGGCGATTAGCGACTTCCCACCACCATCAACTTTACGCCAATTACGAAGGTTCTTAGGGATGGTGAATTACTATCGCCAGTTTATAAACAACTGTGCCGACTTACTCCTGCCATTGACAAATCTTCTGTCCAAACACATGAAGAATCCGAAGACACATTGTCTACAGACGAACTGAATTATTTTAATGAAGCTAAACATGGGTTGCAAAACTGCATCAAACTATCATACGTAACATCTTCGCCTGACGCAAAGTTAACATTGACCACCGACGCATCTAATACGGTCGGTGCAGTACTTCACCAAGTCGTTAACGATGTAGAAAAACCGTTATCGTTTTTCTCTGTCAAGCTCAATTCGGCGCAATCAAAGTATAGTACCTTCTCCCGTGAACTGTTGACAATTTACTTAGCCATCGGACACTACCGGCATATTTTGGAAGGACGTGACTTTTCAATTTTTACTGACCACAAACCGCTAACGTATGCCTTACATGTAAAATCTGAGGAACATAATTCGTGCGATATCCGTTACATGGACTACATAGCGCAATTCACTTTAGACACCCGTTACGTTAGTGGAACCAGCAATACACTGGCCGACGGTTTATCTGGCACAACACTCAGCACAGTTCAAATTGCAACATTAAGCTTTGACACTCTAGCGGACGAACAAATGAACGACGATACTTTACCAGCTGTCCGATCGGATACTTCCCTGAATATTGAGAAACGACCGCTTCCATTTACGGATAGGTCAGTCTATAGTCTATTGCGACACCAGCACGGGTAATCCGCGCCCATATATACCACCAACTATGCGCTGTCTTGTATTCGATCATTTTCATTCTCAAGCACACCCAGGAGGCAAGGCAACGTTGCGGACCATATCAAACAGATTTATCTGGCTTGGTATAGCAGCTGACATAAAAATGTGGTCCCGCACGTGTCTACGTTGCCAAGCAACAAAGGTCGGCAGACATACTAGAGCACCCGCATCAACCTTTCCCAATCCAGACGGACGTTTTACTCACTTGCACGCAGATTTAGTGGGTCCGTTAGAACGCGTAAACGGTTTTGAATACATTCTGACCATAATCGACCGTTTCACGCGCTGGCCAGTCGCCATTCCTCTCGAGTCAATCACAGCTGAATCAGTCGCCAATGCTATCTTCACACATTGGATAACTATTTTCGGGTGCGCTTCGGTAATTACCGCCGATAGGGGCCCACAATTTCAATCTACGCTATTCAGTGAATTCACCAACCTTCTGGGAATCAAGCACATTTCTACCACAGCATACCACCCATGTGTCAACGGCCTGATGGAAAGACTCCACCGACAACTTAAATACGCTCTGACAGCGTCAACAAACGACCGAACTTGGGTTGAGAAACTACTCCTTATCATGCTAGCTCTTCGCAACTATTAAGCAGGGCAAGTGCATCAGCGCTGAATTGGTTTTCGGGACACATCTAACCTTGCCCGGACAGATTTTCAGCCCAGTAAAAGACAATCTTCCTTCCAATCAGTTCGTCAGCGACCTTAGGCGAAAAATGACCGACATTATCTATACGCCAACTAGGGCTTAAACCATACTATGTCCCCGCTGACCTACACAAAACTGATTTTGTTTTCCTCCGCCGAGATATGGTCCGCAAATCCCTGACTCCTAATTATACAGGACCACATCAAGTCATCTCTCGAGCATCAAATTATTTTATTATAGATCTCGCAGGAAAACATACAACGGTCAGCATTGATCGATTGAAGCCAGCATACATTAATCATGACAACAGAACCTTCTCATATGCATCCATTCTCAACACCTGAATCGGAAGTTAGCCCACCTACCCGAACTAGGTTGGGTAGACATGTGCACTGGCCTTCAAAATATACAACTTATTATACATATTAATGCTCATATCGCCTTGACCATTAATCTCGAGGGGGTATGATGGAATCCTCCATATTTGCTACTCACCCATGTGGAAGAATGCACTCTTCTTCCAAATCAACTTTAATCATCACTTCACTTTTTCAAACTTGACTTCTCATTGGTTAAAAGGGCACAAAACAGCATTTGCTGTTGTGGATTTTATATTTTCGTTTTGTCAAATAGATTTCGTTTGACGTTGTTGTGCTTACCCTATAAATAAAAATGATTATGACTCTTTGTCTACGACACTTTCTATACGTCATCTTCTTGTTCGTCATTCTTCTTAACATTTGTTGCACTGTTTTCATTGGTTCTTATATTTTCTGTACACTGTCCTGTGTATTTTTATATCCGATTTGGACATTATCCTCGATACTGACGAACCGTCAACCTCTTTCATTCGCTGTTATCCATCGTCTGTCTTTTTTTTTTAAAAGTCACTAATTTATTTTTCTATTGATTTCTCGATTTGAATTTCACTTTGCTTCAATTTAAAAGAATGTCGATTACATATTGATGTTGCTCACGTGTTCATTCTTTTTATAAAATGTCTGATATTCAAATAATTTACTTATTTTATTTTGTCTTTTATTTCTTACTGTTTTATTGAGTCACAATTAAGTACTCATAATGGTTTATAGCTATCATTTGTGATAATTCTGTTTTGTAGTTTGGTAATTCGTTTTTGTTTGTCATCACGAGCATTCCACTGTACATTACGAATGATGCAGATTTCTCTATTGTGAACATCATTCCAATATTATTGCTATTTTGATCATAGCTTCCATTTCTTTTTTGTTCAAACGGACAATTGTAAGTTATCTATATACATTAGGTAGTTGGCATTTATTCGTGAATTGATATCTTTACAATTTTCAAGATTAGATTCAGTGGTTATCTTATGAGAAATAAAATGTAGACATAAATGACTACTTTAGCGTCTATTTATACCAGTCATGAATATTACCTCTCTTTCATTAATCTTGAATATCAAAAAACATTATAGGATCCAGGTATTTGGAACTATTTCGTATTTTTCTGTAGTTATTCCTTTATTCATCCCGTTTAAACAGTTTTTTTTATTTTTTATTTAGCTGCCTTTAGAATCATCTGGTCAATGTAGAGCAAGTCGTGGTTTGTAAACATACTCGTTACCATTTTTGTGTTAGCATAGAATCAGGTTCTCCAGCTCTGTTACGTTTTTAGTTTCAATATGCTGCAGAACGCTTTTGGTATTTTCCCTTTTAAGTCTCACTTTTTTCTAGTTCTTTCTTAAGAAACCTGGGAGCAATTTCTTCTTTTCATTTTATAATATGTGAATTTCATATTTCCCCTCTTCTATCACAATGATCGTTTCTCGATTTTGTTTTCGTCTTGAATTAATGTCTGCCATCTTTTTGCTTGCTTTCTTTTTACTACTGGAGTTTATTCTTCCCATATTGAATAATGACGATCAAGGAAACACAAACTATAAGTACAGTCGATCGTCGCAGGAAGATAAGCAGCTTCTTCCTTTCAGCCATCAAATAAACACGTGTTGGTCATGATGCATAAATCTGATATTAGCATTCGTGTTTGTTGATAATGTAATTTGTTATGAGAAATGGTAGTTTTAGGTTGCACCAAACTCATTATGATGAACTGGTTAATTATATTTACAATTAGTGTAACCTGGGTAGTTCTGTCAGCCCAAGCAGAGTATCTGATATCGGTAATTAAGTTTTCCCATCATTAGTAAGTGTTAGCTTTCATTGGAGATTAAGTAACAGCAAGTCTATTCAGTACTCCAGCTCTCGCCCCAATATTATACTTTTAGGTATGCTGTTACCTAGATAGTTCTTATTCTTCCTCGCGATTCACAATCTTTAATCTTTTTGTAAGACTCTTCACAACTGTTCCAAATGCACCACTAATGGTAAGCACAATTTCTCCGTATCTTAATATAATTTATTTTCTTACGTGATCTGCAGATTTTCTTTTAATTTAATTCTCTACTGGAAAAAAATTGTTTAAAATGAATTTCCTGGTGTGGATTCAGTGATCTGTTTGAATTTCAAATTCTCAATTTCTTGTTTATTCTCTGGTTTTGGCATATGCATAAACCATTGGTTTCAGGCTCAAATCTCAGCCGTTTTCACAATTCTTAGTATATCAATTTTCTCACAGTCGTCTAACTTTTCGAGGTCCGATAGAGCAGTTGGTCACATAACCGTATGATTGGTGCTCTCATCTCCATGACTGCATTTTGTTGTGTCTTATCGGTCTTAATTTAGTTGACGTTTATTGAATTGTTTTCTTTCTTTTACTTTTCTCTTCAAATGTTTATGCAGTTATTTTACACATTTTTGACTTTTTGTTTTGGAGTTTTGTAATTATGCCAGTTTACTACAACTTTTAACTGTTATACTTAATTTTTCATTACACCTTCTCGCGTAGTTCTAAAGTCTTTTAGAAGCAGATTTAACACAGATACTGACGAGATTTCTTCATCATTCCTCTTCATATGCAGTTTATAAACGTCATTTCTGGAGTGCAAACCTTTCTGAACGGTTATTAACTTTCTTGTTGTTTGATTCAAATTTCTCAGTTCTTCCCGTGTTAAATTTAGGAAGTTCCTCGAATATTCCACAACATATATTGCCGAGATATTTATTATTCAATTTGTTTCTGCTGTTGAATGCACTTTCCTAAAATTTCCTTGTATAGCTGAGTACATTTGTTGATTTTTGTTTAATTTCATTTGATTGTGTCCACTTCCACTAATCCTGGATATTCTTTTGAATTTCAGCGTCTAAATAATTTCCTGGTTGTGTAATTAAATTATTTCCGCTGCTTCTCAATTTCCTTTGTGTGTTATCAGGATTGCATATTTCACGATTCCAAATTCAATTCTGATGTATTGATTGAAGACCCTGACTGTTTATATCAAAGTTTCCAATTATATTATTTTTTATTGGTGACAAAATCTTTCAAGCTATCTGTACATATTAAGTAGTTGAATTTTCCCTCAACATGCTGTATTATTGCTATGATGAAAAGTCATAAAGATAAAGTGGTTTGACGTTGATAAGTCCGACAGGCAGATTTCCGTTAAATTTATGAACATGTTCTAAATATTTTGGCATTAATATGCTAAAATTATGTGGCATATTTTTCACTATACCTTTCCTGGTTTCAAGAACAGCTCATGCCTTTTGTATGTATGGTAGAATCTGAGTCATTTTACAGCGAATTACACAATTAGTTCTTTATTCTTTTTGGATGAGTTTATTAATAATGCACTATTGTCATGATTTTGATATATTATCCATAACAATAATAACAATATTATTAACATTACCAAGAACAATAAAGCTAATTAGAAACCTAGTTTGAAGATCATTAGTGTTAATTTATTTCAGGTGAGAATGAGATTTAAATCCACAAAGTTATGTCCGATCACAGAGAAAATTAATTCGGTAGAATCATTATAAAGTCTTTCCAATCAAATTTGTTTTTGTGTTTGTCGGGCCTCTGATATCTAAGTAGGCACAAGTCAGTCAGTTGCTGAAAGCTCGAAGATAGACACTCACATTGTCAGGTTTCCTAGCAGTTAGTCGTAAAATGAACAGCGCATATATAACCTAAAAATGAAGAAATAACTTCAGAAAGAAAAATCTAGAAGAAAAGGAGGGACAAAAATTGGGAGATATATATAGCATGTGTTTAGAAATGAAAAAGATTTTAAAGGAAGACAAAGAAAACAAGGAAAACTGTTAAAAACAAAGAAGAATAAATTTGTGGATAAAAACATAAGAGAATAAAAATACCAGAAAGGCGAAATAAAGACGACAATGAACAATACAATTATCACGATGACAACAACAAGAACAAAAATGAGAGTGAGAGAAGATGAAAAACAATGCAGAAAAAGAGAAAAATTGAGCAGCATTAACAAGAACATTATTGATACAAAGTGGCAAACAACAATATCTGGTCTTGGCTAAGTTGTTAAAGTTTTTCCAGGTATAAAAAACACCACATACGATAAATGTCATCAGTTGTCGCAATTGTTTTTGTGAAGACCAATGAAATAAGCTTCTTTATTATCCGAAAACAGCTGTTAACGTAAAAATGAATGAAGATAAAAATAAAAGTGCATTTTTCGTACTACATCTCTAAGGTGACGCTTATATAAGTAACAAATAAAGCGGATCTGTATTCATATAGTGCAACCATTGAAGTTAATTAGTTATGAAAATATTTGCAGGGAGGTTTAGAGAAATTTATGTGTTGGTTTTGTGCGTTATTAATCTGCCTTTGATACTCGCCTACTTGAGATGATATCTCCAAAGATCGTCGCAATAATAACAATAACGTCTTCAACAGAACTAAGTACATGCACTCTTTTCAAAAACGTTACCTTTGTTTCTCTGGATCTCTTTGTTTCTTTCTGAATGTCGAAAGCAAGTCGGTTCGAAGCAAGTCGTAAAATTGCTCGAAAGTCTAAGGAATTTTCCCCTTCGAAACCTTCATAAAACAGAATGTCAAAGACGACAGAGGCGAGCAGAAACTGGGAAACATGTGACAACAGATGATACCTAAAAGCAACAACTGAAGTGACACTTATTCGATAATCAAAAGGGGCAAAGAAGCTCCTACCAGCAGAGGACAAACCGTTTATATGTTCATCGAAAGTATGAATGGAAAGAATTCGATGAATGAGAACAAAGCGGTCCATCTGCTCTACGACATTGGAACATGTTGCGCGGATATTGATGTGATCCATAAGGCAAAATTTACTTGTGACGCCGATTTGTGCAAGCAAAAATCTATACCGAATATATGCCGACTCGCCGTTAAGAAGTGTTTCTTTCTTGCTTTCGCTCGTTGTTAAGGTGAACCTTGCAGATGTCAGCGAGATAAATACACTCATCATGCTCGGTGTTGTCATGGACAAAAGAGCGTTTCTTTTTGTTCTGGTTTATGCGCTTAATGTCAACATTTTCTGGTATTTGTACGTTCAATGACTTCTTGGCATGTTGCTGCGTTAAAAATATCATAGGTTCTTCCTTTCTTGTGGCCTTTCTTCAGTAAACCTTTTCTTTAACTGACTCCAATGCCTTTTTTGTTCCCATTTTTTCTTTCACCATATATATATAATTTTTCCAAGTCGGGACATTATTACACCGTCTTCCCATACTTCTTTTCCATTTTTATATACTCTGAAAAACATTTTTTCGCCAATTTTGAAAAAATTTGTGTCCTTTTTGTTATCCTTTATTATTCTTTTTGATATGGTAACAACTTGTCGAATACCAATGTAATTTTTCATGCGAACATCAATTCTGCTGGTGACATGTCTGCCGGTGTATTGGCATTCGGCGTTATCCGGTATACTCTCAAGAACTTTTGTAGTGATTCTTCGCTCACTTTTTCATTACTTGCCTTTTTGAAAGCTCTTTTAAAGTATCCCACAAACGGTTCACCTTATCCGTTTGACTTTGGGTGATACAGCGGAGTAGTAATATGTTCAATCGAGAATATTTACACAAAATTCTCTAAGTTCGTAATTGTGTACCATTATCCGAGACTATGGCATCCGGAATGCTATATTTTGCAAAAAGTTCGTGTAAAAATTCACTGTAATCGTGGAAGTTGATTTTTTTTCACTTACAAATTTCAGGCCACTTAGTAAAGCTATCTATGTGCAGTCTTGACCAAGGAGTATCTTTCATTGGTCAACGTTGTAATTTCGTGTTAGGTGATTTTCCTGCTAGAGCACAACTAATTGTTCAATGTCTTGATCCCTAGCGAGTAAGCGTTCAAGTCTGGATTGCATCCTAAAAATTCCCTATCTTCTTACTTTCTTTTAGTCATTTTTTTTCGAAATAAACATGTCTTGTTCTGCCTTTAGTTTTATTTCTTCCATGGTAACTAGTAGTTCGCTTACTACATTGCATCATATATATTTAATTTATATTTCACTTTTTAATGCCACAATAACAGTGTCCTCAAACAGTTCAGTAATTGTTTTATAAACCATCAACATGTCCTAATATTTTGGACGGTTGATATTCTTTCTTGAAATCGTAATTTAATAAGATGCTACCTCAGCGTTATAATCTATTCGCTGTATTCGTAGGGATTCCTTTTTTGAACCATAAATTGATAATAGAGGACGGTAGTTTGTTCGAAAACGAAAACTCCTTCTGTGTGTATAAATTTGTGAATTATTTCACGGCAAATATTATTTTGAAATCCTCTTTTTCTACATGGCTATAGTTTTTTTCTGTCGGTAGTAGCGAACGCGGAGCATGTGTGACGGGTTTTATGTTACCGTCATCACATTTATGTAGAATTAATGCTCCTATACTATAGACACAAGCATCTGAAGCCAATACGATTTCTGTTGTTGGATCGTTAGTATTAGTTAGTATTTTCTTGATTTCTTTAAACGCCCTATGACATTTACCAGCCCAGTTCCACTTTACAACTTTTTAAGCAAATTGTTTAGTGGAGCTCTCAAACTTTGCATATTAGTTATATAGATTTTATAATAGTTTCTAGTCCTAAAATGCTTGTAACCTTTTTAACATTTGTTGGAGGAAGCATATTCTTAATTGCACTTGCCCTCGACGGATCTGGTTGGCTTCCATTTTTGTCAATGATTTGTCCTTGGTATTTGATTTTAGGAAAAACAATTTGCATTTTCTCACCATTTTCTTTTGTATTTTTTCAAAAATTCTTTTCACATGCCCGATATGCTGTTTCTAAGATACACTTTTAATTAATATATCATCCAGATAAGCAACTGTGTAATCACAGTTTGCAAGCATAGTATCCATAGATTGTTGAAATATAGCTAGGACCACTTTTATCCCAAAAGGAAATCGATTGAACTTATGTTATTCCTTGTGCGTATTTATAGATACTAACTCTAAACATTCAACCTGTATTTCAAATACGCTTCAGAAAGATCCAGCTTCGAAAGTTTTTTTCCACCGTTTAAATGCGCAAAACTTTACTCTGGACTTGGTAATGGGTATTTTTTGGAGTCTAAACACTTATTTCATCCTGTCGAAAAATCCTCACACACACCAATTTTATTATTTTTTCTTTGCATACACTGCTGGTGGTGCTTATTTTGAATGGTCAGTTTTTTTCAATTACACCTGTTTTTTCAAGTCTGTCTAATTCTTCGTTGACTTGTTCCAATGTTACGAACGCATTACGTTTCGGTTTAAACACTAGCGTCGACTCTTTTTTCACTTGAAACTCATCCGGCAGAACACACGGGAAACATTTCTTTCAATTCTCCCTTTAAATGTTCACTGTTTTTTTTTTCAAACTGGTAACTTGTCTAATTACATTTTTGAAATAAATATTTATAGGTAAATACCACAACTCAAATAATTCCATCTAGTCCGTACCGAATAAGTTCGTAGTATTTTTTAATACATAAGGCTTAGCTTTTACACACTTGTTACGATATAAAGCGTTACAAATAATTTCATCAATAAAAAATAATTTCTTATCCGATACGCCACGTTCTTTTTTTGTTTTCCGTTTGCATTCCATGTGACTTCGTTAATTATTCTGATATCACTACTAGTATCTAGTTGCATTTTTACATCCACATTATCAATTTTCATATACGCGAATTCTCTTTGGTTTTCTGTAAATATTTTTCCGTCGCAACGCTCTGTTCGAAATTTTTTCTGTGAGAACTTTTCTTTGATTTCATTTTACAGTGTGACATTTTATGCCCTATTTTTCCACACTTTTAGCACTTTTGAAGGGACCTTCGGCTTCGAGATATAACCTTCCATATCTGAAACATGGATTAATTTTTCTTTTTCCACATTTTCTTTAGTTTGTATGTATGCGCATTATTTTCCTTCAATTTCTTCCGTATCGTGTCTCAAATTTAGGATTCTCTGACATTCGTCCGATATTTCCTGGAGTGTGAGTTTTTCATTCATTTAAAGTTTCGTTAGAATTCTAGCACGCATTTCTGCGTCTTTTTTCGCCGTTAACTCTTGAACGAAAATTAACCCTTTAAACATCTCCGGAGTCAGTTCGTTCAATTTCAATAATTCATATTATGGCATATTCCATTTTTTGGGGGACAGTAATCCATTCAGATTTATTCTAACTCATTAGCGCTCATTTCTCATACAATGTGCATTCGTTATTTTTGATTCTCTACAATGGTTTTACAAAGTTGCAATCATGGATCTCTTGTGAAAACCCTCACTTTAAATACATGTTGATTGCATTTTGTTGGCATATTTATCCTTGTTTTGCAAACAGAATTTTAATTTTTATTATGGCTGATGTATATTTTCGTAGTGAATACATATTTTCTGTAATTTGTTGTGATTTGACCTTTCTTCAAATGATCCTTTCATTTTACGCATTTTTTCTTTCAATGTCTGTATTTATACTTCAGTTATTATCTAATCCCAAATTTTTTACTCCAGATGTTTTCCACTTTTGTTTCTCCCATCTCTTCAATTTGCAAACTTCTTTGTATTCTTTCACCTTTTTGCTTAGTTACATCACGTCTTCTTTTCAACTAAGAATTTTTTAAATATTTGTTTTAAATTTTCCCTTCCTCTTTGTCTTTATCACTTTTGGTTTTAAAAAAAATCTGTATCGTTTTCTATCCATTGTTCCTTATGATATTTTCCATTTATCATTCACTCACCATTCGCTACAAATCCGGATGTGCTTAAATCCCAAGGCAAAATGCAACTTTT
The DNA here is from genome assembly GCA_964036315.1 of Acanthosepion esculentum. Classification (NCBI taxonomy): domain Eukaryota; kingdom Metazoa; phylum Mollusca; class Cephalopoda; order Sepiida; family Sepiidae; genus Acanthosepion; species Acanthosepion esculentum. Next base: position 49,320,431 of record OZ038492.1, on the reverse strand, counting down.
TCTTCCCTTGTGTTTCTTACGTTTATTTTATCATTTTCTTTTTCAATAACATCAACTGACATCGAACTTCTACATCAAACGTAACAATGGAAGAAAATAACCACGATTTTCGACACAATATGCATTTTAAAAAAATTTTCAAGACATGTAAAAGAGCAATGCACTCGAAAAAAAAACGTGATTTGTACTGTTATTAACTTTTATGAAGAAGGTACTATTGAAAAGTGGTTTACGAAATGTTCTGCTGGAGATTTCTTCGTGAATAATGCTCCACGGTCGAAATGCTCCAAACCAGTGTCTAATTTGATTCTTTAAAATATATCAAAGGCATATTTCTCTCACTTCGTTATTTCAAATTTTGTCAGACCATGTATGAATTGGATAAAATGCTAGTGCCTTACTTTTTTTATCATTGGCATAACAAATGAAAGAAAATTATTTTGGGTATTTTTATATCAACTTTTATATCACTATATTTTATCAGCTTTTCTAAGAATGTCTAATTCAACATTTAGCATTTGAAAGTTGTACCTTGAAAATTACCAATCAGTCATTGGCGCTGCATTATACAAAAATACACTTGATGATATATTCATGTAGCTTAGAGAGATAAACGCTGAGATAATTAATACTGCAAGGACTGACTACCTATTTATCATTTGAATTAATCAAGAAACTTAACAGTTATTGAAAAAGCGTCCAAGTAGCCGACAACGAACGCTTTCTCAGTGAGTATCAATCCACTCTAGCCAAATTACACATATATAATTTTTCTTTTGTTCTGTTTGTTTTTTCTTAACCCTCGTTCTATTCATAGAGCTTGCTAACCATATTCTCTATTTATTTTTTTTATTTTTATTATTTTTTTTGTCGTTTTCTTAACCCTCGTTCTGTTTGGACCCCCTAACATATCGTAATCTATAGAATGGACAGTTTCTGAGATTTTAGTTTGTGAGTCGTCACTATTTTTCGATGACCTAGCTGGCCTTTTGTCTGCATGCTTGGTTAAATGTTTTTTCAACGAGGATTAGCTGACCATTTCTTTCTCCTGTTGATTTGAATATTTTTTACTAAAGGCACGCACGCCGGCTCATTGCGGGTGGTGGTTGGAAGTGAGGAATGGCCGTGTGACTCTCCCCTCACTCCCCCAGCACTGCGTTCATTGTAACTTGAAGCTTGGCGATAAAGGCATGCCGAAAACGTTCTCTAGTGTCATTCTGTGAAACGTGTAGCTGACAACGAACGCTTTCTCAGTGAGTATCAATCCACTCTAGCTAAATTACACATATATAATTTTTCTTTTGTTCTGTTTGTTTTTTTCATAGAGCTTGCTAACCATATTTTCTATTTATTTATTTTTTTTAATATACATCAATGGGACTTATACTAAGTTAAAACTTAGTATTGTACACATTCACAATAGTATGTCATTCCTATCCCCCAGTACTCTCATCTAGTGTCAGCCCTGCGACTATCCCAACTACATCCCCCTCTATTGTTTTGTTTTGTCGTCGTTGTATATGTTATATGTAATAGGAGTAGGTAGGCTTTCCTACCGCCTGGTCTACACTCCTCCCTCCTCTATTGGACACGACTAGAGGCTCAAACCTTGTTTCGTGTTTAGGAAGGGGTTCCCGGATCTCTCTCTCTCTCTGGTCTCTGTACTGGTGCTGCTGTGTTTCTCCCGTGATGTGCGCAGTCTGTGACATTGCCTGTTCATTCTGAGGGTACACGGTTGACAGTTCCCTGGTTGTTGTTTCCGACTGGTAGTTAGGAGTCCTAACTCTTGCGTAGCGTCTTGAGCGGCCGCTCTGATCAACAGTTGCATAATATCGGGGTGTCTGTAGTGCCATGTCGCGCATGGATAGGTGTCCCTGCAGTCATCTCCGGTGGGCAACCCTGAGGCCACATTATGATTCAGGCTGTGCCAAACCCTCTCTGCCCGCGTCATGGGTGATAACCGTCGGCTTCGTTTAACTCAGGCCTTCTCTTCTTCCAACACCAATTATTCACATGACTTACAAAAACCATAAATATAAACCTAAACCAGCCCTCCAAAAATCACCCAAACCTTTAAATATCTCCTCCAACATCCGTAGCATTAGAACCAACTTTTGCAGTGTGGAATCTTTCCTCATTGCAAAGTGCCCGGATATACTGGCCCTGTGTGAGACCAATCTTGACTCCTCTATCCCTTCCTCTGATCTCTCGATCCCTGGATACCTTCCTCTCCTCAGAAAAGACTCTCTAACCCACATGCATGGCCTTGGTGTCTACGTCAAAGACCATCTCCCTCTGGCTAGAGAGTGTTCTCTCGAATCGCCGGACCATTCGTACTTATGTCTCCGGCTATCTCTTCTCAATGCTGAAAGCTATCTTTTCTTCCTCTATCGCTCTCCATCCTCTCAGGACTGTGGAATACTCGATGTCATTTCTGACAGCATAGACAAGGCCCTCTCTCTCCATCGCTCACATATTTGTGTTTGGCGATTTTAACGCCCATCACAACAAGTAGCTTAAGAATGCTAATACCGACCTCGCAGGCATTCATACTCTCAACTTTTCAGTCTCTCAATCCCTCACACAGATAATTGATTTCCCCACGCGTTTTGCTTACAACCGGGACTGTAAGGCCTCACTCCTCGACCTGTGTTTTACCTCCATCCCTGAGTCTTGTAGTGCCACGCAGCTCTGTTCTATCGGTAACTCCGATCATGCTGTAGTGTCTGTTAGTATCTCCTTCAGCCCCACCCCTGCAAGGAGCCTCCTACCACCAGAACCTCATTCTGCTACCAACGGGCTGACTGGGACTCGTTTCGTGATTTCCTCCGCGATGTCCACTGGGATGCTGTATTTAAGCTCCCCATTCAAGAATGTGCTTCAGAGGTCTCTTCCTAGGTTAAAGCTGGAATCGACGCTTTCATCCCCTCAAGGAAATTCAAGGTCAAACCGCGCTCCTCCCCTTGGTTCACAGCTGCTTGCTCAGCCGCCATTGCCCATAGAAACCACTTCTTCCACCGTTTTCGTAGTGATATGTCTGACTGCAATAGACGCCTATTTACCTCTGCCCGTAACGAGTGTAAGCGTATCCTCAACGAAGCTATGTCACTATTTGCTGCTCGGATGAAGGAACGTATTGCATCTCGCAAATTTGGCTCCAAAGATTATTGGCACCTCTGCAAGATGGTTAATTTTAACGCCTCTAAAACTAAACTGCTCTCTGTTAACCACCACAAGGATACATCCCTGCATCCCATTAGAATGTCTGAAGACCAACTTCTCGAGAGCTCCTCTTTGCGGCTGCTCGGCCTCACGCTGGCCGCTGATCTGAGATGGAACAAATACATCGAGTCAATTGCATCATCCACCGCAAGGAAAGTTGGCTCCCTGTGCCGAGCCAGGAAATTTTTCTCCCCGGAATCGATCCTCCAAATCTATAAATCGACCATTCGCCCTTGCATGGAGTATTGCTGCGATATATGGTCTGGAGCCCCTGCTGCTTGCCTCAGGGTTCTTGATAAGATCCAGAGACGGATATGCAATGTAACTGGCCCTGATCTGTCATCTCGTCTGCAGTCGCTCTCTCACAGACGCAACGTTGCCTCGCTCTGTCTTTTTTACAAATACTTTCACGGTAATTGCTCCGAGGAGCTTCTTTCGCTGGTTCCTAGGTAGGCCTCATGAATTTAAACGTCCTACGAGGCTGGCATCCCGTTCCCACCCCTTCACCGTTGAAACTGTTAGATGTAGACGTCTCTTCTACTCCAATAGCTTCATGTCTCGCACATCTCGCCTGTGGAACTCCCTTCCTTATTCCTGTTTCCCTGACAAATACAATTTCCAACTATTTAAGTGTAACGTCAATCGACATCTCCAGTTGCCTTGGTCTATCCACTTCCCTTCACCACATCCTTTCACCTTTCATTCCTATCTGCTCTCGCTCCAAATCTTCTGTAACCCCCTTGCCTTGATCGATCCACTATCTTTCTCCACATCCTCTCCTTTAACACTCCTATCTGCTCTTCCTCCAAACCTTCTGTAACCCCTTGCGTGCTAGTGGCCTCCAGCCTTGCTTGGGGTGATAAGCTTAAAAAAGATATGTTGATCTTGTAGCAGAAAAACACAATTTACACATTGTTAGAGATTAAAGCCAAACTTATACAATCATTAGAAAACACACCAATTTTCATACCAACTGCACACCAATTTTCGTCTAGCTAAGTCGCACACACGATGCAATCTACTCAAAACAAGTTTTAAAACAAACACAAACATACCAGTGTTGGTCATTATCGACGCCACTCTTGCTTGCCACAGATGTCTATAACTACGTCCGTGCGTTTCCCTTAAGAAAAGCCGGACAGAGGGCATACAACCACGCTAAACATAGAGGCTACCTGGAGCACGGCTAATTGTCCACCGACCATTAGGCTCTGAAAACAAACTTCTGTGAACGTAGAAAGAGAACGGACTGCACTATCGACCGATAGCCAACAAGCAGTCAGCCGGGTTAAGTATACACCTTTTGCACACTCTCATTTCACACCTCGTACACTGTGCATTCGAACGCTACACTATATGACTTACCAAAAACATTTTCATATCTTGTAAATGAAAATAAATCTTTGGTCATTTCTCCAAACCAGTGTCTAATTTGTTTCTTTACTCCAACCAACTTCCACCCCAATTGTTAACAAACAATAAATGACAGCAGATAATGATTGCTGACACAATTATTTAAGTAATTAAATATTAGTATTTAATAAATAAAAAAATGGACACAATCAAAGATAATAAAACGAGAATTTTTAATTTTTAAAATTTGTTTTTTTAAATTTTATTAATTTAGAAAAAATATTTGCAGTGGATATTTTATTCTGTTTACATGACTTAACTCTCTCATTTCCCAAATATAACTGATGCTTTGTCATGAAATCTATTCTGTTTAGCTTTTTAAAATTTTTAATTTGGGACATAATTTTAATCCCAGGGAAATTTTTTCCAGCAAAGTAATCAAACTAATTTAATTCCATTTGTATTTTATTTAAGAAAAAAAGGGCACTTATTAATGATATTTATTGGCATTTTACTAAGTCGGTGGTATTGAAGTTGAAAATCTAATGGAATTTTAATAATTAATTGAATATTTTATATATTTTAAACAATGAGGCATCATTCATATTTCTTATTTTTCATTATATATTATATCAGAATATTCAACAATTCTCTTTTCCTATTTATAAAAGTTGAATGAATTTATTCAGGAGTGTCAAGCTCGCAAAGTTCGCAAGAAGACTAATATTTGAAAAGAAAAAGAAAGCGTTTTATAGGGATTGTAACGTCTCATGTCTAAACTTGCAGGAAAAAAAATAAATTAGGAACATATATTTAGTGATAAAAAGGAGAGAAAGAAAGTGAGAGTAAGTGAACGATTGAACGAGAATCTTAGAAGACAGTGGAAAGGAGGTGGAGAGATAAAAAATGTTTTAGCAATACTGTGTTTTTGAAACAAAATCCGTCAGAGGATGTGTTTCAAGGTGATCAAACCATCCAGTCACAATGGTTTGTCATCGGAATGTGGAAGCCGTAAATCTGATCTCTTTGCAATTATAGAAAGCTTAGTCGAGTGCCCTCCTCTACAGCTGAAACAGCGTGAAGAGGGCAAAGAAGAAGCGTCTGTCAGGATTGGAGTCATAAACATAGGAAAGGAAAGTACTGGAAAGTCAAGAGGATTTTTCTATGTTGATACAAGTTTTATATACAGGTTTGTATTTAACTACGTTTATATGTGTGTGCATATATGAACCTGACTACACATACGTGTGTGTGTGTGTGTGTGTGCATATAGACATATGCAAGAATATATTAATGGATGTACTTGTTCATGCTTATATTAATATGATTGTACATATTAAACTCCCCCCATATATATATGTATATATATATACGCATAAAAAAAGCATTTATTTTACACAAATTAATTTGTCAACATAAACGCTTCCATATCAATGTACTTAATTCAGCGGCGAATATTAGTCACATAGATCTTGCAATATACAGTGAAAATTCAATACGTGTTAATATACGCAGAGAAATGTATAATTTTTGTTGCTTGCCTTCCAGACATATTAAAGCGGCTCCAGTGTGCTTAGTAAGAAAAGAAGAAGCAGGCATATGAAAGAAAATAAATTAAAGAAAGATTCGCAGAAAATAAAGCAAAATTTTTGTTGCTTGCCTACCAACTGTATCAAGCAGTATTATTTCTCTCAACATATTTTCTACTGAAGCGCAAATGCTTTTATTGGCCTTGCGGCTAAAATGAAATATTTGGCTATTCAAAGGATGTTGCTGGAAAATGAGCATAGCAGGACCTTAAACTTGACGAAAACAAAATTTTATCGTCAAAATGTTTATGTTTTTATTAAGGGGAAAGAACCAAGTTATTTTTAATTATTTTTCAATTTTTTTCTATCTTTATTAGAGCATTCTAACTTTTGATTGAAAAACCTCGTTTCTATTCATCAGCGAATGTCCGACTAAATAACATGGCGGATGTTTGTGTATTTTTTTAATGGCAGTCATTAATTTTGAAAATCTTGCAAAAATAAAAATAATTGTCTGATTTTAATGAAACTTTCAGAAACTATTCACAAATTATGGAAATTATTACAGATATGTGTATTTTATTTTAAATCATGATAAAATTTTTTTATACTTATTACCCCCCAATTAATTTTATGAAAACTCATGAAATTCTAATTTGTACAGTTTTAGTGATTAATTAGTTAAAAGCACAAGACTTTGAAGAAAGCAAATCATTTTTTTAGTTGACCTCCTTCAGCACTGAATTGTAACATACAAAACTCAATAAAACAAAGATATTATTTAATTTCAAAAGCTTTTAGTTGTTTTTTACTTGTTTGTATGAATATGGATAATATTTTCTGAAAGCAGAAAACGTTTTTGATGAAAAATAAATTTTTGCAACAATTATTTGTTATTTCTGAAATTATTTTATTTTTTTATATTAAAGTTGTTAAATATTCTAAAATTAATGAAAATGTTGTACAGTTTAGTAAATGGTGTTATTAAGTAGATTTACAGATTATAAAATAAAGTTGGTTACAATCAGCAAGTTGCCAATAGCTAAAAATCTAATATAACATGTTTCTTGTGTCCAGAAATAGTTTAAATTCAAATATACGGAAGACCGGAAGCATCATGAAAACAATAGTCCGTCACGTGGTTTGCGTTGGTAGTAACATAAACATTTTGACGAAAAAATTCTGCTTTCGTCAAGTTTAAGACCGTTTTTATCATGCTATGCCTAATTAAAAATAACGAGGTAAATAAGTTGTTAAACTGCCACTTGTGACCTTCTGTACTATAACTTTTCCTCCCGTAAGATGAAATCACGCACATGTCACTTATCGATCAACACCTCTGTTAAGACCGGCATTCTATCATTTTTTCAGCGCAGAAAGTAAGTAATGTTTGTTTCAAAATACATTAAATAAACTTTATAATTTATAATTTTCTTAAATTAATTTAAAAAAAATCATAATTGACTTTTTAAAAGAATTTTAAACGGAGACTTTCACTTTTGTAAACAAAAGTTACAAAATGGCTGACGATCGATTTTCTGTCAATTTTGCTGACAAGATTTTTAACGAAAATTTTGGACGTGCTAGAAATTATAAAAAAATGTAAAAAAAAAACAATAAAAATTACTTTGATCTTTCTTCTTGATAATAACATAAACATTTAGACGATAAAAAATTATTTTCATCAAGTTTAAGGCCGTTATTCTCCTGCTATGCTCATTTTCCAACGATCTCATGTAGGTACCTAATTTAAAGTTTTCCTCATAGTCGGATAGATTTAGACGAGAAATGGGTAGTTAGTCAATTTGCAAGTTTATTTTATCGGTGATTCTGGTTTATTTTGCTACTGAAGAGTATACACGAAACGTTTGGCGACCCTAATGTCACACAAAATGTTACTTTTTTCTACTGCTTTTTAAAAAGATCTAGCACATGGAGAATATTCTTGATTCCTTCTTAAGATCAGGATTCAGTCATGTGACTACAACCCAAAATTTGATTCTTGACCGGTTCAGACTTGGGGCGAAAAGGAGCAACCGGCAATATTTCTTTATTTGTGATTAGAAAGGTAAAGATTTTATCCATTCTAATACTTTAAAATTTAATTTTAAGTATTTAAAATTATTTAAAACAATGTTACGTAAAAAAGGAAATTAGCATGTAAAATTTTGCTAATAAAGCTTCGGTTCATTTTTTTTAAATATCTAGGTAGCTGCAATGATTCGCTAAAAATGAGCATATGTGATGAAAAAAAATGCATCAAACTGAATAAAAACAAAGTATATAGTCTAAATATTTGTGTTATTATTAAGTGGAAATCCCAAGGGATTTTTGATGCAAAAGTTATTTTTTAAACAAAAAAAAAAAAGAAGTTATTTTTAACAAGATTTTAAACCAAAATTTTAAAGGTTCTAAAAAACATAGGCTAGGCCACAAAAATCTCCTGAGTCGACCAAGCATAGAAATAAATACAATATGGGAACCAGTAATTAGGAGTGCCAGAGAAAAGCAATGATAACAAAGTTGCAAAAACATTGGTAAAACATGCAATGATAACAGCAAAATTGCAATATGAGCATTGGTATAAATGGTTGCTGAAAACATTAGTTTTATAATACCCAGAAATTCATACCCAGATGTCCTCAAGGACACATGGCACAGTGGATAAATGCGTTGGTTAGATCCAGTGCAGACCCAAAGAGTGTGAGTTCAATACCCGGTTAAGAGATTTCAGAGGGAAAATTAGCAGGAGATAACTGATAACTCACATCCATCAAACATGGCACGTAGAACTAGAACAGTCTACCCCAGTGATCGAAATAAAGGGTTCAGTTCGAAATTCCAACCACCTGAAGAAGGCCGGAGCGTACAACGGCCGAAACGTTGTGACAAATATGGCGACAAAGATGAGGACAATAGTCCGACTAATGTAAATACTGTTCTGAAAAACCTTTAAAATTTTGGTTTAAAAACTTGATTTTCTGATGTCAACATGATACTGTACGGGGAATTTGGTGGTGAAAAACACACTGATTTTAAAATTTTTGAAAAAATAACCTAATTGTCGAATTTTAATGAAAATCTTTTATATATATCTGTTACCTACTACTTATTTAATTTATGAAATTTCAAGAAATTCAGTTTGTAGTGATTAATGTTTGTCCTTATAAAGACGAGTACTCGGAGAACTTAAATTAAATGTTTTGGGTTAAACGGGACTCCAGTTATAGAAAATTTCCCCGGAATGGTAAAATAAAAAATACAATAAAACTAAGCCATTATTTAATTAAAAAAGCTTTTAATTACTTTTATGAATAAAATAAGTTACTATTGTCTGAAGATAAAGGTTTTTTCGATTAATAATAATTTTTTACAAGAATTTGTAGCAGTTAATTGATATTGTTTTAAATAAAAATTTGCATTTACTAATCATAAATGGAACAGCTTACTACAATTAAGCAATCAGCAGTATTTTAAAAAGAATTATTTTTGTTTGTGCGTATATAATGATAACAAATTTTGTAAATACGGACGTCCATACACAACTTTATAAGAAAATAAGAGCTTTAATTATAGTAAATTTAAAATTTATTGGTAATTTTCTAACATTTCCTCAACGAGCGTCTTCGTAAGTACCCAAAGTGCCTAAAATTTAATAAAATATTAGACTGCTTTTAAAACATCTAAAAAACTATAAATGTTTTAAGCAGTCTAATATTTTATTAAATTTTAGGTACTTTGGGTATATATATATATATATATATATATATATATATATATATATATATGTGTGTGTGTGTGTGCGTGTGTGTGTGTGTGTGTGCTTCTCGAAATTTCTCGAACAATACATTAAATGTAATTAATATTGTTATTTTTCTTTTCTTTTTTTTTAAAACGGAGCATTTACTTAAATAAATTGTATCTATTAAAAGTAACATACAAACTGAAAATATACTTCCGATCAATTTAAATTCGGTTTGAAATACAGTAAATTATTTTGCCTATTAAAATATTAAATTTAATTTATTAGTTTGGAATTAAAACTAAAATGAAACCTTCAAGAACGATTTATCATTTTAAAAATTGCATAGTTTTTTTTTGTGTGTTGGGGGCGCACCTACTATAAATTATAGCCCAGTAGCATTTTTGTGTGGAGTAATGGATAGCGGCCCGGATGGAGGAATCGGAGAGGCGAGTTCGAATTCCAGTCGAATCCATTACATTCACTTACGTGCTAATACCCTTGAAGAAAGGTATGAATCCTCTTCTTCTCCCCCTAGTTATGGGTAAATAGCAGGACAGACCGTGTTCTATAGCCTTGGACGGCAACTGGTCTACCGCAGAAAGAAATAGCAACCTACTGCGGGAAAAAAAATCTGCCTTCGATACATGATCGCCTATCACGCCTGGCTCATAACTGACTGAACATTTTTGTCTTCATTCTCTTACAGGATAGCGAAAAGTCAATTAGCTCAGTTTCCTCTCTAGTGTTCCAACATTTTGTAGAAAGAAGCTTCAAAGAGAAGAAGAATATTCTCATTCTCGAAAGAGCCAAAGCTTGAACTGAAAATCAGAACCAATGCATCAAGGAATATCATCGACATTTTGATTGCAAGTATTATGCAATGAAAATAACGATGACATACAGTATGAGGAGATGATGGGATGTTCCGTTCTGAAAAAATTGTTCTGTTTCCAATGTCTGTTATTTTGTCAACATAAGAATACATGGACACCTAACGACCACTGCTATTTGAAAAATTTGATTATCGTATAATTAATTGTTAATTTTAAATACAGCTGTACATTTTGACTATAGTAAATGGATATATAGATTGGTCAACGACATAACCAGGGCCAGCAGCACATATGCCAATTTTATATATCGTGTATGATGCGACCCTCTTAAAATTAGCTTCAAAATGATCTCTTCAAAAGTCGAATGATACTCGAGTATATATGGTACATCATTGACAAGACACAAAACTCCCAGAATCATCTGAATTACGTAATTGCTCTGAAAACCTTTGACCGATAACGAATCGATACAGGGATCGATTACTGGAAAGCACATTCGATTCGTTTATATAATAGATCAGAAGTGATCACATTAAAATTAGTTCATATCACATTCACATGGAGGGGGTGTAATTTTCCGTTGGGTGTAAGGCCACATTGACCCATTTTCTACTTTGGCGATTGTCCTGCAAATAGTGAACTGGAAAATTTGGCCAAACAATCACAGTTTTAAGCCAAGTCACTGGAGTGGAATTTTGAAGTGAAAAAAGTTTAATATTTGTGATCCGGAAAGCAAAATAATTAACTATAGAACAGTAAATGGAAAAGAATAATCAGGGATATGAAAATTATCATGGTAGAGTAAATTTTGAAACACTGGAATTTTGGAAAAGAGTTGATTCTGAAGCTACAGGAAAAAAGCAAAAACCAGTCACTGTTGGAAGGAAGAGAAAAGCATGTTTTGGAAATTAATTAAACTGGATCATTTAACCAGTGCAATGACTCAGATCATAGATGACCTGACTAATTATACCCCCCCCCCCAAACCAAAAAACAAAAACAAACCAAACTGAATTAATCGCGTAATGGATTTCATTGTTTTACTATATCACAGACTGAAAGTGAAAGAAAATTAAAGTCTGAATAAATAGTATGATCTTTCCAAAGAACACGAATTTCATTGTCAAACCCTCCCGAACACACATGCAGATCCGAGAAAGTAATGAATTAATTTAGACAACAGCATATATGAAAAACTTTTGAATACTGAGGAGAATGCGTAATGGCTACGTGATATTGAAATGGAAATACATTAAGATAGTTTTATTGTACTGTGGGAAATATAAAATAAATTAGCCATCACAAATTTAACAGGTAACGCAGAGTAATAAAAGATATAAAAAGAGATGAATGCTGTGTAAAATTCATATATATACACACAAGACTGTTTCGCTGTATCACAGCTCATCAGTGTGGCTAGACATTCGATTGCCTAAAGATTGGATTGAAAATTGACGGATTTTGCATCAGTCAAGGACTCTACCCCGAAGTTATTGAAGCACGACAGAGAAAAGGAATATTCTAACATATTATATACGTGATGTATATAAATGCTAACTCAGAAGCCAGAGCGCTCAATTCATAACTTAGGAGCGATGCGTTATAAGCAGGAGCAGCCACAGTTTTCTCTCTCTCTCTCTCTCTCTCTCTCTCTCTCTCTGTATATATATATATATATATATATGTAAAGCTAGCATGAAACAGACTGTTGCCTCTAAGTGTTGACTTCTATGTTCACATTATACATACATATATATATATATATATATATATATATATATATATATATATATATATATATATATATATATAAAGAATTAATGAATTTCATTTCAATCCGATATTTTTATTATTTCAAGCATTATTTTAGTGGACATCTGTGTTTGAAGTTGACGCTTTGTCTGTTTTATTTTAAACGGTGTGTATTACGTATTTTGTTCTGTGCCGAGAAAACTTAAAGAAAATACACACTGTTCAAATATACCTTCAAAACGGGTCGTCTATTTCTAACTCGGTTATCCACTAAAAATAACATTTGAAGAAATACTACTGCTATTGCTAAGAATAATTATATATATATATATATATATATATATATATATATATATATATATATATATGATAATAATGGGCTCTCCCGTCGGTTTCGACGTGTGAGAATCTGACAACTTAACTGATTCAGTTATGAAAGTTTGTGCGATAATCTTAAGTCGCACTTAAGACCCGCTAGGAGGCCGTATATGGAGCAAGCGTGAGGATTGTGGGATGAGATCACTGTTAGATTGGCTGACCTTTTAGAGCTTGCGCTCGCTTCTTGAAGACGATTCAGACAATCAAATTGAAAACTGTTGATCTCCATTCTACTCGCTCCAAAAAAAAAAAAAAAAAAAATAAAGTGTTGGTGATAAAAAGTTCTCGGTTCGACCCACTTTCCCAAATATGACCAAACAAACGAATTTTTAAAAAGTTCTTTGGATATGTGTTTACATAGATAAATTTAAAGACATATTGGATAGCGTAAAAAATTATGTTCTGTTTATGCTGTTAGATGGCATCAAAGACATTTAATACCAATTACATTAAAAAAATCGCTTTGTGACAGCTTTCATCCTAGCGTGCATTTAAGAAATTACCACAATTAACGTATTTTTTTTAATTAATTGTAAGATTAAAATGGAAAATAGACAAATGATGCTTTTGTTTCAGAAAAGGTAAATTACGACTCAAACATGGAATGAAAATTATTTTTATTGTTTACGGAATGATAATATGAATGAATGTGTTAAAATTAATGCAAAGTTTCATGGTTGTATAGATCAGTTGAAGTTGATAGCGATCAAATTCAACATTGATTGAGAATACTCAAATTTCTACAACGTATATCAACATACTCAAAATATTCAACTTAGGCATTGAAAATCATTTGTGTTAGCTTATGTTAGTCGTTTTGATGAGTAGTTTCCAGATAAATAAAAAAAACAGCTGAACTGGACTCCTTTTTTGTTTGTGCATTGCTACTTAAAGGAAAATAATTCTTTCATTGAACCATATTTTGCTGGGTAATGAAAAGTGGATACTTTTCAACAATATCAAGCGCCAGTAATTGTAGTACAAACAAAATAAACGAACTGTACCAAAAGTCGATGTTAAGTTACTTATTTCAGTCTTTATGGAATTCTGTTAATGAAAAGAATCACAGGTGCAAAAGACACCCAGATCAGTTCTTTTCGCAGAAAGATAAAACATTCTGGGAGTTTATAATTATTATGACGGTGCTTGATAAATAGCATAAAATAGTAAACAAAAAAGTAAATATATTAATGCAAACAAAAAAGAAAATTATGTCTTATTTTTTTTTTTCATCGTCCGAAAGGACTTCTTGGACATCTAACATACATGCTTTGATTTTGAGTGTATGGCAAATAAATTAGCTAGAGAAACTGTGTACCAGAGCAACGCGAGAAAGAAGGAAAGTTTGTGAGAAACACTGGAAGAAGAAAGAAAAGTGCAAAGAGTAAGGAAGGAGACAAATATAGCACGAAATCAATAAAATCAATAAAAAAAGTTCACACAAAAGCATTATTATTCTCACTTATCGAAACTTTCTTACACGTTTACTTACAAAGTTATCTCTCCTTTTTCTGATTCCTACTTGGTAAGTAACTTGTCTTCGCCGAAGTATACACGTCTGCATCTCTAGGGATGGTGACTTATCTGATAGAGCAGCCTGTATTGCTAGGTACATCTGTGGGCGATGTGTTGAACACTATCGTCCTTTCCCCGACGTTTATCTCGTACTTAACCTTTCACCTTTTTGCTGAATATCCCCTGCTCGTAACAGACAAGATTTTAGCGAGAGAAGAGCGAAAGATTAGTGCTGTAGGCGCTTCATGGAGATCTTTTCACCTGAAGATTTTTTCTCAACTGTTTTTCCGACATGATTTTTTCCTTCTTTACATTTTTTAGACTAAAAACATACAAAAACTCATTATCGTATGTTTCTTCTTGTTCTTGTATCTTCTTGCATATATTTTTGTTGATGGTTTTTCATGTGCTTTTAGCGCGTATCTTATAAAAGCTGTTTAAAGATCCCTGAGCGCCACCGTTTTTTTGTCCTGAACCAAAGAGCAAAATCTTACAGACCTCGAATCTTCTTCCGTATCTTCAAAAGTACATGCTGCTGTTTATCTGTTTTGTCGTAAGTAAATCTTTTAGTGTTTATATTTTATCAGAATATCAACATTTCCCTTTGCCCTATTCTTTTCTCTTAGTTTTTTTGAAGACGTTATAACTTTTCACTTTTACGTGGCCGAAAGCAGCGTTCTCAGATAAGAGTAAATTTAACTTTTACCACGCTTCTGAATGTGCATATTATACGTGTATATTGTCATTTTGTGTGTATCCGTTTGTATATATTGGTGTTATGTTGACATAATTATACTTCTAATTTCTATTAAATAGAAATTGCTTTCACATCTATGTATAGAGTGTTTATGTAGGTGACGTTAAGGTTTTGTGTTTTATTGCTCCGTAGTGTGTTTGTTTACATGTTCTCTAAATAATCAGTTCTACCTTTAATGTGTAGGCTATGAGCAGAATGTCAATCTTTTCCTAAAACACACACACACGCAAGCACACACACACACACACACACACACACACACACACACACACACACATATATATATATATATATATGTAATATGTGTGTGTTTTAGGAAAGATTGACATTCTACTGATAGCCTACAAATAAACATCTCAATAAACAAATTAAGTAGGTACTTCCACTTTTTCACTGAAAAACAGCATAGCGTAATGAAAAAAGGCCCCAAACTTAATAAAAACAATGTTTTATCGTCAAAATGTCTATATTATTATTAAGAGGAAAGACCAAAGTATTTTTTATCATGTCTAGTACGTTGGAAATTTTGGTTAATTTTTTTACGCCAGCGGTCTATGTAATATTTACGATTAGTGTTCTTTTAGCGTCTTTTTTCAGCTGAAAAACCTATTGATTTGGAAATTGTTGCAAAAATCAAATAATTGTCGGATTTTAATGAAACTTTCAGAACTTATTCACAAATAAATTAAATTATTTTTTAAATTTTCTTTTTTTTAGAAAGTTTTTGAAAAAATATAACTTAATTTCATGAAATTTCGAGAAATTAAATTTCAATCTTAAAATTCTTTTATTAGTTAAAAGCCAGACTCTTTGGAGAATGTAAATCATCAATTTCTTTCAAACTACTACTCATTTCCCGAATCGGAAAAATAAAAAATGCAATAAAGCTATGACATTATTGAATTAGAAAAGCTTTTAATTGCTTTTATAAATAAGATTTATTAAGGACACTATTGTCTTAAGAAAAAAGATTTTCGATGAATAATGAATTTTCACAAGAATTATTTTCATTTTTTTTCTCTTAAAGTTTAAGTATAATAATTTATAATATATAAATCGTTTAAAATTCTGCATTACTTTAATCTGGTTAGGTGATAAGTGAAAACTATATTTACTAATCAAAAATTGAAAAGCTTAATACAAAGTATTTTGCAGCAAGCTTTTTAAAATAATTTTTAATTTATTTATGTATATAAAATATTACGTAACGAACATCTGTTTAAACGTATGGTTGACCATACACAACCCTATCAGAAAATAAGAGCGATAGCTATAGTAATTTTAAAATCAATATTCCTTAAATTAGATTACGGGGAATATTTTCCAACATTTTAAAGATTATCCGTCATTTTCTTAAATTTTGTTTTAACAGATAAAGTTTCGGTAGTACAGCAATAAAGGTGTTGACACATTTTATCAACATTTGTTACGTGATTGACGAGTGAAAACCGCGTAGTCACCGCTACTGTTTGTTTTAAAAATCCATTTCTCTGTTATTTTAAACTGTTTAACGTCACCTGATATGGAATGCAACTGTGTTTGAATATTTCTAACGTCAATCTAACTGTAGTAATATTTTAGATGTTGTTTAAAAAATTTAATTTAACTATATCTAAAAAAATATTTTTGTTTAACTATTGAAATATTTATAAAGATTTAAAATACCCCAGTCTTTATTTAACCCTAGTTTATATGTATTTAATTTTAAAATCCAGTATTTTTCTTTTTTTCTGCGTGTGTATGTGGAACTGAAATCAGAATCTATCAATTTACAGTTTTCTAATGAGTGTCCTGGTTGATTAAAATGTTCAGCTATGGGGGAATAAGGATTGTTTTGACGTATACGTATAACAATCCTTATTCCCCCATAGCTGAACATTTTAATCAACCAGGACACTACTTAATGTAAACAAACTTCTGAAAACAGCCATTTTTAGCAGTGATCGGTGCCAATAAACCCCTATTAAGTATTAGTTGAGGGGTTGAATTTTTATACAAAAGTCATTATCATAAATTATCGGCAATTATGGAAAATAATTATTTATTATTTAATTAATTCACTATCATATATTATCAACTCATGTATTAAATTTTTTTACTAACGCTTATTGACTATTTAAATACCATCAAATCAAATTTGGTATGAACAATTAAAGAAATCATTTTAAGGGTTGAATATTTTTGTTTACAGGGGTGTTGTAAAAACTCAGCCCAATCCACTTCTCAAAAATCTGGCCAAATGATTAATTATCAGAACTTATTTTCATACTCTCTTTTATGTGTGCATACAAAGTCATGTTTCAGGCTGGTTTGTCTAATGCTTGCACGAATAGTTCACTTTAAATGCATATTCTTAGAACATCACATGCAACACATATATTTACACATTCGCAGAAATATATATGCACACAGAACCTACTTACATGCAACTTTTATTTTAATATTTGAGTTTCAATTGAACGTGTGCACATTCTGCAAATTTCGTGAAACATTACGACAGTTAGTGATTAGATACGGCTTATACGTACATATATGCAAAATGTATTATTTCTGCTTTACTGCAACATGGTTGTCAAAGTTTTAATAGGTCAGCGCCAGCATAATGAAAGCGTGCAAAATAATACAATGAAAAGGACTTGCATACTTTGGACATTAACTTAGGAGCATGCAAATTCGTATCTGGATAAATGAAAAAGGATGCGTGTACCAAACACACACACACACACACACACACACACACACACACACACACACACACACACACACACACACACACACACACATATATATATATATATACACACACACACATACACCCACATAAATATATGTGAAATAACGATTTTTTTATATATCAGGAACACTATTGGGGAAAATGTATGACAGAAATGTTGAAATGCTGTAAGACCTGGACGAAAATTTACTGCAGATGACTTTGCGATCAAGGCACTCTATAGACATTTTCGTCGCAGTGAATTATTTTCTCCTTTGATCTATTCCTAACAGAACTTCTATTATCACAGTGTTGGATATCTACTTAGAAAAGTGATGGAAAGGCAAAGAGAAAGAATTTAAATGAAATCGGCTAGATTTTTTTAAAAATTTAAAACTCTCAGCATCCCTGGTTCGTGCGCATGTGTAATCGCACCAGCATAACAAATTTATTCTTATGAAGTCCTAAAGGACGAAACGCATCACAAGAAAACATTTTTCACTTTGTTATACAATTTTCTCAATATTGTTGTTGATATATAAAAATATATATCATCATCGCATACTGCCGACATGGAAAAATACCAAGCTATTAGAAAATATAAAAACTGTCGATATCATTTAGAAACCGAAAAAAATTCTTACTAAAATGCATTGAAGAAAAAGTCATCCAATGATGCACACACACACACACACACAATACTAAGAACATTCCATCACATATTTCCAACCTATGCGTGCGATTTTTTAAAGTCATCAATTAAAGAACTAGAAGAACTGGAAAAACTAACCACTAAAATAAGCCAGAAATGCTGAACTTCAACTCCACAAAAGAATACTATAATAAAACCGCAGATGGTCCGACTATAACAAACGATAAAACAAATGCGACAACCAGAAAAACAAACTGAGACAAAAACTATGGAGTAACAGCAAGTGGAAATTTGTTCGAAGGCCTGAAAAAATGAAAAAATCTATCAGATGTAAAGCTATATTTTAGGTTTAAAATTTGTCACCGGAATTCGGAAAGGAGTCATAGTAGACACTAAACAAATAAAAATCATAAATAAAATAACCCTGAATTTACCAAAGGTTTCATTCAAGCCATAATTACTGCTACTATAGAAACAAACAACGAAAATACTTTACCAAAGAGACCCGTAAATGCACTAAAGAAACTAGCAAAAAATAAGGAAATTCATATCATTCATTCTGACAAATATGGTGGGATTGTGATAATGAACAAGAATATATACGTAGAAAAAATTAATTAACTACTCAATCTACCGATACATAGGCAAAAATAAACGAACAAAAATATTTACTGAAACACAAAAATTTAACAAGGAGATTAGGGAACTAATTTTATTTTGTATCCTTAACAAGATACTTTTTCTTTTGCTATGTATTCCTCTTCCTTTAATTTACTCCTTCTTCCTTCCACCAACTGAGAATGAAATAAGCCAACAGAAAACCTCCTCATAAATACGAGTATATATTTCGATAATATGCTCTATAATCTAGTTGGATCCACTGGATCTAACTGAGGCCATGATCTCCTGATGGAAAGACATGATGACACTGAGCATCCTTTCAGGAACACCCAGCTTCCGAAGGTCGACAAACAGCATCCCTTTTAAAGCCTTTTTGAGATCAAAGAGTGTAATAAATAATAATAAATAAATCCTTGTCATGCTCTCGTGCTTTCTCCTGCAGTTGCCTTAAAAATGAAAATCATGTCTACAGTCTTTCTACGAAACCGAAAGCTGCAGTGAGATTCAGACAAGACTGAATCGGCCAGAGAAAAGTTGAGTCTGTTCAAGATGATCCTGCCACAGAAGAGAGATACATTTATAATTGTCACATTCGCATTTATTGCCTTTGTGCTTATAGAGATAGGCAATTGAAGCCTCTTTAAACGCATAAGGAATTAATTCTGAATCCCAGATTTAAAAAAAAGAATTCACAAAGTTTATGAACTAGGAGATTGCTGCCACTTTTTTTTTTATATCTCTGCTGGTATGTTATCGTCACCAGAGGACTTCCCATTTGTCTGTTGTTTTATGGTCCTTTTTATCTCAACAATAGATGGAGTAGCTGATAACCCTTCAAGAATAAGCCTCTTCTCAACATTTGAGTCCATGTTTAGGACATTTTAGAAATGTTCTGCCCAGCGTTTAGTGATCTCTTTTTGTCTGTTAGAAGGTTGCCATTCGAAGAAATGATGGGAGTTGGGCCATTTTCACAGGTCCAAAGACACCCCCTTAGATTCTGATTGAATAGTCACATCTACCAGTAGCAATTCCCGTGTTTTCTCTCGTCACCATGCTAGTTTCATTTTCCATGGTTGAAATTGGCATAGGTTTCTGGCTTTCTTGAATTCATTACACTTCTTAACATTGTTCTTGTCTGACGTCCATTGATGATGGCATTTGGATATATTATTCAAAAGTGGAAGAATACTTGGATCATTTGATTCAAATTAGTCATTCCCACACTCATCCCTGCATAGCTAATTCCTGCAATCAGATATATAAATATATAAATTCCCTTTATAGAGAAAAACAATCAGCGTTTCTTTCCAAGCATTTAGTACAACGTCCAGATTTTCACTTCCACGTTGCAAGATCTTAGCAGAGGTGCCATTCATCATCATTAACTTGAGAAGGCCTATTTCAAACTTCATTAAAGTCTTCTCACCACTGAACAAGAATGTCATTGAATCTCTGAGTGTCTCTTTGCCGTCCAGAAGTCGTAAAGGAGCTACCGGAGAGGAAAACTCCGTAATAAGTTTTCGTACAGAAGTTTTCGTTATTGAATTTCGTTTACTTCATTCTTCCAGTAAGTTTGTTGTATGTTACAAAGCCTACGTTGTACATTACAATTAATCTCTTTGTGCAGAGTCACACTGTTACTCATTTCTGCCTCTGCTCCTAGAACTCAGGTTAGCACTACATCCTTTTCATCTTGAATGCTGATGTTACTAAAGTTTCTTCGAGTTTTTCGATTCTCATATTTTCACTTGTATCTGATATTAACACTGTCTATATATTACTCCTTCACATTTGGGTCATTCAGGAGACTGTCTTATTTCAATTTTGGGGCTGAAATTTCCAGTGTTTCACTCTCAAGTTTAAGGTGGGTCCTTCCCGTAGTCAGCACTTGGATATGTTTTGCAGTGTAAAATAACATCTGACATTCTTCATCATTTTTATTTAACCAGTTTTGTTTAACCAGGGTGTTCACTATAAAGAAGCCGAACACCTGACACATTTTCAGTAGTGACAAGCCATTAATTCTGCACTTTCCGACTCCATGTTTTCCAGTTACATCCCAGGTTTGGTAATCCTTGTCACCTTGAGCGCATTGAAATCACCAAGTATGAAAACATTATCAGCACGAGGAGTCTTACGAACATGCCCCCCTTTAGCGAGAGATAAAAAGAGAATTTATCATCTTCAAAGGAACGCATGATTGGAGTGTATACATTAAAGTAAAAAACTGTTTTTTGACAATGGTAATCTTATTGCTATCAGGCGATCAGTAAGGTCTCACCTGACCGTCATACAGAGACTGCTCGCATCAAACAAATCATAATCAATATGACGAGTTAGAAAATAAAACAGAAAATGAACACCACGTTAAATGTGAGTATTTGGGCCGGAATGTGAGCTATTTATATAAAATGTTGTATCCTTAAAGAGGTTACAAACAGACAAAGGAAGGAACAGCAACACGCACGTAGATGAAAGAAGAGAGGTTTATTGTAAAAGAGAATACACTACTGAAAGACAGGAAATCGTATGACAGGCTAGTAATTCCAGAAGTAAGGTTATTTACCTTACCACCCCGCGAGGCAGGATGTGGCACAAGGCCGTTTTTAATGCGAGGCAAAATCGAGCCCGTAGGCTCGGGCAAAAATTCCCCGTAGACCCCGTATACACGGGGTCGGGTAGCTGTCTACCACTCCAGACGAAACTCTGATTTTCGGCACAGCCTCCATATGGGTTCCTCTCTGTCCGTAGGCAGAGAGTTCGAACAGCACAGCTGAAGACGAATTTCCTACTAATTCCCGAAGTAAAACCCCAGGTATCTCCTGTGCCAACCATATATATCTACTGATATAGTCAGTCCACATAGGCGATAGGGATGGTGGGACATTCCATTACA
This sequence comes from Acanthosepion esculentum, assembly GCA_964036315.1. NCBI lineage: Eukaryota > Metazoa > Mollusca > Cephalopoda > Sepiida > Sepiidae > Acanthosepion > Acanthosepion esculentum. Next base: position 49,298,465 of record OZ038492.1, on the reverse strand, counting down.
ACATAAAAAAATATTTTTCTGAAGTACATTTTATTCCATTTGTTATGTATTGACGATCAAAGTACGGACATTCTCTACACCAAATGAACTCTTTCTAGTATCTTTTGGCCCAGTTGCAGAATGATGTTTCAATATTAATGCATTTCTTATTATCAAGTCCATTTCATTCCATTTGTATGCATGTTCAAATGAAAGGAAATTAATTTCTATTCTATTACAGTCCATGCTTACTTGGGTGTGTTTTTATTTTTTTCTGGACCTTTATTCCTGGTTCGGACGGAGAGTGATTTATTTAAACCTGGAAATATTTCTTAGTCTCAAGCACAATTCATTCCATTAATTTGCATCGTCGAAAATAATTCTTACTCTATCCCTGTCAACTTTTACATTCTTTAGAGCCAAAAACCTTTCTCTAATCTCAGGAAATATTTTTGTTTGGTTGGAGGGTGATTTATTGAAATCATAAAGAATTTCTTAATCTCAAGTGTAATTCATTCCATTTAGTTATATAGTCAACCACATATAAAATAATTCTCATCGTATAAGTGTCCACGCAAATTTATGGTTGCATTTTCACAGCAAAAATCTGAAAATCTTCTTGTCCCTTTGGAGTGTGAATTATGCACACATCAAAGTATTTCTTATTTTTAAGTACAATCTTTTACTTTTGATTCTATGGTCGAACCCAACTAAAGTAATTCCCTGTATTCAACTGTCTACACCTAGTCGTGTCTGTTGTTACAATATTCTGTGTTTTCACTATTTTCTCTTGTTTCAGGAAAGATCTTGATTTGAATATAGATTCGATTTAATCGAAACATTCTTATTCTGAACTATAATTCATTCTATTTGTATTGTCATGCCAGAGGTTTTAATTTGCTTTTTTATTTCATTATATATTGATGATTTCTTGATCTGCTATAGATCGAAAAATAGCCATACAATTGAACGTCAACTCCAACAATAAAGTTAATAAATGGACTAAAGAAATAGATTAAGATTTTTCAAGACAAAACATTGTGTACATTACTGTCAACTCCGAAAGCTTCACTATAACCCTGATTAAAAAATTGATGATCCTAATATACCTGTAGTTGACCAATATAAATTCTTTGATATTATCTTTGTCAGAAGGTTATCTTATATATATTCCATTAAATATCCCCAACAAAATAAAGTAAGCCAAATACTCCGAGTCGTTGCCTACACAGACTTGGGAACTGATGAACATACCTTACTGAAATTATATCGATCACTAGTTAGGTCTAATTATAGTTGTTTAATTTATGGGGCTGAAAGGAAGTCATACTCGAAGAAACTTGATACAGTTCCTAACCATGGTCTATGACTCGTCTTAGGAACTTTTAGAACATCTCTGGTGGAACACCTGAGCGTCAAAACCCGCAAAATGCCTCTGACACTAAGACGGTAGAAATTATGCCCACAATACTATACCAAACTGGATTCCTGTCAAAATAACTCAACATCCAACAGTGTTTACCAACTATTTTTATATGTTTATTAAGCTCTATTAAACCAAATAAAAACAGCCATCTAAACTTTCGGCCTTTACACGAAAAGCATTATTAATGAATTATGAATAGACGCTACCCTAGCCCTTGAATCTACTACCATGGAAAATCCACTTTGGTTAACAAAACAGCCAACAGTTACTAGTTGAGAACCGATGACATCGGAAAGGTTGTTGATGACAATCATAAACAGCGTAAGTCAGAGGATAGAGTCTTGGGGGACCCTTGCATTAATATGAAGAACTAGAAGTGTGCCCATTCAGCACAACCTTCATTATACAATTTGTTAGAACGATTAGATTAAACCAAATATTTGTCCAGAAACGGATAGACCTTGAGTTTTTAGAGAGTTCAAGCATGTCAAACATTGTCTAACATTTTCGAGATATCTATGTGAAGTAAGATGCTTAACCAATTCAGCGTTGATTGGAGCATCTATTTTGCCAAAAAAGTGGTAAGAGACTAACAGGCTGATAATTCGAGTGGTCAGATTATTCCCCAGAGTTCTTAAAGACAGAAACTATAGAGGAGAAATCACAACAAAGTGGAAAGCAAGAAGTAATGGGGCATTTATTATAATGTTTGGAGATAAAAGGAGCCAATTCAGAAGCACATTTCCTTAAGACAATTTCAGGGATAGCGTTGAATCCAAAAAACCCTGTGGTGATATAGTCTGGAAATGGTAGCAGAAATCATGGATGGAGTTATGTACCGTAAAACATATTTTCTAATCGGTTGTAGTGACCTCTCCCTATACGTCAACGATTTTACCTTTTCAAAAAGATAAAAGACAAGACTATCACAGCCTACTTGAAGTGTGTTGGTCCACGGCATAAATAATAGCACTACATAACTTCATTTTAAATGCTTAACTGGAGAGTAATGGAAACAAAGACGCAAAGGATTGTTTACAAGCCATATATTTAATACAAATATTTAATATAAATATATATTCGGCATTACATAACCGACAAAACTGTTATGCCTTTAAAACAGAACAATCAATAATTTCTTCTTTACAGTTGTGAAAACTGATATTTTGTATGTTTACATTGTTCCTTGTAAATCATAGAGATTAGATTAATGCGGACATGAATATATAGTTTTCCTTATCACGGCTCGGATTGTTGAAATATGAATTAGGAAGCACTGCTATTTATTCTATAAATGTTTTAAAACATCTCGTTCAGATCAAGAAGCACTTTCAAAAAATAAAATATTTAGTTATTTGATCAGATCTTGGGAAGTAGCTGGAATCAATATCTTTCTCAGCCCTTCGACCATCTTCTGATTCACTTGACATAATCTTTATTTTAAAGATTATATAATGCAATTAGAAATCTTTCAATTTTTAAATCAGCACGGGGGGCTGGAATGACGTCCAGTACCTCAAGATAAACAGGTGACGGGGAGGTATCCGGAAGGCATCGGGCAATCGTAGCTTGGTTGATCTGATCGGCGAGTTTGGGCTCGTCGATAGATACCAGGTCGATCATCCGAAGGGGGAGATGTGGAGGTTGGCCGGTAATTGGCCGTCTCTACCTGGACAGAATGTTAGTGAGAAGGTTCGACCTAGATTTACTAGATTGTCCCACCGGTTAGACTATTCGGAACATAGTCTCATTTCTGCTCGGATGGTGTCAGGTGCTAGGCGTAGAATTGCTGGACACTGGAAGTTCAATTTCTACAGGTGGGACAGGTCTTACTGGACAGGCGGAACTTTCTGCAACAGCTGATTAGATTAGTGCAGCGGGAATTAGTAGGGTCCGTTATTGGGAGTAGGTGGTGGGAGAGGCTTAAGTATAGGATTAGGTCCTTTACCATTGAATATAGCCAACGACTCGCTCTAGATTAGGCTAAAAAGGTGAAGACTGTAGAGGATAGTCTGTCTCGAGCGGTGGCTGGGGGGATTCCCTAGAAATAGCCGTAGCTAGGTAGGCCCTGAAGCGTGAGGCTAGCAAGCGCTACCAGGGTCAGGTAGTTAGATATAGGTTAAACAAGATGTGAACATGAGTACAGAACTGCGCAAGGAAGTGATCCGTAAGATCACAGAGGGTGAAGTTTACTTGGCATTGAAGGTCGGTAGAGACAAGTCTCCGGGACTTGATGGTCTGCTCCTACGAAATGTACTTGAGGCTGTCCAACATCTTTGTCTCGATTTTGACAGTGGTATTCAACAACTGGTTCCGGCAGGGGGCCATCACAGACCGGATTTCCAGGGTTGGGATCATGCTGTGGAAAAAGGGCAAGAGTGTTGGGCGGGATTTAGATTATTACAGGCCCATACCTCTGCTAAACACAGAATTAAAGATTTTTGCCAAAATCCTGATGGAAAGGTTGCAGTCAATTGTCGCGAGCTTGTTGGGACCTGAGGGGATGAACAATTCAAAGCAACCTGCATCTGATCCACACGATCATAGAGGGTGTAGAAAACGACGAGCGAGCCGCGCTGATCAATTTGGATTAGTCCAAGGCATTTGACATGGTTGGCCATCAGTACATAAGTACATGGCTGCTGTCCTGCAGGCCGCCGGTTTTGAACCCAACTTTTGCAACTTTCTGTATCGTTTCTCCAGTGCTGGGGTACAGGTGAACAGGAAGCGGTCGAGCGCTTTTGCGCTGTCTCGGTCGGTCCGACAGGCTTGTCCACTGTCGCCCTTACTATATGCTTTGGCGTTAGAGCCCCGACTTCCCTGGCTGAAAGACAGGGCGTGCAGTTCGGCCCTACGCGGAATCGCAGTTTTCCCTGGTAGAACTCGAGCTAGGGTTTCTGCGTATGCCGATGACGTATCAATTTTTGTGTCGTGCCGTCGCAACATTAAGGTCGTACGGACGGTGCTTGAACGGTACTAGAAGGTGAGAGGGGCCAAGATTAACCGTAACAAATCTTCCGGCTTGCGGCTAGGTGCCTAAAAGGGGGTTGCGCTTCCGGGGCCCTTTGATTGGACTGATGGACTCGTCCGCATTCCTGGAGTGTAGTTCGGGCCCGGACTCCAGCTGAAGAAGAATTGTGTGACCTGTTCGACTTGTCGGTATTTGTGTGACCTTGGATTAGAGAAAAATTCTTCTCATGCCTTCTATCATTGTCTTCAGGTGCGCTCCTTCTGGGATTATGTCGGCGAGTTGACGGCTCCCGAGCAGCTCCTGTTCATTGATTTCGTGTATGCGTGTGACAGTGTGTCGCCCCCGGTTTCCTGGGTAAAACGAATGGTGTTTTTTACGTTGCTAGCTGTGGCTAAAATGGTGGTGTGGACGTTGCAAAAGGACGGAATCTTGCGAGGTGAACGTTATTCGTATCAGGATCTGGTCGTTTTCTTTAAGTATCGGCTTATGGTTAAAATAAGATTTGATAGAAAGCGTTTGGTTTCGACAGATTTCAACGAATGGTAGGTGATTGAGGCGGGCCTGGTTCGTGTGGACGGGGCGAGCATTGATTTCCTCTTTTAAGTTCCCTTGATGAACCCACCCCTGGTTAAATTAGTTCCCAACACTCTCTTTTGTTACTGTTATGGACCAAAGTTAGGACCAAGGAAGAACAACACGAACACAAGAGTAGGAATAACGAAGATATATTACACGAAATAATAATACAAGATGTAAAAGGTGTTAGTATGACTGTCAGTCTGGTTTGGAGTGAACTACTATTGGCTCGACTAGATTCCGTCTCGTCTATCTTGAGAGGCGCAGTATTCATAGTGTCAGGAAGAATTCACTCTGTCGTTATAGGTAAGGTCCCATAACACCCCATCCCAAAGCTTTTACCTCGCAGGGGTCTTTAATATTTTTTCCTCTTCGGATTAATCATCAAAGGCTCTGTAAATTTTCTTTTTCTGCTTGATTTCCGCGGTTCTGAAATTGTTTGAGGCCTTTGCATATAGAATGTGTCAAATATTGTATTCATTAATTCCTCCTCTTCCTGAGGTAGACCGCTAGAATCCTCTAACAGCCTCTTTCTGATTTGATTTAAGTGTCTTTTATGCGAGAACTTTGCACCCTGAATTATGTAAATCACGTTCCCGATTCGTTTCTCTGTTGTACCTGGCTCCTAATAGGATGTATTGTTTTTGTACATTTAAAAAAAAAAAATTCTCCCCTGGGTTAAATTTTCTTTTTGGTACAAACGACATTGGTGATTGCTTAGTCTGTTTTGGCAGTAATTTGCGGAATACCGATCTATTTTTTCGGGCGAACATCACTTCCGCCGGTGATAATGCCGATGGCGTAGTACTGTTCGGTGTAATTCTCTACACTTGCAAGAATTGTTGTAAAGCCTTTTCTGTTGGTACGTCATAAGCTTTCCTTAGTGCTTAATGTATCTATAAACCTCTTCGCTTGCCCGTTTGATCTTAGGTGATATGGCGGGGATTTGATGTGTTTCACCTAAAAATTTTCACAAAATTCTTGGAAATCCGCAGATGTAAATTGTGTCCCATTATCGGTGACTAAACAATCAACCACAGCGAAACGAGCAAACAGCTTGTGAAGGCAATTTATTGTAGTCTCAGAAGTAGGTTTTCTACAACGAAATACTTCTGGCCATTTGCTGTAACTGTCTACTACAATCAAGTAGTAGAAACCCTCTAATGGACCTGCAAAATATATGGGTCGATCTGTCTTACACCATGGCTTATGGATGATCGGCGGTGTTTTGGCTTCTAAGGAACAGCCCTTGCATTTGTCCACCATATGTATAATATCTTGATCCATGTTTGGCCAGTACACGTAACTTCGCATTAAGGATTCCATGTGAAAATCCTTGAGGATTCGCTTTCTAGCGTTTTCGGGGTTACTACTCTTTCATTATATAGCAGAACATTATCACATAACGAAAAACTGTCTGATATATGCTTATCTTTTCCTGCAATTTTTGTTTTCGTTTCCTTTATAAATTCGTCATTCACTGCTTCGTTTCTTATTTCCTGTAATGTGACGGGGAGGTTTCGAATTGTACTACATAATGATGTTCTAATATCTTCCTCATATCGTAGAGCTGCAATTACGGAATCTTCTAATGGCTCCGTTTTCTTTAGTATTAGTCTCGAAAGACCATCTTCATGCTCGATTTTGTTTGATGGAAGATACTCCAATTTAAAGTTATAGTTTAATAAAATTGTCCCCCATCTTAGCAATCTATTAGCAGTGTAGACAGGTAGACCTTTCTTTGATCCAAATATTGTCAATAACGGCTTGTGGTCCATCTGTAAGTTAAAAAATCTACCGTAAATATATCTGGAATCTCGTAACCGCAAAAATAAGCCCAGCACTTCTTTTTCGATTTGTGAGTAATTTTGTTTGGCTGGTATCAAATTCTTGGTGCATGCGCGATGGGCTTTAGTGTCCCATCCGGCATTTTATGAAGTATACATGCCCCAACACCATAGGCACTCGCGTCACTCGCGACTATTATTTCTAATTTTGGATCATAATGCGCTAAAAATAAATCTGCTGTTAGAGTCTTACTGATTTTGTCGAAAGTTTTCTGACATTCATATGACCATTCCCAAACTTTTTCCTTCTTCAACAGTTCGTTTAGGGGTGGGCGTAATTTGTGTAAGTTAGGAATAAATTCTTGATAATAATTTACTAAGCTCAAGAAGATTTGTAATTCGGCTAAATTTTTTGAAACCGGCATTTTTTTATTGCAGTGGTCCTTTCTGGGTCTGGCCTTCTTCCTTTCCTCGTCAATAATATGGCCCAGATATTTTATCTCCTTCATAAAGAAGTTAGATTTATTTTCCTTTACCTTAAAACCGTAGTTTTGTATCTGCCTGAAAACCTCTTGAACGTGTTCCCAGTGTTGTTCAATATTTTTGCTATTTATTAGGATGTCATCAAGGTATGCGATTGTCAAATCCAGTCCGCCTAGCATAGTGTCCATTATTTACCGAAATATCGCCGGCGTGACCTTGATCCCGAATGGTAATCTCTGGAACTTAACTAACCCTTTATGTGTGTTTATGCACAACAACCTCGACCTTTCCTCATCTACTGGTACTTGTAGGTATGCTTCGCTCAAGTCTATCTGTGACAAAAAATTTCCTCCGTTCAACTTTGTGAAAACTTCCTCTGGACTAGGGAGAGGATAGTGATAATCCTTAATCGCTGCATTCAGTCCCGTCGAGAAATCAGCGCATACTCGTATCTCACCTGATTTCTTTTTCACGTAAACCGTAGGTGCGGCCCATTGACTATATTCCACCTTTGTCAATATACCGGTTTTCACGAGTCTATCCAACTCTTGGTCTGTTTTTTCTAATTATGCGAAAGGTACATTTCTTTTCTTCTTGAAAATGGGTTGTACATTTTCTTTTAGTTCGATTTTGGCCGCCATTTTTTACACCTCCCGAGGCCGGTTGAAAATTCGTAGGGGAAACTCTCTTTTAATTTCTCCTTCAATTTCTCTGCCTCGGTCGATAACCTTTTTTTGGCAGAACGTATTTATCGGTAAATCCCAGAGATCAAATTTCTGCATCCAGTCAGTTCCAAATAAACTTTCCGTATTTTTTAGAACATACATCTTTAATTTCTTGGTCATTCCGTTGAACGTCACATTTGTGATAATTTCCCCCTCAAATTTGATTTTTCTCCCTGTTACCGAGCTGGCTATTTTATCTGTTCTCAACATGGTCGGTTTGTTTAATTTCTTCCACGTCTGTAAGCTAATAATGGTTAAATCTGATCCGGAATCTAATTGTAATCTGATTTTTTTGTTTAACATTTCTACTTGTACGTATTTTCGTATATTTATCCCGTCCACTTGGTCAGTTCTAGTGACTCTTACTAGGCTTTTGTTTTCTTTCTTTGTTCTACAGTGAGAACTTTTATCTCCCACTTTATTGCACGACTGACAAGTCCTATAGCGGTATGGACAATCTTTGTACCAATGCAAAGTCCCACAGCGATAGCATGGACTGGGTGGTAGTTTATTCTGAGATTTCATTTGACTTTTTGTAGTAAAATAATTTGTTTGGTTTTTTTTTGAGGAGGGAGAAAAACGTGTTTGTCGTTGTATTTTTCGTATGTTAGCGACGCCAGACTCTTCTATATCTTTCGAGTCCTTTTTTACGCTTATACATCTCTGACAGTCCTCAGCCAATATTTGTAGCGTCAATTCTGGTTCACTCTCATGTTTTGTTAGAATTCTCCGTCTGATATCCGCATCTTTAGTCGAAACCAGGCCTTGGACGAATAAGTTTCACGGCTTCCTTGAAAGTCAACTCATTCGTTTTCCTCGGTAGGATGTAGTCTACGAATTTAGTGTATTCGCTTGACCCTAGTTTCCTCAGTAGTAGACGTACTTTTTTCGTGTCTGACCAATTCCCGCAATCAAACTCATATGAATCTTCATATCTTCTGAAGTAAGCCGCGAAGCTTTTCTCTTCGTTCGGTGCATAAGTAAAGTTTTTGATAGAGCTTCATATAGCATTTTGTGAGAATGCCGTTTCATTTCCAGAATGTTGTCCTTTATTTGTTACTGCCCGTAGTAGTAATTCTTGTAGTTCGAGTTGCTTCTCTTCGTTTTTCTGTTGAATTTCCAATAGTTTTTCTTCGTTTTTCTGTTGAATTTCTAATTGTTTTTCTTCGAGCCTAGTTGCTGCTCGAATTGCATTTTCATTAGTTCCAATATGGTTGCCTTAAAGTCTTCCATATTTACACCGTAATTTTGTGTAACTATTTTTCCTTTTTTCTCACTGTAGACTTCAGGTCTTTGTCGCCTGTTGTTTTGGAACATTAGTACGAAAAAAAATCCCTGCGTAGAATTCGATTCTGTTCTGTCTGACAAGTAAAATTCGTGTCTTCGTTACCACTGTTATGGTTGGTGTCCAAAAAAAAAATTCTTTTTTTTTTTTTCCGCGTAGGTTTTTTTTTTAGATTCTCCGCGTAGAACTTCGTTTCTTCAATATCCTCGTCGCCACTGTTATGGACGATCGATAGCAAAATGTTTTTTTTTAGATTCTCCGCGTAGAACTTCGTTTCTTCAATCCCTTGTCGCCACTGTTATGGTCCAAGGTTAGGACCAAGGAAGAACAACACGAACACAAGAGTAGGAATAACGAAGATATATTACACGAAATAATAATACAAGATGTGAAAGGTGTTAGTATGATTGTCAGTCTGGTTTGAAGGGAACTACTATTGGCAGGACTCGATTCCGTCTCGTCTCCCTTGAGAGGCGCAGTATTCATAGTGTCAGGTAAAGTTCACTCTGTCGTTATAGGTAAGGTCCCATAACAGTTATGATCCATGTCGATATTCCCAATTTCCCCAGTTTGTTTTTTGCCCCCTGTTTTTATCTCTATTGGGTCAGCATTTGTGTTTTCCCATTCCGTCATTTATTTTTACTCTCACCATTCTATCAGTGAGTGTGCTGCTTGATTCTGTCTATCGATTTGATTACAAAAGCATTAGAGTTTAGCATGCTGGCCAATTTCACAAGTTGGGGGGCTATTATGTCTCTGGACGAATATTCGACTTGATCCAGCCGTTCTTAACAGATCATGAAATGAAAATCGTGTAAATATAAGGATGAAACTTCAATGGGCGTATACAAAGCAATTAAACTTATTGATGAACATGGATAAAGTTAATGACAGCCAACTGATGACAATGCTTGTGATACAACAAGACAATTCTGATGCCTAAGTGGTTATTGACAGCTATTACACAAAGAAATTGGAAAGACATTTATATATCTATGCTAGTGCATCCATCACCAAATAGTAAGTATTGCTAACAGTGTTATTTGACAACTACGGTAAAAATAAATCTAATAGGAACTTTTTAATCCAAGCGCGGCAATAAGGTGGTAATTCTGTTGACAAATGTAATTCTTCTTTAAACGTTTAGGATGTATAGTTTTGAATGTTATAGCTGTTTCAATGTTGACAAAGATGTGTGTAGTTTGGATAATATTTCAAGAAGGAAATAGGGAACTTATATCAGTTCAGATTTAAAGTTCTAGCTGGCCAACAATTTTATTTCAAAAGGCACCGAATTAGTAAATCCCTGTGATTGAATCCGAAAATGCACTTAATTCTGTTAAATTGGCTTTAATTTTCAATAAATTTCAATGATTTAATCTTCTCCGAACATGCTAAATTTCCTCTCTCTACTCGTCGCTTTATTTATGTTAGTAATTCTACGCATGAAAGTGAATTCTTCACTTTAAGTACAGAAAATTACTTCCGGAAAGAATACTTCCGGACAGGAAGAGAAACAACATGACTGCCGTTTAAATACACATATGTGGATTGATTTTAATCCTTTTTTATTCACCTGCATCAAGTAAGGTGAGACAAAAATAAATATTGTTTGTATTTAAAATACAATTGCTCTTTTATTTTATATTCTATCAACTTATAACAGTTTACATTCCTTAATATTGTATAATTCTTTAGATATTATGGAGTAACTCATACCATTGTCTTACGAATTACATTGTAGAGGCCAGAGCAGCCAATCTACTGCTACCAGTCTTGCAGACAGGATTTTTGTATCAGACTCGGCAGGTTACCTAGTGTATCTGTATTTGAAGTACACAAAACATTAGTCATGAATTCTAAGCGTAAAAATTGTTTTAAAATATTTAGATTTTATATGATAATATTTTTGCATGTGTTTTTAGCAGTCAGATAATACTATATTTTTACTTACAACGTGTATAAGGATGATGCTGACAATATAAGGTACTCGCTGATTGATTTTGTTGTAATTAGCGTCTGATTCCGTAATCTTAATAGAAACATTCACGTCCTTTTGTTAGTTTGCATATTCTTTGCATATCGCATTATTCTTAGAGACACTGTCAAAATTTACTTCAAGGTATATGAGATATTCTTGAAATTTGAACAGAAGGTTGTGTTTGTAAAAATCTTTTTGTATTCTCATGGTATATTCTTAAATGAAGTGCAATGTGTTTTGTAAGATAACGGTTCATTTTAGGCAGATTTTTAAATAGAATCTTTCGACAATGTGTTCGAAAGATAGCATAATAATTATTTCAGATTCGATAATGTATGGTGTATTTATTCATACGAGAAATTTTGTGCCGGCATCAAAAAATAAAAATTGACAGTCCACATTTTCTATGGGTTTACTATTTGTCAGTCAGTTACAGATATCTACACGCAATATAGAGAATACTCGAAAAATTGCACTAATTGTTCTGAAATTGATATAATTTTGTATCAAATGACATTTTGCAAGTAAATATTCCTAACGAGGTTAGACAAACGCGCCCACACCTACACACATTTGAATAAATACAAGGATAATAATAAAGTAAAGAAGATAAAATACAATTCGAAATCAACAATTTGATAAAACTTTAAAAAGTACATGTAACAATAGAATAGTCATAACAAAATGAATAAAAAGTGAATTAATTAAATATGAAAATATCAAAAAACCTTTCAAGGAATTTAACGATCTGCTTTTACCATTTCAGAAAGCCACATGTAGTATAATGGATAACAAGCGTGATGTTTCACAAAACACTTTACTAGATAGTGCTATCAATTCACTTTCGGTGCCTTATTACTTGTAAAAGAAAATAACTACCCTCTTCCAACATCCAGAATATTTTCCTTTTTATAAGTTAAAACTTTTTCTTTTTATGCATCTACTATGTTTTGAACATATTCGTTTTTCACTTACTCTTTAACCTAACCCACAATTTCTCCTTTAAGTCAATAAACTTTACCAAAACTTCTATCCTCCGATTCCAGCGTTAACTAGCCATAACCTTAACCTTAACTGTAACGTGATACATAAACTCTATCCCTTGCGTTGATATTCTCGGTAAGTAATCGCCAAAAATATAATTGTATTTGCATAGGACAGATTCCTTTAGAGTGGAAGAAGAAACCTAAGCCGATGAAGAAAAGAGAAAGAAAGAAAGAAAAAAGAAAAACAAAAGAAAAATGAAGGCAAATATGAAAGAAATGAAAAGCGTTAAAGGAAGTATAATTACAGCTGGTCGACAAAGAAAAGAAGCGCAAAAGAAAGTGTCGTTGGAGAGCTAATGAAATAGCGCGCTTGAATAATAATAATAATAATAATAATAATAATAATAATAATAATAATAATAATAATGCTGATATAATATATATGTTTAATTCAAAATCTTTGATATTGGTGAGTAAATAGATTTGGTGGCAAGAGTGTACGTAAAGGAATGAGCCTAAGTACAGTTATTTAATAATTTATGATTTGGATATTGCTGATTTTTAAAGGCAAAAATGATATGCAGAGAGAGGAATTTGCGAAATTATTGGATGCAGGGAGTGGGCTAGGTTTGAATTTTTACATTTCCACATAGATAGTTTGGATAATACTCACCCACAGTTTTGCGGAGTTTGAGGGATAAGACTTTCGTGTTATTAGATTGTTAAGTTTGGTTATCTATGCTCTGAGGAAACTGGTGGTGTTTTGATTTAATGTTTTGGATCTGTGTTTGTTTTTTTTCCTTTGAAGTCGGTCTTGTTTTATATAATGAAAATATACTTATTGCTCTTCCGAATTACAATGATGTTTCGGATTCACTGAAGCTTGTTTTAATTATTAAGGAATTTAAGGAGTATATATATATATATATATATATATATATATATATATATATATATATATATATATATATATATATCCAAGTTTAGGATTGATATATACGGAGTGAAATCCAATAACCAACAATTAATATTCTTTAAAGAGTGCTCAATACAGAGTAGAGCAGATATAATTATTTATTTGAATATTACAACATAAATATGTTATAAAATCACGACATTATAATTATATATATATATATATATATATATATATATATATATATATATATATATATACATATATACATATATATATATATATATATATATATATATATATATATATATATATACATATACATATATATATATATATATATATATATATATATATATATATATATATATATATATATATATATACATTGTGGATTTGGGCAGCAATCCCTAATTTATAGATTCTTCATTAAAGAAGAAAGACAAGGTACTGCAATTAAGCTCTTAAGTATTTTTCTTTTCTGGACACAGAGTGCGTAGAAACTATCCAAATGTTCTGTAATTCCGAGCGATTTCGGTTATATTTTAGCCATTATCAAGGATGATTTTATTTTTACTTTTTACATCTGGCGGAGGATATTATGCTTGTATGTTCTACTAGTATGTTTTGAATATAATCTGGTAAGTGTGTGTGTGTGCTGAAATGGGTTCTGAGGGATCTGTGGTCGGATAGGTGTAACGTGGCAGTGTGACCGATGTAATTATTTATGAGTTCGGTTTGATCAGGAAAACATTTGAACTCCTAAATAATGTTCGTTACACCTATCCGACCACAGCTCCCTCAGAATCCATAAAAAATTTTGATACAGATCTTACTTTTATGATCTCTTGAGAACACGTTCCCAAAGGTTGCAATGCAGAAGACATCCAGGACAAGGGCTAAACGAAACTACGATAAAAACTAGTTTTGAAACCTAATTAACAGAAAAAGAAGGCAAATTCAAAATTAACTTGCATAATGAGGTAAGCTTTCGAAACACAATGTGGTGTCAATATCCAATGTCATTGCAATCATTATTTAAAGTAGACAGAAGCTGAACTTAATCACCGACTGCTGAATTTGGTCAAAATCACCGAAGCGACGTGTCCAGTAGAAAGAATTGTTAAAGGAACAGACATATTTAACACAAGAGGAGGCTAAGTGATTTAGCAAAAAACATAAGACAAAACAAAGCAATAAATGCAAAAAACTAGATAGGTCAACCGCGGTAATCAAGATAATTCCATACAGTCAACGCAATGTTGACAAATCTATTATTATTATTATTATTATTAATGTTGTTGCTGTTAAAATCTGTTCCAAATCCTCCGTTTTTCAGTTAAGTTTGAAGTTTACGGTAGGCGCTCTTAAATGTAAAATGCATGATACAATCTAAAAACACTGTTTCAGCAACGCGACGATAAAAAGCAGCAAAGGTTGGATGACTAGACTACATTCAGTCAGGAAACAATTTGATACAGTCGTGCAGCCTCGCGTCCATTACCAGTAGCGCGAACGTATGTAAAAATCATATTTGCCTGCTCATTATACGAATATCTTGCTACTGTTAAACGGAACACTTTTCAATTAACGAAATGAAGACAGACTAGCCACAAATGTACACGAATGACTATGTAACCTAGCGCCATCTCCCGTAAACTTTCTTTAAACCTAATAACACAAAAACGAAATATTAGGGGACATATATTTATATGGACTTTTGTCATTGTTTTGGTGTGAAGAACCAGCTCCCAAAGTTTGTAAGAGTTTTGTGATATACCCGTTGTCTTCAGTGACTTTAATGCTCACCACGACACGTGAAGGAAACATTCTAAAGGTACTGATGTTGCCGGTATACAGTCGTTAATTTTTCATTGCCCAATACCTCACTCAAATCATAGACTTCTCTACTCGATTCCCTAGATAAACCTATCAATAGGCCTCTCCAATGAATTTATTTTTACCTCCTCTCCCCGCTCTTCTCGAGCTTCACATTACTGCCATATATATATATATATATATATATATATATATATATATATATATATATATATATGTATATGTATATATATATGTGTGTGTGTGTGTGTGTAATGGAATTTTCATGGAAGTACAGGTTGAGCGAACAGTTCTGGAAGAATGGTTTATGGACTGACGAGACCAAGATTAATCTCTACCAAAGTGATGGAAAGGCTAATGTGTGAAGAAAGAAAGGATCTGCTTATGATCCAAAGCATACTAGCTCATCTGTGAAGTATGGTGGAGGCAGTGTCTTGGCTTGGGCTTGCATGGATACTTCTGTAACAGGCTAATTCATATTTATTGATGATGTAACAGTATTTGATGGTTAAATTAAGAAGTCTGCAGAAACATTTTTCTGCCAATCTACAGAAAAATTCATCCGAACTAATCGGGAGGAAGTTTATCATGCAGCGGCACGCAAAACATACTGCCAACACAACGAAGGACATCATCAGGGGAAAAAGTGGACAGTTTTAGACAGGCTAAGTGAATCATCGGATTTTCACCCAATAGAGCATGTATTTCATCTCTTGAAGAGGAGAGTAAAGAAAAAAACCTCCCCGAGAAAAACAAGAAATGAAAGAGGCTGCGTTAAATGCTTTGAAAAGCATCAGAAATGAAAAGTGCAACAGTTTGGTGATGTCAATGTGTTGCATGCTTGAGGCAGTTATTGCAACCAAATATTGAATCTTATCTATATGTTGCTATACTTCTCTCACCTAAAAATCGGGTGATCTGATACAAAAGATATCATGGCCTAAGCTGTCTAACACATCTAAATGTAAATACCAGGACATATCATCTTTTGATCTTAAAAACAAGTGTCTTCAGTAAACAGCAAAAACAAAGGAATTGACCTTGCCGTTCCAATAATTTTGAAGGGGACTGTGTGTGTGTATATATATATATATATATATATATATATATATATATATATATATATATATATATATATATATATATATATTAAGACAGGTTTCGTTAAATAATTTAGAGCTGTTCTGTATACTTATTCTCGATAGGATCCTTTCATATTCGCGGATAAGATTTTTTGAGTGGTTATTAAAAGGCGAGAGGAAAACACCGTGTTAATTATTTAACAAAACCTGTTTTAATGAAAATGGTACTTAGTTTTTTGCCGCCGAATTTCGACAACTAACTCTATCAAGGCAACTGATGGAAACCAAAAGCGAATTGTTGTGTAGTTACATGAAATTCAAAGATTTTAAAAGACGCTCTTGCGAAAGTCTCTTTTTGGATATTAGTAACTATTTTCTTTTTTTAGACTGTGTGTGTGTTCTTGTTTTCCATGACGACAATGTATCAATTTCTCAGAATATATCCATATCAACATGACTTACAGCACTTTGTTTTGATGCCATGTGTGCCTCTGCAGTGATTGTGGGCATGCAGATAGCACATGAGGTAACTTTGACATAATGCGCATGCATCGGTAATATGCATATGAACATTAGACACACACACATATATATAAATCTTAAATATATATATATATAAATATACGTAATCATTATATATATATATATATGTGCGTGTGTGTGTGTAAATATATCATCATTATATATGTATGTATATATAAGCATAATATGTATGCATATATAGTATGGTTCTAGGTCAGTTGTCCGACTAACAAGAGACCGACGGATACCTCACTCCCTCCGATAATTACAAATGCACGACGGAGAAATTCCCGATATATGTAGAATATTTCGATATTTTTGCTATTATTCGAAAGGGAATTGTCCAGATAATATATAGCATGGATATATAAGCATTGTAAGCATTATATATAAATCTCTCTCTCTCTAATATAATATCTCTTATCATATATATATCTATATCTATCTATCTATCTATCTATCTATCTATCTATCTATCTATCTATCTATCTCTCTCTATATATATACAGGAGTTGGACAAAATAATTGGAACAGATGCAAATTCCACTCCTATATTTCAAAGACCCATTATACTAAGAACTTTAACTAAAACTTCGTAATTCAGGTTATATCTATTGTAAATACGTTTATTTATCTAATTTACTGTCTTTGGCTTATTTATTTTTAGAATTTAGTAAAATTTAAGCTAAATGCGTGACCTCTCTGAGTTCGAAAATGGGCAAATTTTTGGAGCTCGCATGGCAGGAGCCTCGATCACTAAGGTTACTAAATTGTTTTGTTTTTCAGGAGCTACCATATACAAGAAATATGACGCAATTCAAAATACAGGGTAAAACATCTCGCAAGCATAGCAATTCGGGCCGGACTTGCAAACTTACTGACAGGAACCGACGTGCATTGAAACGCAATGTGGCGAAAAATCATCGGACTACTGCGGCCAAAGTGACTGCTGAGTTGAATAATCATATGAATAGACCAGTTTCTACTAAAACTGTTCGTCGTGAGCTCCATAAGGCTGGATATCATGGAAGAGCCGCCGTAAGGAAACCTCTTCTCTACACTTGCAACATTCAGAAGTGGTTGAAGTGGTGCAGAGATCACAATGCCTGGTCTGCAGACCAATGGAAGCAAATCATATTCTCAGACGAGTCCAGTTTTTCTCTTTTCCCAACTTCAGGGCGAGTTTATGTGTGGAGGCATCCCAAAGGAGCTTACAACCCTGACTGCCTTCTTCCAACAGTGAAGCATCTTGGTGGATCAGTGATATTTTGGGCCGCTATATGTCTCAGTTGCACTGTGTGGTAGAATCAACAGCAAAGATTACCTGAACATTTCGGGTGATCATGTTCATCCAATGGCCCAGATTTTATCCCCAGATGGTGACTGCATCTTCCAAGACGATAATGCTCCAATACATACCGCTTGAGTGGTTAAGAATTGGTATGAAGAGCATGAAAATGAGCTAAAACATATGGAGTGGCCTCCCCAATCTCCAGATATCAATATTATTAAATATTTGTGGTGCATTTTGGAGCGACAAGTTAGGAGCCGCTATCCTCCACCGTCGTGTCTTAAAGAGCTGGAGCAGGTGTCAATGGAAGAATAGCTGAAAATTCCTCTGGATGAAGTCAGGAAGCTGTAAGATTCCATTCCTAGACGTATTAAAGCTGTATGTGAGGCTAAAGGAGGACCAACTCCATATTAAATAAATTTTCTTTGAATTTAACAAGTGTTTCAATTATTTTGTTCAACCCCTATATATATATATATATATATATATATATATATATTTTAGAATTGGACATTGTCCGACAATTTATTTAAAGACATTTATATTATGTTTAACGTTATTTTTATAGATACAAGTATTTAAGCAAATGCTCTGTTTTTTTTTGTTTTTTTTTTATAATAAACAGTATTAAATAACATTTACCGGCCTGAATGTCCGAGAAATTTTCATAGAAAATTTTCGCTCTCCGACAGGAATCGAACCTGTATCCTATACGGAACCATCATTTCGCGTGATGTGCCTTAACCTTTCGGCGTCTGGTTAGCAAGGTCGATTTTACTATCTTTAAACTTAAATCTTCCATGAATCTCTTCTATTCATATCTGCTCTAGCGTATCAAATGTAAACAAATGACGTCATATATTTTAGAATTGGACATTGTCCGACAATTTATTTAAAGACATTTATATTATGTTTAACGTTCTTTTTATAGATACAAGTATTTAAGCAAATGCTCTGTTTTTTTGTTTTTTTTTATAATAAACAGTATTAAATAACATTTATACTTGTATCTATAAAAAGAACGTTAAACATAATATAAATGTCTTTAAATAAATTGTCGGACAATATCCAATTCTAAAATATATGACGTCATTTGTTTACATTTGATACGCTAGAGCAGATATGAATAGAAGAGATTCATGGAAGATTTAAGTTTAAAGATAGTAAAATCGACCTTGCTAACCAGATGCCGCTCTGTGGCCGAAAGGTTAAGGCACATCGCGCGAAATGATGGTTCCGTATAGGATACAGGTTCGATTCCTGTCGGAGAGCGAAAATTTTCTATGTCGGTAAATGTTATTTAATACTGTTTATTATAAAAAAAAAAACAAACAGAGCATTTGCTTAAATACTTGTATCTATAAAAAGAACGTTATAAACATAATATAAATGTCTTTATATATATATATATATATATATATATATATATATATATATATATATATATATATATATATATATATATATATATATATATTAGTTCGAATCTCACCATGGTGGATTTTTCAGTAAGCTGACTTCATGTCTCATATATCGGTCTGGAAGAGGCGCTTCCACTGTGCAGCACCTATGGAATGTGCGTGAAAACCATACCACGGGCTGAACCAAGTGAAATTAGGTAGATGGTTGTGTTAGCAAGTTAATTGTGACCGAGAGTTTCAGCGTGCTAGCCGTGTTCGTTGTTGATCACGCTAGATAACGCACTCTCTCCCAGAAACTTTTACTGATGTCCGCTCAACATAGTTGGAGTATAAACCACAGATGTCTGAACTGGGGCCTGCAATAGGGAATAACTAGCGACCTAGTAGATATTATATATATAAACATATATATATATATACATTATATATACATAAACATTATATGTATAGATATGTGTGTGTATATATATCTGTTGACCATGTTCACCATAGTTTATGAATATAGAGTACAGCGCAGTACGTAATCTGTTCAATGAAACAACGTTAAAGATTAACACTCACGAGTCAGACACTACTGAATCTGACTATCGCCAATAACACCAGCAGCTGTTCCGTAATTCTTTAGTCTTCGATATCAAAGGCTGGCAGTAATATTTAGTCCGGGTTCCTCTCTGCCCGAAGGCAGAGAGTTCGACTGTTTAGCCAGAATCTGATGCCCGTATGATGGCAGAATTTGTTATATGTTAATAAACACAAAAGAGGAATATAAAACTCAATTTTCAGAACAATAGGTTAAATACAACAAATTTGACAGGCAAATTATTCAAAATAGGAAAAGACAAAATTATACGTACAGTATGAAAAATAGATAAAATTGAACAAATTTCCCAATATTAATAGTCAAAGTATGGCCTCTAGTCTTTATAACTTGGTGCAATCATTTTCTAAAGATTTGATGATATTTAAACAAGTTTTTTTCTGGGACTTTCTTCCATTACACGTTCCAAATCCTGAAGGTTTTTAAGTGATCGACAATTTATTTTAACATTAAATTCTTGCCATAGATTTTAATTAGGATTCAAGTCAGGACTAATTAAAGGCCATGGCAGAACTGTCATCTTCTTTTTCTGAATCTACGCAATCATTGATTTAGACGTATGTTTGGGATCATTATCTTGGAAAATAAATCGCAGACCTAGATGAAGATTTTGCGCTGATAGTTGTAGATTTTCATCCAGAATTTTGATATAGTCTGCAGATTTCATTATTGCTCTTATTGCAATTAATTGTCCAGTCCCCCTTGAGATAAAACAACCCCAAAACATCATCGAACCTTCTTCATGTTTTAATGTTGCCACTGTGTTCATTGGGAGGAAAGCCTCAACTTTCTTCCGCCAAATCTTCTGTGCATCATTATCTCCAAAATGCTCACTTTTTGTTTCATCACTCCATTGTACTTGTTTTCAAAAGCAATTTTCTTTGTCCAAGAACATTTGGGAAAAATTAAACCGAGCAACAATGTAACATGGTTCATGAAGAAGGGTTTGTTGTGGTCAGTTTCCATGCAACCCATTTCTATTTCAACAAGGTTGTACTGTGCGGGTACTGATAACCAGCGTATCCAAACTTTTGGCGATGTCTTTCAAAACAACTCTTGGGTTTATATTAACCTCGTGACACGGTTTTCGTGCAGTTCTCGGTGATAATTCCCTGTCGTGCCAATCTGTATAAACCTCTTTATAACGGACTATACCCTAGATATAGGGATAACTAACCAGTTTGAAATAGGGCCGTAACTATTTCCCAACTTGTGGAATAATAATAATTCTCAGTCTCAAATCAACGTTAAGCTGCTTTATCTTGTCTATCGTGTTATTAAGAATAACAATGGTGACACTCTATACACCACGTGATGTTCTTTGCTGGAATTATCACAAATATTCTACTGAAGAGTCTAGAAGGCTTCACTGAAATAAATAATAATAAAAATAATTATGTAAATTACTTATACTTACATGAATAAATCAATTTAAAACTATTTTCTACTGTACGAATAATTTTGTCTTTTCCAATATGGCATTATTCACATGTCAAATTTATTGTATTTAACCTATTGTTCTGAAAATTCAGTTTTATATTCCCTTTGTGCTTATTAACATATAAAAAAAACTGGCATCATACGGGCATTAGATTCTGACAAATTGATAAAAATATTCAAAATTGATGGGTGTATGAATAATTTCGTCGTTGACTGTATGTTTATCTGTATATGTATGTGTGTCGTTTATTTATATATGTTTGTGATGTGTGTGT
The DNA here is from genome assembly GCA_964036315.1 of Acanthosepion esculentum. NCBI lineage: Eukaryota > Metazoa > Mollusca > Cephalopoda > Sepiida > Sepiidae > Acanthosepion > Acanthosepion esculentum. Next base: position 49,276,882 of record OZ038492.1, on the reverse strand, counting down.
GCGTATTTATGTATATATATACATTTAAATATGGACAATATATATATATATTTATATATATATACACACATTATATATACACACACACACACATATATATATACATAATGAGAATATATATATATATATATATATATATATATATAATATACCCACTAATAATAAATATATACACAGATTATATATATATATATATATATATATATATATATATATATATATATATTATGTATCTATAAACACACACACAAACACACACACACACACACACACACACTCATATATATATGTATACATACATATATATATATATATATATATATATATATATATATATATATATATATATATATATATATATATATATATGTCAAGACTGGAAAGGGAGTTCTAGGCAGCTCCTGCCTAAATACGGCAACTGTACTCCATTTTCGGCCTGGTCTGGCTCTTAAAAAGTTAGAGGATAGCATGAGGACTCAGGTATTTACTGGAGCGGTACAAGGAGCCGATCATTTTACCTGTATCTTTAGCGATGGATTGTATATAGGAATTCCACTTGAGGTCGGGTGTGACTCTGAGGCCAAATGTCCTCTCGAGGCGACATCCGTTTATCGTGACTGGCAGTAGTTCGGGGTCTAATCAGCGGTGATAGAATCTAACCAGTTTGGTTTTAGGGTCATTGAATATAACCAGCCAGTTATTTCCCTATTGGGAAGTTAATGTAAAATCGGAAGATAGATCAGTTGCTAATCTCTGATCGTTAAGAATTTTAGGGGTGCGCGCGTATATCGTCGAATCGTCGGCTAGACATTTACAATTTATCGGAGGTTTATTCTTAGGTATATTCTTATGTAAATCAGAAAGGGGGTTGGTCCGAGGAGCGAACCCTGGGGTACGCCTGCGTTGACCGCCAGGGCCTCCTCAGAGGAGGTGTCCGTTAATAACTACCTTCAGAGACCTACCTGCTAGGAAGGATTTTATAATTGAGAAAACATTTCCAGTGATTCCATAGCTGGAGAGCTTGTGTAGCAAACTTTGTACCACACCTTGTCGAAGACCTTCGTGATATCTAACACTATGGCCCTTGTGGCATGTGTGTTATCAAGGGCTTCACTATTTATGTATGTAATGGTAGTTAGAATGTCTGTAATGGATCGGGTTGATCGAAACCGATACTGCTCATCGCACAAGAGGTTGTTCCTATCCAGGTGTGGGGATCGGTTGCCCATACGTTTGCTACCTTCCACATGTCTGGGAAAGATTTCTTCTCTAAGCAGCGGTTAAATACCTTTGCTAGGATCGGGGATAATTCTGGTTCGATATTCTTAAGGACGACTACTGGAATTTTGTTTGTGGCAGTGGCTTTCTTGGAGCTTAGGCTTTTTGATAAGTTCAGAGACTTCTCCTGCTGAAATCACTATATTACTGAGATTGGTGCCCAGTGAAACATGGGAAATTGGGGAAGGGGTGGATTTTGTCATTTAACGTTGAGTTCAAGGCAAAGATCGAAGCGAAGCGCTTCGTCTTGAATGTCGAGGATGATATGACATCGGGGGCTGCTTTACCGCTGTTTATAATTTGGTTGAGATTCAGTTTGTTTATTTTCAGCTTTGGCCTGTACTTTGCCTTTTCTAGGATACTCTTACAGTGATTGTGGGTGATTCGGAAAGAAGTAAGCTGCAGCACATTCAGGGTGAACCAGGGCTGACTGACTAGTTTTGGCTGGAATTTTGTTGGGGTATAAAGCACTCCATTCCAGAAAGGATCCATTCGGAAATTAGGTCAGCAGTTTTGGGAGCAGCAAGTTTGAAGAAGGTTGGGAGAGGAGCTTCTGTCATGTTGGAACGAAAGCTGTCCCAGTCTGCCTCCGCATAGTGAAAAACTGTTCTGTGGAACGGTAAATCAGAGAATGTCATTGGTTTGGAGTTAATCTGGATACTGAGTAGTGAATGATCTAACGTGCCAATGGAGGCTAAAAACTTTGCTGAGCATTTGTCAGGACAGGATGTTAGAAAAATGTCGAGGAGATTCGCCTGCTGTCCTGTCGCATCCGGCACTCGGGAGGATTCTTCAATGACCTAGGTTAGTTCATATGCGACGAAGTTTTTGCAATATCTGCCTTCTCCATCAACTTTGTTAAAGTGGTGAATATTGAATTCATCTCATATGTGAATGTTGGCCGAGTGTAATTCGGTGAGGATATTGTCAATCCTCTTTGATATTCGATCGAAGATTATCGACCCTTCACCCTGATGACGATACAGGGCAAAGATGAATGTGTTACTATGGATAAGTGCCACGCGTGAACACATATACGGGAGATCAGGGTCATTGTTTTTTTTCTGGCCCTGTCATAGTGAAACTCGGCCTTGATGTAGATACCGAGCCCGTGACAGTGACGATTTAGGTGATCGTATTTTGTTATAATGGGTGAGTATCCCGCGATTGTGATCTCCTGTAATATGATTGAGGCATTGATATCTGTTTCAGACAATTTAAAATTTTAAGGACTACCGAAAATTCACAAATCGAGTGAAATAAAAGCAGCTAACCAGACACAAAAATCCCAAACCCCAGTGACCTTACGTTCAGATCCATTGGAGTAGGACCAGCCTATCCAACTAGTAGAAT
>OZ038492.1:49206751-49269251 GCA_964036315.1 Acanthosepion esculentum | reverse complement strand
AGAAAAGGAAAGCTGGGTTCGCTCATATAGGAACACACGAACAGGTAACGACGAACAGCAAACAGTAAATAGATTTTATATAAGAAACTACAAAATGCAAAATAAAAAATGTATGGCGTGAAAACTTAACTGATATTGGATGCCAGTTTAAACGTGTTTCAGGAATTTGGAGTTCGATGGTTCGTAATGGCAACAGACAAAATAACTGTCGAACGTTTACAAAAGTTGTTTGTTTTTTTTCTGCAATATGAAATGTAGAATTCGGGAATAAAGTTTGTGTTCCGTTTCCCCATGGTTAATTGGATTGCAGCACGATGATTTCTTTGCATCTATTTGTATACAATATTCCTTCATTATTTTCCCATTAAATAGTCAAATAGACCCAAGATCTTTGGGTGACGAAATTTTCTTATTCCCTACACAACAAGTAAGCTCGTTTCTCATCCCTTACGATCTCATTATAAGAGTTTATATTTCCCGAGCAGTTGTCGTCGGAGGAAACTAAAATTACAATACCAAAATACGACTTCGTGATGTATGTAAAGTGAGCGTAGTTGACCGATTCTTACTCCTTTTCTCAGGAGGTCATTCCGTTTGTTGTCAAGTAATCCGAAATTCCCATTCTACTATTTTTTTAAGTGGTCATTCTGTTTGTTTCCTCTCTTAACCGAAACTCGACTCAGTCCAGGTAGTAGTAAAAAAAAAAAGTGGAGAAGTTAGAAGTTGACACATAAAGAGAGGGCGTATCTTAAATTGATTATACGTCTGATTCAGCAGTTGAGATTGTGGGCCATGTCACAATATATATATATATATATATATATATATATATATTAATAAATATAAATATATATATATATATATATATATATATATATATATATATATATATATATGTGTGTGTGTGTGTGTGTGTGCATGTATATGAGTATATATATGTGTGTGCATGTATATGTTTCTCTCTCTCTCTGTATATATATATATATAATTATAATATATCGCATATATAGTGTTGGTGTTAATAAAACAGTACTCGATACAATATAACAATATTAATTAAGTATATATTAATAAATACACATATTATCCCTCACCGCTAACACGACTTGGAGTTTCATACGCAACGCACTCTTCAGGTGCTGAGTATGGACGGACTGTTACGCAATCTCAATTTTAACACATCTGGTTATCACAATTATGCTTTGACTACAGTTTTTAAATTTTTAAATTATATTTAGCAATTAAAATAAGCGGGATTTATATATGTATGTACAAAAAAAATATTTTCGAGTTGTGAATATTCATTTTTAACTTAAAAAAAAATTAATTAAAAGTGGTTAATTTTTCTTATTAAAAAAAAAACAACAAATCATCAATTTATATTATATAGGCATAAAAATCTATCTCCTTACATACGTTGATCCAAATTAATTTTTAATTTAAATTACAGTTTATTTTTAATGTAAATTACTATTTATTTTGAATATAAATTAATGTTTTTTTTTAAAAAAATAAGAAGCAGTAACCACCCTTTAATTAAAAAAAATTAAAAAATGAATATTCACAACTCAAAAATTAACTAAAGAAATAAACTTTAATTTTCATCATTTCTTACATACATATATAAAACCCACTTATTGTAATTGTATATACACACACACAGGTACACATACTCAAGTATACATATGTACACATATGTATACACACATACACACACGCACATACACACATATATATATACACACATATATACATACATATATACACACATACACACATACATATATATATATATATATATACATATATGCACATATATATACATACACACACGTATATATATATATTATATATATATATATATATATATATATATATATATATATAGTTTTCAGAATTTTTTTTTGTTTTCATAGGGTTTCGCCTTTCACGCTACTCAGATCTTTTAGATATGAATTGCTGGGAGAGGTGCTTAATTTGGGATAAAAAGAACCAGTGTGGGGGTTTATTATTGTTTATCTTGGCGAGATTTGGCATGAATGTTCACCATGTTCACGGCTAACTGCTTTCTTAAAATCAAACACGGATTAAATAATATTATACATGGATCCCACACGTCTACTGAAACCCATTTACACATACGCCATATTTCCATATATCAACTCATATACACATATCTATTTCTACATATATGTGGGTTTGTGTAAATTTAATCTCAGTTCATAATTATATAAACATATCCATCTCAAAATCTTTGTCTTTCCACCGCTCTCTCTTCACACACGTGTGTCTGTGCACAAATATTTGTATACGCACATATGTCAGTATATATAGACACGTTTACATCTAAGAATTAGACATTATATCTTATAATTTTCTTTCTCTAAGTCTCTTAGAAATGGTAAGTATTCAGTTTATTTTTAGTTTCATTTAAAAGGTTTTCCTTCAAAGGAATAACCTTTGTCTCTTAGGGAATGTCACTATAGGTCAAGGAAATTTATTATTAATGAAGTGCAGGTATTGATATACACTGGATTTCTTTCTCTCTCTCTCTCTCTCTCTCTCTCTCTCTCTCTTCTACCTACTGATTATTCCAAAAATTTAAAAGAAATTTCAGAGAACAATAAAATTAAATTTTGTTTGATTAAAACCCTGCTAACATGGAATTACCCAAGAATCATTTGAGACACATAATGCTTTATGAGTTCAAGAAAGGAAACTCAGCAGCCGAAGCGGCTAGAAACATTCACTCAGTTTATGGAGAGGAATGTGTGAATGAAAGAACTTGCAGAAGATGGTTTGCAAAATTCAGAGGTGGAGATTTCACCCTTGAAAATGAAGATCGAACCGGACGTCCAGTTGAGTTTAATGAAAAGCTTCTTGAAGCAGTCCTTGAAGAAAATCCTGCTTTATCAATTGAGGAATTGTCAGTGGTTCTCAGTTCAAACCATACAACTGTTCATCGTCATCTTCAACAACTTGGAAAAGTTCCTAAACTTGGAAAATGGGTGCCTCATGAATTGTCTGAAAACAACCTCAAATCCCGAGTTGACATCTGCTCTTCTCTCCATTCTCGCCAACTTGTTTCACCTTTTTTGGATAGACTTGTGACTGGCGACGAAAAATGGATCTTTTATCGAAATGTTAAGCGTCGTAGACAGTGGCTTGGCAAAGGGGAGGGACCCCAGCCACAGCCGAGAAGGGAACTTCATGGGAAAAAGGTTCTTCTTTCAATCTGGTGGGATTGCCAAGGAATAATCCACTTTGAATTCTTACCACCTAATGCAACAATTAATGCTCAAATATACTGTCAGCAATTAGAGCGTTTGAACCAAGCTTTGAGGAAAAAAAGACCTGCTCTAGTGAATCGAAAACGGGTGATGTTTCATCAGGACAATGCGCTACCACACACAGCAAGAATCACGTCACAAAAGATCGAACAACTTGGTTGGGAGAAAATTCCTCATCCACCTTCTTCTTCCAACCTTGCTCCTTCAGACTACCATTTGTTTCGTAGCTTACAGAATCATTTGGAAGAAACAGCTTTTGTAACACAGGAAGAGGTTAAAACTGACATTTGTGAGTTCTTCGAATCAAAGCCAAAAGAATTTTACAGTAATGGAATTAGTAAGCTTGTTAATAGATGGAAGGAAGTCATAGATAATCAGGGAAAATATATTGTTGATTGAATCTGTAATTAAATGTAACATTTGGTCACTTGTTTTCTTTATTCAAAATTCGGACAAACTTATGGGATGACCTGATATATATGTTAGATTTTTGTACCATTTAAGCATACAGAAATTTCCCAGTGAATGTTAGTGAGTATCGTAATAAGAAATATTGTCGGATGGAAAAAAATCCTTTAATTGCTTAAATGACATTTTTTCATATTTCGGGTTTATTAAGTTAGCAGACATAGAAAGCGAAAAGTTGCAACTAGTGATGCGCAAAGGGTTTCGTGGCCGAAACAGTAAATTCAATGTTACGTTCAAATGCTGTCACGTTGAGCATAGAACTGGTCTTTGACTTCGGGTGTGGCCTCGAGTGTTGTTATATTAGAGCAGGTTGATGTTTCACTTCTTTTTAGGCCATCAGCATCGTACTCAACGTTCAACGTGAATGCTGCGAGTTGATGTGATAAGTACTGACACCGAAGACTAGATTCATAACTTTAACCAATGTTTGAGCATTTTAGTTTAAAAATCGTCTGAAAAATATACAGAAATACCGAATTCCCGTAGGTTTCTGCTTACAAACTGACTTCAAACTGTTATTATTTCAAGAATAAATCCAAATAACGTTGTTATTTTTAGAATTAGATAAATTGAATGGAAAATATATTCAAAACAGGATTCTATTCATGAATCACCACAAGTAAAATATGTGAAAAGTAAAAATTGTAGATGATTACAAAAAAGGCTAATCAATGAATAAGATTTTACACCATTTTATAGGCTATAATTAATAAAAACAAAATCCGAAAGTGTATATAACACCATAATACTGCTGGGCAGAAATTATTCGATAAAATGGTTTAAATTTAAATTATTTATTGACAATCACACTAATACTACTTCACTACATAATATATTACATCAAAATATAGCTAAATTGTATAATGTCCCTTTGAAGTAAATTATGGTCTTATTTGATGATTCAGTGATTTAGTAATAGCGTGTTTGTGCCTTGCTTCTTGTCCAATGTCCATATTCAATCTGTGAAACTTCAGTAGTAAATTTTATTGTTCTAGCCACACCTATCTAATGTGTAGATAAATTCGGCAACTCCATTGTTGTTCCTACATTAGAGCCTCTTGCAGTTCATTATTTGTAAAACCTTCTGCAAGCGCAGGTTCACAAATTCCATTTTATAAGAATATAAAATTTGATCAGAGTGTCTCTTCAGAGTTTAATGTAAATTCTTTTTATCGCTGTAAATTTTTAATGCAACATACTGTATTTCAGTCGAGCGTTGATTTATTCTATGGATCATGTTGAAAATATGCAGTTGTGGGTTATGGAATTTATTATTCCTTTTAATTTGAAACTGACAGACCACATATATTTTAATTATAAATTTTATAAGACTGTACAATGTATCATAGAGTTCTGGTGGATATGCACCTGGTCCATAATCTGGTCCATAAACACATTAACCTGGTGGTTAAAGTTAAATATTTTCACAGCATGCTTGATTTAGAGACCCAATTTTACAGGCAGCAAATCTAAGAGCAGTCTTTGGTCACCATTTAAATCATCCATTGCCCTTGCAGCAAGATAGAAATTATATAGGGTGCTATTGATAGTATTAAATTCTACTTGGGTCAACTCCTGGAAATCATTTTGTTTCCTTAGAGGACCAGTAAACGTAGTAGCGCTTCTGCAATTCCTTCAATGCACTTAAAACAGTAAATTCATTTTGATGAAGTGAACACCCAATGATGTGCAACTTTCTTTTAAGTTTTTTTCTCCAGAACTGTAACAAGCCTACATCACAACCAGTGTTTGTACTGGCATTGTCTACTAGAACTGCCTTATTGGAATTTACGCTGTAGAATTTTTCTAAAATAGTAGCAACATTCTCTGCTAGAACAATACCAGTTGCACCAATGTGCAATAACTCTGTGGGTGAGCTATTTATTTTCCATGTTCATCTCTGGTGAAAGTCTTATAGCTTTTTAAATTTTTTTCTGTTTTCCTCTGTAATCTCTTTCTTTCTATTGGAAAGTGTCCTTAGCAACGCTGTAATTAAAACCAATGAAAATGATATTTTCATGATTCTGAATGTTGTTCTGATGTTTGGTTACCTTTACACTAGCTTTTGCCCTGTCTGTTTTATACTTATCAATGATAATATCCGTTTAGTTAAATCTTGGATTAAGAAAGCCCATATCTTGTAGGTTTAATAAAAAGGTATTAGCAAATCATGACCTAAAGTTGGAAGATACATCACCCTTAATATAAGTTCCATGGCATACCTAGAGACTGTAAGTTCCCTTAGAATATCTCCCTGGCTCAAAACTGTCATCAGTTGTTTCTTCACTGAAAGACATTGGTTGAAAAAATATCCGATGTAGAAGTAACATGTGTAGAATCCTGTTGTTGCTATCTTTCAATCTGTCTGTCTAATCTCTCTGCATCAGTTACACTTTTTTGATATTTTTTCACAGCATCTTTGTCAACAGTTGCAAGTTGGAAACTACCTTTTGGTCAGTTTTTTCTCTCTCTCTGAGCTTTTAAATATTTCATTTTTTCAATGGAACCCTGAAATTTCAAAATGTGTATAAGCTTAAAAACAGATTTAGCATATATGATAAACATGAAGGAAATATCACAATATTATTTACTAGAGATGGGAAGATTATCAGAAGTAAATTGGTATTTTTCAATTAATTTTGAAAATCAGGACATGAATTAGTTCATATTAAACAAAAAAGAAGAAAAACAAGCATAGAATTAACATTCAATTCTTGTGAGGAGGACAAGTGAAAACATTATCATAATTTAATAAAATTTCAAAGGCAAATTTGAAATAAGAAAAATAGAATGAAACAGTATTACTTACCTAAATGGATTATTCGACGGAAATAAACAGACACAATAAACACCAGTCACTTCAAAAATACAAAATTATGTAAATTAAACAAACTCTTTACTTTCTTTTTCAAATTTCTGTTGCATAAATATACAAAAGAACCAATTAATTTTACAGTAACAAACGAAAAGCTTATAACGGTAAAAACTTAGAAAATACCCATCGAAAGAAAGTTCCGAAATATATTTGTTTTACTACTGTTGATTTTAAAATGAAGAATTTTTTTTATGCTTTATAAATTCTATATAAGAAAAAAAGATACTATTTTCACTGCTGGCCACAACCTAAATACATACTGTATTTAATCTCCATTTTGCCTTTATAAAGTAAATTTTTATTATTATTCATAATTCAGATTTATTTTTCATTGATTTACTGAGAACGTGTAAATGTTGCAATAGGAAAACATTTTTATTAAATAACATTTACACAAACAAGCTTCCAAAAAAGTATATAAGGGTACGGAAGTTTTTAACAGCGTTTAATCTTTCGCTGATCACTGGAATGAAATTCTAATATTCCAATTTTGAACCTAAACTTAGTCTTTCAACTCAGTTCCTAAAAAAAAAAAAAACAAAAAAAAACGGTAAGGACTGAAAAAATATTTTGTGTTCTTATTTATCATGTCAAGCCTCAACTATCAAATTGAGTGCAATAACACAGTCCCAAAATCGACCTACTCTATTGGTGCTTAGATGCACACTATGTTTATAAAACCTTCAAATGTGAAGGATGAAAATTCTCTACTGCCTGCTATAGGTTCAATCACACGGAGCAAGTTGTTTCTAACAGCGAATTCAAAATCCATGTTCACTGCATTCATTGACCTTTTTCCACTGCCAAAAGTAGATGTAGTGTTTCTCTTTTAGAAATCGACTGTCGCGTTTCCTGCTGAACTGCCACGTCAGTTTTCAGTCTGTGTAGCTCGTAATCGATCACTGTGATCTTGCAAGCAACGTTTATTTCTTGAAGGTCGTCAGCTTGAGATACAATAAGTCTTCGTTCTTTTTCCCTTTTGCTGTTTGATTGGTGCATAGTTATTAATCTACTTGTTAAGCTATACGCTTTAGAATCCAATAAAGCAAGCAGACCTTGGCGGATCAACACCTTACTATTCGGTTTAAGGCGAGCGGTTATTGACTAATGGAGAGCATTACTTTTAGGACCGGCTTGGCAGTAGAAGATGCCGGAAGGTTTGTCAGTGTTGACAAACTACCACCATCGGGGCTCCACTCCAGATTTACTGGATTTACTTTCATCGAATTTTCCGTGTTTGGATATTAAATCAAGGCAACACAGGTTTAAAATCAGGGTTTACCTTCCCCTAGATGAACTACCATCTCGGATTAACGAGCGCCATCTGCTCGATAACAAACAATGCCTAGAGAAAGACGTTACACTGGGCCAATACTGCTCTCTAAGCAAGAACAGCATATACTTAAATGAAAGAACCAGTGACCATCATTGGATACTCTCAGGCCTCAGGCGTTACATCAGTTTTCCTTGGATACCATAACCAAGGCTAGCCGTTCAACATTCCAAGCGAACTTTATTACTCAAAACTTTATTGTCGGTATTTGCTTTAGATTTTGCGGAAATTTTGCAGCATAATTATTAAAGTTATATATATTATAAATATAACGTGTGTGTTATTTCCCATGCTATTTCTTGGTATTAATTGTGGAGTGTTTTCCCGTTGCCTTCTCCACGGTAGTTCATAGAGTCACTGCCTCTAGTTAGATGGCCGTTTACAGGTCGGGGACACTAAAATCAAGTAGGTGCGCAAATTTAAATATCTGGAAAGTGTTTTGAAAGAGGGCAGTAAGTGCGACGCTGAGATCCGAAAACGTATTGGAATGTCCAAAGACGCATTCCAAAAGCTAGACAGAGTATTACGAGACCGGAGGATTTTGTTGGTGACAAAGATTTCTGAACTGCTACGTGATATCCGCTCTTCTTTACGACAGCGAATGTTGGACGGTCTACTCAAAGATGAAGAAGAGATTCGAGGCACCAGCGGTATGGTTCTACAGAAGGATGCTAAGGATACCATGGACCGAACATGTGAGCAACGATGAGGTTTTGGAGAGGATGCAAACAAAGAGGAAACATACTTGACACCAGGAAGAGGCAGCTAAAATTTCTTGGACACGTAATGAGAAAGGAAGGATTGGAAAATCTGACACTCACAGGGTGAATAGAGGGAAAGCGGGACAAGGGAAAGCAAAGTGTGACATACCTAGCGGGCTTAAGCAAGTGGATGATAAAACTCTCTGGGAGAAGTAGCAAAAAGACAGCACTTATTGAGAACTACAAGGAATAGGAGGAAGTGGAGATCCATAATCACATATGTTCTTAAAGGATACGTCACATAAAGGAAGATATAATCTGTGGGTTAACATGTCTTTATAAATATTGATGTACATATGTATATATTTGTCTATTTAATATCTAGATATTCGGGTATAAATAAAGAAACAAATAATGACTCTTTAGAATGTGGTGCTTACAGAAATATCGACATTTGTTCAGTAACTACGTATGTTTCTGTGTATTTATATGAGTACAAGCAGTTGTTCAATGGTGGATGATATGATTTAATATATGTAGGTGGGATTATTTATTTCGTAAAAAATACAAAATTGTGGTGAGTTTGGGTTTCACTCTATGCATACCACGTTACATCTATAAGCACTTCCAAGAAAAGTATAGTTACATTAGTATTTTAATAAATTGGGATTCTTCTCAATTTATATGATAAAAACGATTACTATATGTTTACATGCATGCACATAAGCATGTTTTGACACACACACGCACACTTATATTTCTATGTACATTCGTTCACAGGTATAAACATGTATACCAACATTTATAAATGTATATATTACATTTTTTCGGAATGAAGCGTTATTTTCTGTTTACGCCAAATGAAAGTATATGAAAATAATGAAAGACTGAAATAATTTGGTACGTGATTATCTTATTTTTAATTCTCATTTTTTAAAATAAAAATCAAAAGAAAAAGTAATAATTAATATTTGATTTTAACATAGAATGGAAAATTAAAATAAATTAATACGCGTTCAAAATTATTTCGATCTGTACTTTCAGAGAAAAAATATACGAAGGTGGATAATTAAGTCCATCACCTGACCTAGAGTTATTAGTTGAATTTTTAACTGAATTTTCTGTTAAAATAAATAATATTCACCATTTACAAGGAAGATGATTATATTAAAATAAATATTTGTTGAGTAAAATAAATGTCTTTTTAATCTGCTGACATATTGATATATCTACTGTACGTGTGTATGTTTTGGGTTGGAACAATATTTTTTACCGTTTTTGAATAGGTTTTAAAGATGTGATTTTATTTCATACGTACCTAAAATTCAGGACATATATACATATTCTGAAAGGTTACATTTCAACGTGTCTTTCCATACGATTCATGCGTAGATTGTGAATTTTAAGTATTTTCTATGTTAAATTTGAAAATGGAGGAAAGCGAAATGCATTTTCGCCATTTCATAATCTTTTATTTTCGATATGGAAAAACGTTACAGAAAAAGCAGCAAAAAAATTATGGAGATGATGCCATAGCCGATGGTTCTATTCAAAAATAGTTTGTTTGATACAAAAGTGAATATTTTGATCTGGAAAACCGAAAAAGTTCCGGCAGGATTTCAGTCATTGATGATAACTAAAACGAAACGCTGATAAAAATAATCCAGGTCGCACACCACGGAACATTCCTTTGGAATTTTGATATCTTCTTAAAAGCTGTAATTGTCATGACATAGAAACATTGCAGAAAGGACGATGGTGGCAATATTAAATTGTTCAGTAATTCCCTGATGTTGCCTCATACCTAATCCTGACTTTGTTTAAAAGTTTATTATTTCTAGACATCAGATAACAAAACTCATTCGTGAGACCGAGGTTTCCACTACTACAACTACAGTTCTTGTTACTAAGAAAATAGCAACGCTTTCTCATTACGGATACAGTTCGATAAAAATGTTTGAAGAAAAATACGGAATTTATAGATATTTCTTACAAATTTGTACGTCTCTCTTTATTTAGTTACTTTTCTTTCTGTTTTTACTTTTTTCACGTCCTTTGATCTCTTTTTTCTCTCTCACAATCCTATGTTTTCCCACTATTCCCGCTTCACAGTCAAATGCTAATCTACAAGAACAGCAAAATGTCAAAGAACAACGCACCTTACTTTCGATTTAAAGTGACAAGTCTCAAACACTTGATCCAGGAAATTGTTGAATCACCCAATTATTACCGTCGTGGATCCCCGTGATATTCAAGATATTACTAAAAGATATATCAAAGTATTTCATTCAATATGGCAAAAACAGTAATAACAGCAACAAAATGAATTGAGCTAAAAATCCTTTGCATTATCAGCATTTGTCGAAATTTCCTATCATATTCGTATATGTTATGAAAAGATTTCCTAAGAGATTACCGATAGAATTTTGATATTTATTTCCATTTTATTAGAGGAAGGGTGTCAATAAAGTTCTGTTTAGTGTCGTCATTTTTTTCATATTGTTATTTCCTATTTTCCAATTTATTGCAATGCATCAATGAAATTCACTCACATATAATTCCACTTATCCTACCATGTGGTCGTTATCTTTCTAAAAGCTTGCTTCTTACACGAATATACTTTCTATTACCCTTATGACATATGTCTAATTTAAAACAATATTTCTTAATTATAACAATTACATCTATGCCTACTTGTAATGGAACTATCATGTTTCTTCATGTCGTAAATAAGAGATGGACTGTGACACCCCTTTACGACACCATATTCGTTTACGGCGCATTCTCCGGATTACGACAATCAGCCATATTCCAGAATACCAGGAGCACATGTGATGTGAACCCTGCTTCTATTTTGCTGAATAAAGCTTGGATTAACTTATCTTCCGAGTCTCAGTCTTCATTCTCGACACTTCAGATTGTACTAACTTTCTCTACTAGTTGCTATAGATTTTTCTGAACGTTTAAATAATAATATAATAAACTTAGAGTTTAGATTTAAATGAAATGGGGTCTCTTTTCCTTAGTAAATATTGATCATATAAAAAAACCGCTTAATTGCTCCAAATACATTCAGTCTCTTCTAAAATATATATTTTTCAAAAACATTACGCAACGGGGATAGAGAGATAAGTACATTATAAGTTCATAAACGCATCTGCTATTGGAAGTGATAGAGAAATAGAAAAAAATCAAGATTTTTCCATGTTTACCTTTATTATATTACGACATTGCCTTGTCATTTCACTGTGTAAATAGAACGCTCTCGTAAAACGCTTCCAAATTAATGTTCAATATTATTTTGAAATTGACACCAGAAAGCAAATCTCCAGAAAATTCTCCAGATGACCAAACCAGTAATTTTAATTAGGAAATATTTTCAAATGGAAAAAAAATCAAACGCGGAAAATAAACATGGATACATTTACATGGAATTTTCCCATATAGCGCAAATCATTTAAAAATTATTGATGATTCTAAACATCTTCATCTTTGACACTTTCTTATTCATTTTTGTTGTTTCTCTCTCTTCCTCCTCCTCATCTCTCTCTAGTATTATACCGGAGAAAGCTATTTTCCATATAGAAAATACTTGGATAGAAAATTCTGCCCTGAAAGTTTTGTTTGCTACCGACTTGTTCGTGGGTGGGAATTGTTGGCTTAAAAAAAGAGATGCTGATATACTTCCTTCTAACATCTGCAGGCTCTAAGATTCCCACTTAAAACACTACTTCTTGAACACTTTTAACGTGCGTTTAATATTTGAAAATATTTTCCAGTTTCATTGTCTCGTTTTCCAGCTTTTTTTGTTTTAAGTCTTATCCTTCATATATCTTATATTTCCTTCCTTTACTTTGTTTATTTTTTTATATATTTTATTTTATTTTCTCGTTGGTTTTCAATCTGTAACTTCTTTTTTCATTCCAGCTACATAAATCTTAGTTTGTAATTGCTTCTTTTTTATTTTTTAGGCTTATGTAATTCCCTTATTTTTTATTTTCGCAGCATATATCTTTTCCTTTACTCTCTTCCTTTACTATTTATTTCATTCAGTTCTTCACATTTTCTTCATTTTTCACACTTCTTTGTTCATCTTTCTGTCCTATATATTATAGAAACGCATTTCAAAACCTAATTATATGGTACACATTCAAAATATCGAATAACCTAGTAATTCCTTGAAATATTATTATAGCGTGTTATTCATGAGTAATGAGAATTATTTGGTAGTGCCCATCTCCTCTTCAACTTCTGAATTACATGGCACCAGTAAAGTAATACCTGAGACAGGTGGAATCATGCACCAAGAGCTGTGGTGTACGCAAAATATAGCTGAAATTTGAACTCTGTTAATTGACTCCATTATCCGGCTGTGCATCCTCAGGTCTGCAAAAACATTTCAAAGCAGAAAATTTATTTCAGAAAACAAAACAACAAAACAAAAAAAAAATCAAAAACAAAAAACAAACAAACTGTCAAATGTAAATTCTATTTATGCTTTATTTTAATAGATGCAATTTAGTTAATAAATATATTAAACACATATATTAAATTATTGCCGGATTCAATCCATTTTATAATATATATGTTTGTGACTGCTGACTGAAATTGTTGGCACGGTGGTTGTTCGCTGTTTATGGAGTATAAAATGTTGCGCATTTCTTTTAGGTGGTGACAATTAAAGTGTAATAAATAATAAACTAATTCTAATAAGTTGTCGACCAGAGCAGAAAGTAGCCTAAGAACTATTAGAATAAGTGAAATATTACAACTAACTAAGCCATTGGTGTGAAAATAATAAGAAATACTATTGCTACAGCCCTGTACAGAGCAGGTTTACGAACATGGCTCTTCGTAAGACCCAGTTTTTTGAAGTCTAGTCATTTGCAATTTCGTTTGACATTTGTAAATAAATATACTGATATCCCCATCTAATTCTGGATGAAAAGATTTCCTAAGAGATTAAATGAGACAAAAACTATAATTTTGTGGCATGATGACAAAAGCTTTGAAAACATCAATGTAATATTTTTAATCAAAAGAAAACTGTACTTACAACAAAACATAGAGAAGGGAAATTCATTTCAGTCTGATTTTGCGAAAAGAGGTGTTTCTTTGCAAAATGAACGAAAAGACTGGTAAGAGTTAATGGTTTAATAAAAAGAGGATCATTGTAAAATATTCAATGTCAACTTGAAAGTGACCGTTAGTAATAGAAAATTGAAGCGTTGTTAAATCTGTATCTATGGCAATGATCCAAAACAAACTTCTAAAGTAATCCAGAAATATTTTCAGTGGAAAATATAAAAGATTTAGGCGTCGATATATGGAGAACTTAAAAGGATGATCGACTTCTTATTATAGTGAATCATTTTACAAACAGTTATTACCATGTGACGCAAACAATAGTCAGTGCATTACAAATTAGCCACAAACAATCAAAAGTGCCTTTTTATAGTCATCTGTCACTTACAATATTGACAACGAGGACTATTATAAGTAACAAAGTAATTGTTCTCAGTAAGACTGACGTAGATTCTTCAGGAAAACCATTGGCTGAATTGACTAAAATAAGATATCAGTATATATATATATATATATATATATATATATATATATATATATATATATATAGTTTTAATTGAAACAATTGTGGCACAAGGCCGAAGGGGAAATGGGGAAAGGCTGGTCGACACTTAATTAGCTAATCTGATTCACGACCCATTCATTCATTACAGTTTGTTCATTCATCCCCCAAACTGATCCCTCACAATTTAATACTACATATGCTACAATACCATATATTCCTAGGGAACCAGAAAAAAAAACTATGACATAAAATTACAATATGTACAAATAGTTCAAATGTCTCATTATTCCATTTTTTTTAAATATATAAAAATATATGCTCATGAAATGAGAGGAGATGAAGCCAGAAAACTAAACTAAAGTATAAAAAAAACGTTCAAACTAAAACATAACAGATGTTAGTAATACTCAACCGCACCACAAAAATAATAAAGATTGACCGCTGTATTCTGCCTTTAGACAGACTCAAAAAGCACACTCATTAACAAGAGTGATGATATATATATATATATATCACAGAAATAAAAGTGTGAAGTTTAATATTACTAGACGTATTAAAAGCGAAGCAACCGGTTTCGCTCCCGCTCTTCAACCTTATAAGGAGTGATTTAACTAATATTAAGTTTGACACTTTTATTTTTGTGATTAAATTTTGTACCTACAAAAATATCTTTATATATATATATATATATATATATATATATATATATATATATATATATATTCTACTCTGACCATTCACCTTTTATGTATTATAAGTATATATATATGTATATATATATATGTGTGTGTGTATATATATGTGTGTATATGTGTGTGTATATATGTGTGCGTATAGAAATATATATTCGTATATGTTTGTGTATGTGTGTATATATATGTGCGTGTGTACATATGTATGTGTATATATATATATATGTTTATATATGTGTATATATGTGTGTGTGTATTAAATATATATACATTATATTTATAGATATAATTTATTTAAGTAAATTCTCTGTTTTTTAATTAAACTATCACATTTACCGGCCTGACGTTTATTTGTGGCTGAATAGATACAATGATGGAGAATTTTATACGAAATTTCTCGAACATTCAGCCCGGTTAAAATAATTAATACTGCTTAATTAAAAAGCAGAGCATTTACTTAAATAACTTATATTTGTAAAAATAATACATAAACAGAAAATATAATTGTCGGAATTAATCCATTTGACTCAGTAGTTTTCAATCTGCTTGTCTGAATCGTCTTCAAGAAGCGTGAGCAAGATTTAAATGGTCAGCCAATCTAACAGTGATTTCATTCCACAATCCTCACTCTTGCTCCATATGTGGCCTCCTTTGTAAATCACTAGCGGGTCTTAAGTTCCACTTAAGATTATCGCACAAAATTTCATAACTGAAACAATTAAGCTGTCAGATCCTCATACTTCGCTAACAGGACTTAATGAGACATTAACTTATTATCAATTCTTTGAATAAGATCATTATATTCGAATACTGTGGAAAGCTACAAAGACATTTTTACTCTACAAATTGGATCCATTTCACTTTAACAGATAAATACATACAACAAGAAAATTTCGTGTATTTCTAACTTTTCAAATTTCAAACAAATTTCTCACTTGATCGATGTGAACAAGAACTCTAGCGTAGCGGCATCGCGCGTTCCAAAACATACATTCAACTGCCACATATTTTGTCTTAGTGTTTGCCTATGTACGGGAAAATTGCGCCCTGAAGATGACAATTTGAAGTTGTCGAAAGTACTTGGCATATGTCTTCCATCAGAAAACAACTCGAATACAAGGATATTATTAAATGAATTGATAGTAAGTTAATATCTCATTAAGACCTGTTAGTCATTAATCACATTGACGTTGCTATTTAATTCTTTGTATAAATTGTTTCTTTATGTTATAAAATATAAGCTGTACACTCTAAAATAGCTCTATCTATCTATCTATCTATCTATCTATCTATCTATCTATCTATCTATGTGTGTGTATATATATATATGTATATGTATGTATGTATATATACGATATGTATGTATATGTATGTGTGTATATATATGTGTGTATGTATATATATATGTGTGTATATGTGAATATATGTGTGTATACTATATATTATACTATATATTTAAAGACTTCCAGAATTTTAAGTTTTTGGATATTATTATCTTGATGGAGCACTGATGTATTTTCGACTAATATCTGTTTAAACTTTGAATGTGGACATGAGTTTTCCTTTAATTGTTCTGAGATTGAACTATGATCGTTCAAGTGAACGTAAGCCTTTTCGTCATCGTTGTTGTAAAACCAACGTATTAACATTTTTATCAGAGATAAAAAGGACATTTAACTTGATATCCGATATTGGTCCTTTGTAAGACAGTAGTTGACGGAGAAAAGTTGTTATGGATAACAAGGTTGGTTGTATTAAATTTAGTATATAGTTAATTTTATTTTTTATTTGGATCAGTGTGGGATATATTATTGTTTATGAGTCCTTTTAGAATATTTTCTCCTGCTTATAGTTAGAATGAATTTGATTACCGTATAGTAGTTTGATATGTTTAGAGTTATTTGAGGACGTATTATGTTCATTTTAATTTATGCTGATATTTTCAATAGCTCGTCTAATTTTTTCCTCAATGATGTAATTAGGAAAGTCATTATTAATGAGGTTTTTTAATATTTTTTAATTCAGTATGGAAAATGTTTTTTGTTGAAGCGTTTGCCTTTGTACGATTTATTAAGTTTCGTATAATAGCTATAGGACACTCACTTTTATAGTTGAGAATGCACATCCTATAAGTGAATGTCCTAACTGTTGCAAAATAGCTATTATACGAAAGTAATAGGGCCTGTGAACCATTCGATACCAGTCAAGTGGAGGAGATTTTGAACATTTGTTATTAGTTGCAACGATGGCTTTTTGGACATATGTTTATATGGACATTTTACCTTGTTTTGGTGTCAGGAGCCCGCTCTCAAAGTTTGCAAAGTATTTTGATACACTCTGTATATATCCGTAGCGATTTCAGTACTCGGGTTCATCACAGGTAACCTGCCAAGTATGTGTCACAACAAGTAATGTTTCATCAGAACCGAATGTTCATTCGTTCTTGACAAATCTCAGTGCAAACTATTAGGATTAAAAACATCACGAGTGGTTTTAATTCATTACTTATCAGGGCATATAGCTTTGTTTGAACTTCATAAATCGAATTAAATAAATGTATTGTTCATAATGTTATTTGAACAAACGTTTTTAACTTTAATTTGGGCAAATCCAGACATTTCGACATTATTCTAATAACATTAGTCGTACTAACAAATTACTGACCAAAGTATTAACGATAATCTTAAAATTTTCTTAATGGTTCCAAGGTACTGTTTTTCAAGGTATATGGCTGTTTCAACTTCATAATTTAAAATCCTGACTTAAATTTTACGATACATAATAATGTTAAGGACGAATCAACTTCATTCCTTTCGCTTTACATTAGTAATATTTGCATTTAAAACACTTTCAAGTTTAAATGAGCTTCTGTGCTAATTGAATAAATCTTATACAGTAAATATGTTTAAATTAAAATTATAGTTACCGTCCTGGAAAAATCGTCACTATCTTAATTATATAAGTTATCTTCTGTATGAATATAATACCACTTGTTTTGCAGTCATGACACTCTTAAGATACTCATACATATATATATATATATATATATATATATATATATATAATTAGGAAATCAGCTGATTCCGCTACCTTGGTTTCAACCTTTCAGTATCTTCAGGCGATTTCGGTCAATTGATTTCCTAACGCTTTATTCTACTCTGCTCATTAACTACTTTATATATATATATATATATATATATATATATATATATATATATATATATATATATGGGGGGGGGGAGAGAAAATGTACACAGAACGAATGAGAAAATGTCAGTATGTGTGTTTAGAGGACGAATAATGAAAAGAAAAACGAAAACTATATGAATAATTCCAAACGATCTATTACCAGTAGAAAAGGTCGTAGCGTGTTTTCACTATTTTATTCGCTCTTTCCTTGACGAAAAGACTTTCTTACCCAATGAAGGTTATTTAATTGACACACCTAACCTCTTGTAAGCCTATAAAAAGTCAATCATCTTTTTAGATAATACTGATATACCAGCTTGTCTGGTATAAATTACATTTATAACTGAAAATATTTTCATTGGTTTTGCATAAGCAATCAATATGCACACGCATATATGAAAGTAATGAAGCACGCACAAAGACTTGCACATATAAATATATCGACTCATAATTAAACAGTCATAACTCAGCAGACCAATACACAAAAGCAAATACACACATACATTTGAACATATTTACACGGTCATGTAAAGATAATCAAATGTGTATCATTTCATCTGACTGATCGATTTTCCCTCGTCCAGTGTTTTTACGTGCGTGTTCTGAGTCGCGCCAAGCTTAGATATATATTTGACACTTTCACTATTGAGCGTTGCAAAGTGGCGAAGAATTTCATTTTTAGAACTTGTGGTTGGCTGATTGTTAGTCGTGAAACTGGCTTGACATTGGCACATCGTAACTTATTGGCGAAAATATGCAGGAATGGAAAGACCCACCTCAACCTATCTCAACTTTTATCATTTCACATACTTTGTTTGCTGAGGACGATTATCTACTAAACATTGTTAAACCTTTCTTTCTATTTGTTTCTTTTTACCCCTTTAATCTTTCAGCGTCGGAGTCTAACCTCAAAACGTGTTTCTTTCATTCTGACTTTCTTTTATATTATTTCAACGCCTTTTCTTGTGACTTGGTTCAAAGATACCACTGCATAGCCTGAATAGTTTTCATCACTCCACCAGTTGAACCAATAGTTAACAAATATATATATATGTATGTGTGTGTGTGTGTGTGAAAAAATGGTTAACAAATATATATTTATGTGTGTGTGTGTTATATAATGGACTAAGATGTTTTCTGCTTATACGTAATTATTATAGATACAATTATTCAAGTATATGCTCTGGTTTTAATAAACTACATTGATTAATAAATTATATTTATATATATATTATATATACACAAAATCATTTCAGAAGAGAAACATTACTTCAAACTTTAAAGTCATTCTCTTGTACCAATATAGATATATGCAAATATATATATATATATATATATATATATATATATATATATATATATATGTGTGTGTGTGTATGTGTTATATAATGGACTAAGATATTTTCTTCTTATACGTAATTATTATAGATACAATTATTCAAGTATATGCTCTGGTTTTAATAAACTACATTGATTAATAAATTATATTTACCGGCCTGAATGTCCATGAAATTTTGTAGATAATATGTTTATATATATTCTTTTGTTTTTCTATCTCTGAACAATTCATAAAACGATGTCTGAGGATACCGGAGTATTTCATATGAGTAAAATAATGATGAATGGGGTAATGTATCTGCATATATTGCATATATTGTAGTACAATGTCTTCTCTTTGGCGCAGAAGTTAAAAATTAAGGAAATTCCAAGAAGGTAAATTAACAACGTACAATTTATGTAGAATTTATCAGACGGTATTTCAATTCGCTAGACATGCTTTCAACACTAAAATGCATATTTACACATTATTTTTTTTTTATTAATCCACGAATTATTAACGGCTGTGAGTTACCTCGCTTTTATGATTTTTATGATTTTCAATAGCCCGTTTTGCAAATAAACACTATTAGGTTATTAATCCATTGAATTTAAAGATTAAATTATAAAGTTTGTTGTGATATTTTGTTTAACAAAAATGGTTAACAAATGTGTTGCATTTCACTGTTCTAGTGGATATGTTACTAACACTGAAAAAGTATTTACATTTTCTTTTCCCCTTGGAAAATCCGACCTCGTAGAAAAATGTATAAAATTCGTTAATCGTATTGATTGGTTTCCTACGAAGAAAAATTCAGTTCTCTGTACGAAACATTTTGAACAGAAAAGAAAACGAAACAAACTGAATTGGGATTTACATCCAATACCTACAATACATTCAGAAAAAATTCAGAAAAAATTCAGAAAAAATAAGGAAAACCGTCACTTTTGCCGAATTCAACGATTGGTTCAAACTGATGAATGACATTTTATTTCAGCTGATACGATAAAGGATTTTACTTAGTTGGAAGAAGCGAAGTGTTGTCCTAACGGTTTTGAATTAAAAAAAGGAAGATTATATCCTAATTTATAGAATAGTCTTTCCATCTATAAAAGAATGTATTCACATTGACCAAAACCTTCGCGTCCAGCTCCAGTGCGATGGAACTCCTATACCATTACCACAGTAGTTTATTAATGGACATAATACTAAACTCACAAGATTTAGAATGTTACAAAATTTTCCAAACTACATACTAAACGTGGTGGAAGAACAACCATACTCTGTTCTAAAAGAATTACAAAAAAGACGACATTACCAACCATTCATTTTCTTTAGAACTAATACGTTATACCACACTACTGCGCTAACGTCTCAACAAGCCTAGAAATTATTTCAGGAGAAATTTCCATTACCAACTTTTTCTTAATTAAAGGAAATTCAAAGAGGTGTCGTGGAATCAATTACAGCTGCAAAATGCCCCCTGATAAAAAAGTGATCTTTCTCAGGACTGTGTCTTAATGGTAGATGAAATATATCTTCAAAAAGGAACAATTTTATGGTGGGAAGTACATTGGTGCAAATGAAGATGATGAAATTTATAAAAGAATAATGGTATTTATGATCAATGGGCTTAAAAAGACACAGCCCTGGAGTAACAGTTAATGTTAAGTGGCTTTCTCAGAAGATTCTGAAATGTATTTTCCAACTTACAAATTTAGGTGGTTGGAATGTCGAACTGAACACTTTATTTCGCTCACTGGGGTAGACTGTTCTAGTTCCACGTTTAATGGATGTCAGTTATCAGTGATCTCCTGTTAATTCCCCTCTCCAAGTTCTCCACTGCCTTAACCGGGTATTGAAATCACACTGTTTGGGTCCTGTCACGGGATCTAACTAACGCCTTTATCCACCATGCCATGGCACTAACTAACCTCTTTATCCACTGTGCCACAGTTGTATTTGTACTTTTCACTAACATTTCATTGACACCAAATTAATCACGGACACAAGCGACCGAAAACTGAAACAATTAAGAAAAGAAAAAGGCAAACTCGAAACGGAAATCATCAATATATAAGCGTCTTTGATAACGTACACGCATTGCATTAAAATATATTGCATGGTAAAATCAACCGAAAATTTACCTTTGAAAATGAGGATACAGCATTTTTGTAATCTTTTCTTCTTATGAAATTTGGAGAAGAGCTCATGATTGATAAAGTCTTTAGAGATTATTTTTAATTACTTCTAGCTTGTGCAAATCGGCCAAAGATTCACACATCAGAACGTCGCTTTAGATTAAATATCAAAATCCGTTGCTTTTGATGCCGTCTTAAATTTAAATTGATAATCATCCACATTTTTGTTTATTTTATCTTAAGATGACCTAAAAAGAAAACATTTAAAATAAAAATAACGTGCGAGCTTCTCTAGGTGTAGAGTTTTTTCTTCGTTTTTTCTTTTTGCTTGTTTTCTACATAAGCAATTCCAACAAACCTAAAATGTCGACTATTTAAAATTTTCAGTTTTCTAAAGAATATCAGGATGTAGATAAAGGAATTCTAACAACAACATAAACACCACATTGGTTCTTGAAAATGACTCAGGTGGTCGAAAGTACTTGACCAAAACAATAACGCAATATGAACTTCGGATAGTTTATCAATAATTCGAAAACTGGAAAAATAAAATAAAAAATTAAACAGACTGACCTTGTCCTTTTAATCAAACTTGTTTGTATGAATAATTTCTGCATATATATATATATATATATATATATATATAGTGGTGAAGACTTTGTGCAGAACCAATCACTACGTGCCAAACGACCCTCTGCAGGTTTGAATTCAGAGTTGCCCTTCTCCTAGACCAGTTACCATCCAAGGCCATGGAACCGAGTCTGTCTCCATAGCGGGAGGGAGACGAAGAGGATTAATAACTTTCCCATGTAAATGAATGTAATGGATTCGACTGGAATTCGAAGTCGGCTCTCCGATTCCTCAAACTTCATTTTTATTTGATTGAGCTACTTTCATTCCTTTTTCATTAAGTTTTGCCTATGTCTCCATTCGGCATTAACTGAGAAGAAAAACCACGCAGTTCAGGATTCCCTCCAAATAAGTAACTTCATAAATATTTAGTTTTAGAGAAGTATGAAGAGGTTCTCGAACAGAAGTAAGGTCACTGAAAAAAAAAGAAAAAGATTGGTATATGATAGCTTTTGTAATTTCACCGTAATATCCACTAATAAAGTAACAAAAGATGGTGAATGCAATTTGTATTATTTCCTAAACTATTACGGCAACTGAAGATCTACACGATCCCATTAATTGAGCGAATAGCCTGCATAAATCTGAATTCCTCAAATCTGACTTCAGTTAAACTTAAGATTAATATGCACATCTGTTACAGACAGATAGATACGAAAGCCCGCTACTGTGTTTTACCATGCGCATTTTTTAGCAGTACCAAGTTGTAGATGATGTGAAATCATGTCTCAAGACAAAAGATATGACCAAATAACAATCGGAAGGGATAGATTCAATTTTCAAGTTCCCTTTCAAAAGCAAATGAGAATAAATTGTAGAAAAAAACGAGGTTTTGAAATGCTAGCTTGAATAAACTGCTGGCAATGTAATATACCTCAGATTAAAGTGGATGTACCTATATGAACCACATAATATCTAAAGTTCCTATCATTAAATAACTGACAAAATTTGCAAATATACATTCGGTTGATTGTAGCAATATTTTAAACATGAGATGAATTGTAAGTTTAAATTACGTGAAAAAATAAGAAAAAAATTTTTTAATTCTAATTCATTTATAAAATAACAATTTACAAATACAATATCAATCACAGGCGAGTAAAGTATCCGGAAAAATCGAGCTAACTCCAAAAAATCCTCTTTATCACATACTTAAACAAGACTTCTAATGCATGCTCCTGTTTAGACATCACCCACCCCCAAAAAACACGAAAAAACAACAACAATCTGCTCCTACTTTGGATGAAGAAGGAGGCTCGAATAAAACAGATGTGATGTCAAAAAGGACGGACATCTCTAGTTTCAATGACGTCTCGTAACTTGTGTCTTGTGTAAATGATTTTCCGCTGCCCATAATGTCTGTCTTCCCCGCCCCACTTCTCAGCCTTTAAGTTGGGAATGCAAATCTCGTTATGACCAGAAAACTATCGTCTTTTCAATAAGATATCGTCTTCATTTTTCTTTTCAATTTCTATCTCTTACTGTTTTTATCCTTCTGAGCATACCTTTTCTCCCTTTTTTCGCCTTTTGTTTTGCTTTTATTGTTATTGCTATCTGCTTTTGAATTCATCGACATATCTGTCGTCTGTTTCTCCACTTGGCCTGAATTAAAACTATTAAAAAGTCTATCACAATGTAGCAGGACCCGATTTAACCTTCTGCTTTGCGAATTCATTTTTCTGACTTTTTGTTTTCTTTTTCATTTTCGAAAGAGTATTAGGATTTGTTTATTTGGTTATTCTATCGCTTCGTCTCTAAATTTCTCAACTAAACACTGGTTTTCATATTAGTTCCTATTTCTTTCTTTCTAGAATGGTTTTGTTTTAGTCTTTTCTCAATATCTTTATTCAGTCACTTGTTTATACTTTTTACCTCCTTTTTCATTTTCTCTTATTACTTCGTCTTTCCTTTCCTATTGATTTAAGCATAGTTGGTCAGTTAACTGGTCTCTTTACTGTTCCCTTCTTTATCCTTAATATTTCCCTTCCTTTCTTCCTTCCACTTATCTGTTTTTGTATTATTCCCGGCTTCGTTTATATATTTCCTTCGCATCTCGAAAGTTTCTTTCCTCCTCTCTGCTTTTCTTCTGTTCCTCTTTTTTTCGAAGAGTTATTTCTAATACATACATATATATATATATATATATATATATATATATATATATATATATATTTTAAACAGCTCCACCTTTTCTGCTAAAAGGTCATTTAAACGACTAACGAAACAGGACTGTTTTTGTAAATCGCCACCTTTTGTTATATATATGTTACATCTGCTTCTTATAGCATAAAATTGTCTCCAGTCTTTTGGCAAAAGTTAATTCATCAATATTTATAATGAAACAAAGGCTAAAAGCCTTAAACACTAAATTCTACTAGATTATGTGGTAAATTGATAATTCACTTTTGCCAGCATATTTAGCAATACGATAAGTGGGCCGAGAATTAGGCTACATTTAACTAAATCTAAAAGAGTTTTACTATGAATGAATAGATATCAATTCAATTATATTTATACTCATACCAATTGTAATTGGTGACTGTCAATGGAAATCTAATTACACCAGGTCTCCTCATAATTTCAGCTGATTTTATAATGTTGCTAACTAGTTGGTTTCAATTCTTGTATGGACTTACAATCTTTTCCAAAGGCTTTTAGGAATTGTTCTAATCGTGCCACTATTGATGGATATAACTTTCAACAAATTCTATGATTTTTCAGTTCTCTGGCATATTACAGCTTTGTATTTTTCAAAGTGGGAGCGTTAAACAGCAACATCAACTATCTGACGACTCATCTGCTTTACAATGACTAATATAGTCTTATGGTTTTCCGTTTGAAGTTGAAATTACAGAGAATGATATGTTTTTATACTCTAAGACAGATTCCAGTTGAACCATTGTTTAGTCAAATCCGGATATTTGGTATAATCTCTAATGAATCACGTTTTCCACTAAAAAAGTAAAAAATAAATCCATTCGAAACTATACCAGCTTGCATTCATTTATATGATTACTCATTTCATTTCTATTACTGTACTGTTTACATTTACTGCAGTGTCCTGTACATTTTGATTTTAGTTGATTCTTTTTCATTTTTCACAACCATCAGTACTAGGATACATTTAGTAACCGTATTCAATTTGTTTTAGCCGTAGTTCTAACTCTTAAGATTAACCTTTAATTCACTTGTGTACTCTGAAATATTATTTGCTGATTTTTCTCCCTTTTGATCTGCTTGATTGAATCCGTTTCCAATATTACAAGATAATTGTGGTTCCCTTTCTAATTCTCATTCAGAATTTTCATGTTTTCTTTCTAGCTAGTTTAATTCTTTCTGTTGCTTCACAGTGTGCTTTAAGCATCATCAATATTTCACATTCCTCGATGTACCATGTGCATTCCGACGTACATTCTAATGGCATAGATGAACATCGTCACTATTTAAAATTAAAAAATTCCCCTTAAAATGTTTTAACACATTCTTTTAAAACATTTGTATATATTATGCGTTTGATTTTGTATTCTCCGTTGCAAATTCGCAAGATGTGGTAAAGCGGTATCATGGTTGTAATGAGAAGTAATGAGGATATAGCGTCTTCCTGCAAAATAATTTCCGTTTTATATAATTATGCATTCTATTATCCACAGTTGAGGGATCAAGACGTATGCTTTTCTTATTGCTAATTTCCTTCAAGATAATTGGTCTAGGAATTACGGACAAGTTTTTGTGTTGGTTCCGTGCAAAGACGGAACTAACACAAAAACTTCGTTAAAAAACGAAGGGATTCTTTCCTGAGAAAGAATCCCTTCGGTTTTTTTATTGATTAGTAGATTTATTTGGCAAGTTTTTCACTTAGGACTGTAATAATTGGAATATCTTTCTTTTTGTATTAGCGTCTTTGCGTCTTTTTAAATCACTGTATTATTTTCCATCGTCATTCATTCAAGGTTTATTGCTTCCATTGACATCTATTTAATTGCTAGGCAATACTTTCGTGCGTGGGACTGGATCTCTTGAACCAGAATCCATGTAATCTTACTTAGCGTAGCGATTTCTAGTTTGGAATTCCTTTTGAGTACTTTGTCAGGTATATTAAGTCACTCTCTTGTATGTCCGATTTCGTTTTTCTGATTGTCAACCACTCTGCCTTTCTATTGTGTCCTTTCCAGCATCCCTGTCACTTATTTTAAAAGAGTTTCGTTTCATTTGCATCCCGTTCTTCTGTTCTTTTCTCCATTTACCTACCTGTCGCATTTGCTTTCGCTGTTTTGGGATATTTTATTTAATCTGTGTTGCTGAATTCTTTTTTTTTTCATTTTAAACATATTTCAGCGGAGATATTTGGATTTATTTCTTTTGTTACTGTCACTGGTCATTTTATTTTTTATTTGTCAGTTCATCATATGACTGTATACCTGTTTTATTTTTTCTCTTGATTTTCTTTCGTAATTTTGCCTCCCCCGATTGATTTATTATCTCTTTTCTCCCAACATGCTACTTCTCTTAAATAACTATTTTTATAAATATCAAATATTGTCACTTCGAGATTTAATCTGCATTTGTTTATTGAATTGTCTTTATATAATATGATTAAATAAATCTTAATGATTCTTTAAAGGAGATAACGAGGAACAATTCCCTTTCATTAATAATTTATACAATGAGGTGTTTGTATTAAGCATTTCCGTAGCAAGTAGAGTTGCTAATTCTATGTCCAACCAGTTTTGAATTCAGAATTATCCTTTTCCAACCAAAGCTTTAGAACCCAGTCTGCTGTATAAATAATACAGCAAACACAGGTGGATTCTTATCTTTCTCTATGGCATTTGAGCGAAAGGGAATTTAACGAACTCGACTCGCCAACTTTTCGTTCCGAACCGTTAATCTTTGTAATAACTATTATGAAATAGAAGAGAAACATTAATGGAATTATTTTAAAAGGATCAGTAATGGAACGACTGCACAAATAATTGAACAAACGTTAATTGTATGTGTACTCCATAATAATTAAACTTGCGTAATTCTTGCGTTATATTGATTCCAACTTTATATGAAAAAGTTGCAAAGACAGCATAATGATATTAGAGATATGATAGGCGGTACGAAGTCATTTGGCTTATATACGTCGATAGTGATAATAGACAATATTTTGTTAATTTTTGGCAAGTGAACATCTGGCTTTCCTATCCAGTCCGGACTTGAGCCCATTAGACGACGCCGTTTAAAGCTTTTTGGAGCATGCCGTAAACAGACTTGCCACACCCCATTACCCTCAAGGCAGTAATCAAGGAAAAGCGGATAAAAATGTCTACAGATTTTGTGGTTAAGAGTTGTGCCGCTTTTCCTGGTTGTGTTGAGGTCGTAATTAAGAATAAAGAAAATAATGGTATAAAAACTAACATTTTTCGCTTTAATAATTTCATTAACATTCTTTTACATCAATAGTCCGATTAAAGCATGGAAAAGAAGTTTCGTTTTGCTTCCTCAATATGCATGTTGGTATGTACATTTATTTGCATTAAAGTTTTTAGAAATAAACATATTGAAATGCACATACGCAGTTGCACATGCGCCCGCACGCGCGTGCGCTCTCACTCTCCCTTCTCACACACACATATAAACAAACATCTTTTTGGTATCTGTCTATATTTCTGAGATGAGGTATTATGTACACTATTTACATTATTCTGACTATTGTCCTTTGTTCATATGTCTGAAACTCCGCCCACTTAGTGGAAATAATAGAAGATGGCCCCATCCTATCCAACCAGATGGTGAGCTTGGACGTGGTGATGTTGTTCACCAAGGTACCCACGGAGGAGGCACTCTCAGCAGTCAGAGACAGATTGTAATCTGACTCATCCCTTAGAAGAACAGACCAGTATTCCAATAGATAATCTGAAGTAGATATTGACATTCTGTACACAAACAACACACTTCGGAATGGGATCACACATATATCGATAGGATGAGGGCTTAGCAATGGGCTCGCTATTATCACCAGCAACGGCGAATATATATGTTGTGGATTCCGGGATGAATCCAATATCAATGAATAACAAACGCCAGGAATGGATAAGGAAAATAAATGTATTAACGTAATAATACAAACTGGTAATACGGGTTAGAATGCGGGTTATTAGCAATAATATACATATACAGTCTTGGTATTGAAGTATCGCGGTATGACTCCTTACTGAGTCTACGTGGTCGCTAACTGTGATTCTTGTGCTACCCTCCTCTATTACACACAGTATTTACTGTCCCCCCACCACGAGGGATAGATGTGGCACAAGGCCGGGTATAAAGTGGGGTATTCCCGAGCCCGTAGGCTCGGCCAAAAAATGCCCGTAGATCCCGTATAAACGGGATCGGGTTTGTCAACCTCGCCGAACGAGACTCCGCCCTTCGGCGGAGCCTCGTCCGGGTTCCTCTCTGCACATAGGCAGAGAGTTCGACCGTCTAACAGAGAAGACGTCGCCGTCCACTCTGTTGCAGACTGTCCGGGTATTCACTGGTAGTAGTATATGTATACCTCGGTTGAGTCCATTTGTGTAAAAAGGGGAGACCCCCTCCTTAAATCCCTTTTGGGGGGGGAGTTAATATCTTTTCCTTTTTCTTATGGTCGACAATTAGAGGCACTGTAAATTTTCTCTTCCTGCTAGTCCTTCCAATTTTTGTGTCTTCTTGTCTTTGAATCTCAAAAACTTCAAAGATCGCCTCCATCGACTCGTCATTTTCTGCGGGTGACGAGCTTGGCTCTTCAACACGTCTTTTTTGTATTTGGTCAATATATTTTCGGTGGGTAAATTTTTCACCTTTTGTGTGCATCACGTTTCCTAGTCTGTTAATTATTGTATTTGGTTCCTCATAAGCCATATTGTTACTGAAATAGACCCATTCTTGTTTGAATGATCTCTTGAGTACTGTAGGTGTATACCGGTTTTTATTTATTTTTTCCTTCGTCCTCTGAATAAATTCATCCTTTTTCGCTTCTTTTCTTATCTCTCGCAAGGTCACAGGTAATTCCTTTACTGCCTTGTAAAACTCTTTACTGTTTTCATCTGTGGTAGCAAATGGCGCGTTTCGCTTCTTTTTACATACTGGTTGGACATTTTCTTTCAATTCAATTCTAGCTGCATCCTTACAAAACGAGCTGATAGGCGAATCCCATATGTCGAACTTTTGCATACAGTCTGTACCCACTAGATTTTCTGTGTCTTTCATTACGTATATCTTTAGTTTTTTTGTTTTCCCGTGAAATTTAACATTTACGATTATTTCTCCTTCGAATTTTATACGCTTTTCTGTCACCGACTTAGCAATTTTTTGTGTATGTAACATGGTTGGTTTGTTAAGCTTTTTCCGCGTCTGTAGGTTAATTATCGTTAGATCGGAACTCGTGTCAAGTTGCAATTTTATCTTTTTATTTAAGATTTCAAGTTCCACATATTTCCTTATGTTGGTATTGTCTTCGTCATGCATCCTAGTAGCTCTTATCCTACTAGTAGCTTTTCTGTTCCTACATTGGGATGCCTTGTGCCCCATTTTTCCACACACAAGACAGTTTTTATATTTAAAACGGCAATCCCTATTCCAGTGTAGTCCTCCACATCGATAACATGCAGATGTGGGGGGGGGGGCTTATATTTGCTTCGATTTTCGTCATAATTTGCCCTATATGTTGTACTTTTTCCCTTATTATAGAATTTTTGTTTTCTTTCCGGGGAGGGTGAAGAACGTAAACTTTTGTTTAACTTACATATATGTGATACTTCTGACTCCTCAATGTTCTTCGAGTCTTTCTTTATACTCAGGCATTTTTGGCAATTCCGATAATTCTTGTAGTGTTAGTCCAGGTTCATTTTGTAGTTTTGAAAGCATTCTTTTGTGCATTTCACTATCTTTTGCTGAGACTAACCCTTGAACAAAAATGAGACACTTGAAATTGCCCGGTGTTAATTCTGCCAACTTGAAGTTGTCGCAATGTTTATTCACGATTGCGGCAAACGTGGAATAGTCCTCATTTTCGCCCTTTACCAGGTTAAGACATTTCCACCTCTTGTGAAAGAGTGACGTTTTTGGACATGTAACTGCTTCGTTCGTCTTTTTTTGGCAAAATGTAATCCACAAATTTTGTGTATTCCTCAGTTCCTAATTTTCTTAGCAACAGACGTAGCTTCTTTGCTTCTGTCCAGTTTTGACAATTGATGTTGTAGATGTCTTCATAACATCTGAAATAATCCCCGAAATTTTAATCCTCTTCTAGGGAGTAATTGAATGTTTCTATCGTATTCCACACTGCGTCTTGGGAAAAAGTCGCCTCTTTTTCGATATTTTGTTGTTTGTTACACGCTACCTTTAATATTAGTTCCTGCGTTTGTAGTAATTGTTTTTGCCATTTTTCTTCCATTCTTTCCTGGAGTTGTAATTGCTGTTCATTTTGGTATTTTACAATTTCTACTAAAATATTTTAAAAATCCTCCATGATAAAAGTCTTACGAAAAACTCGCTTTTCCGTATTTTAGTCCTCGTAAATCTTTTGTCGCCAAGTTATTGTGGACATTGGCAAAAACGGCAAAGGTGATTTTTTTCTGTGTGAGTTCGAATACCTCGTCATCAATTTGGTGTGGACAACGAGGGAGAATTTTGTTTCGATTTCCTTCCCGTGTGAGTTCGAATTCCTCGTCGCCAATTTGTTGTGGACGACGAGGGAGAATCCGATATCAATGAATAACAAACGCCAGGAATGGATAAGGAAAATAAATGTATTAACGTAATAATGCAAACTGCTAATACGGGTTAATAGATCCAGGAATGCGGGTTAGTAGCAATAATATATATACAGTCTTGGTATTGAAGTATCGCGGTATGACTCCTTACTGAGTCTACGTGCTCGCTAACTGTGACACTTGCGCTACACTCCTCTATTACAGACTGTCCGGGTATTCACTGGTATACCTCGGATGAGTCCGTTTGTATAAAAAGGGGAGACCCCTCAATAATATACATGGAATACTTTGGGGAAATGGCATTAGAATTTATACCTCTAAAGCCAAGAATATGGTTAAGGTACGTAGATGAGATCTTCCTACTCTGGTCACACAAGGAAGATGTTCAGGTTCTACTGGACCATGTGAACTCAATAATAACTTCGATACAGTTCACGATGGAGAAAGAGAGGAACAACACACTCACATTCCTGGATGTCCTAATATCTTGAACAGAGCATGGGTTCAAGACATCTGTATACCGCAAACTGACATTCACTGGACAGTACCTTAATTTCAACTCCAACCATCCGTACAGCGTAAAGAAAGGGATCGTCCGCTGCTTACAACACCGAACAAAAGTCATAAGTGGCGACCCAGAGACATTAGTTAAAGAATTGCTCAGTATAAGTAGTAGCCTACAACGTAACAACTACCCTGGGTACATGGCAGCAGCCCCAATAAACTGTGAGAGGCAGGTACAAGAGGGGGACAATAATACTCAGAAAACAGTCTGCCTGACTTATGTGAAGGGGTTATCAGAGAAAATACAAAGGACCTGCGGTCCATATTACATCGGGACAATATATCTCCCGAGTAAGACCCTCCAAAGACGAGAATATGACTAAAGATTGTGTACGGCATCACGTGCAGCTGCGGAAAGAAATAAAGGGGAGACAGGCCGTTCCCTTAAGGTAAGACTTCAAGAACACCAGAAAGCTGTAACACGAGGGGAAGTGGAAAAATCAGGCGTGGCTGACCACATATGAAGAGAAAAGGGAGATCACCGCCCTCTGTGGAATCGGGTTGAAATCATAGATAAAGAACATCATTGAAAAATTCGTAAACTTAAGGAATCAGCACATATGCTACGCCACAAAATCTCCCGAGCCGACCAATGATAGAAATGAATACAATATGGAAACCAGTAATAAGGAGTGTCAGAGAAAAGAGATAATAACAACGAAAATTGCAATATGAGCTCTGGTAAAAACATATTTGATAAAAACAACGTAAAAAAATAGCAATATGAGCACTGGATAAAAAATGTTTGCTGAAGACAATAGGTTTATAATACCCAGAAATTCATAAACAGATGTCCTCAAGTACACATGGCACAGTGGCTAAAGTCGTTAGTTAGATCCAGTGACAGGACCCAAAGAGTGTGAGTTCAATACCTGGTTAAGGCGGTGGAAAACTTGGAGAGGAGAGGAGAATTAACTGACATCCATTAGACATGGAACGTGGAACTAGAACAGTCTACTCCAATGGGCGAAATAAAGTGTTCAGTTCGACATTCCAATCACCTGAAGAAGGCCCGAGAGTACAACGGCCGAGACGTTGTGATAAATATGGCAACAAAGATTGAGGACAATAGTCCGAATAATATAAATAGTAAACATCTTTTTCGAGAGATTTACGTACATAATGTTCCATAAAATACGTACACATAATTTTTAGCATTAATAAGACTAATATTTAGAAAACAAATTAAATCACACACACAAACACCCAACCATACACGGAGAATATATGTGTACACACACACACACACACACACACACACATATATATATATATATTAAAAACGAAGAAAATCGATGAAACAAATTAATTCAAGTTTAATGGAAAAAAGAAAACAGAATAAAGAATTAATATTAATCATTGTACTCTTGTCTTTTCTTTTTGCGGGGAATGTGTTTATTATACAATTTGAAGATTGATGGGTTTTTAACGCCAACATGTCATGTACACGTGATTTCCGCCTAGACCAAATATGGGTTTGTCAAGCAGTCAAGCAATGGTCGTCGACTTTAAATAAACAGATTATACTTTCTATTATAATGTATATTTTAATCCTAGTACTGTTATAGTTGTAGTTGCGATTTTGTTGTTATAGATTTTACAGAAATTACTCTTATGTTATTATGATGATGTAGTCTTAAATGCAGCTTGAAAAATGAATAGGATCAAATGTAATAATCATTGTTACTGCCATGATTATTATTTTATCTAGTTGAGATAACTATTTAGTAATATTTAAGATATTTTATTTCGACTCGAAGTATTTAACTACATATATATCTGTAAACTTCTGGAAGTTTACATATATATATATATATATTTACAATATATATATATATATATATATATATATATATATATATATATATATATATATATATATATATATATATATATATTTTCATATTGTCCTTTTACCGATAGAATATATTTGGAAGTTTACATAGTTTTACATATTTGGAAGTTTATATATATATATATATATATATATATATATATATATATATATATAATTTCAGATATATTTTATCTGTAAAAGAACCATATATAAATATAACTATTATTTTGATGTGTTGCTCTTTTATTGTCCTTAATCCAACATGATTTGTTATTTTCCAATCATAATGTCCATTTTTATAATGCAAAAGAGACAAAAGAGACGAAAAGAGAAGACTTTTGTTAAATAAAAACGAGAAAATAAATGATGTTGAATCGAAAAATGGACTTGAAAAAAATAGTAAATACTATCTTTTACTTGAAACAAAAAATAATGAAAAACTCAATGAACAAAAACTAAAAATAGATGTGGTATGAAGCAAAGAGCAAATAATTCACAAAATATAAAAGCAATAAAAGGAAAAGTGGAAAGCTGAAAAATACAAACGACAAAGCGCAAAGACATATAATATAATGCTAGAAGAGAAAACAGCAAGAATAGTGAATTTTGGAACATAAACGCAACAAGTTAAAATGTAATCAAACAAAATATTTTAAAATAAAATACATAAAAAGGGACAAATATTTTTAATTTGCAATCTGCGCACATGCACGCGCGTGCATGAACGCATGTAAATACATAAGTTATGTACATTTGGAAGATTTCTGTGAGAAATTTGTCGAATCGATAATGGAAATTTTAAAAGTATAAAAATTGGCATTCGTTATCAATTCTCAAGTGGTTGGCAGCAGAACTTTATCAAGCGCATTTGACTTTTGATTTCATTGTTTGAATTCTTTAAAGAAAAGTATTATATTGTTCTCATTTAATGGTATACTGTTCTATATTAAATGTTCTAATAAATGAAAGTTAAACTAGTACATGCTAATCTTGGTCATAAAGACACAACGGTGTAGGATTACTTTAATTCTTTGCAGTTTTTAATTCATTTGTATTTTTCCATGTAACGAGTACTACTAATGTTTCAAAACAAAATACTACATAATTGTTTGATTGTCTTTATCTTGTTTTGCAGAACTTGGATGTACGTGCCAATATACGCACAATGATATAGATATTTATTCTATGAGTATATAACACTTTATAAACACACTTGTAAAAATGGATAGAAATAATGTAACTTGAAAAGTAATAAAAAACGACACAGATACGATATAGGAGAGAAAAAGAGAGAGAAAGATTAAGAAAAAGAGAGAAACAAAGAAAGAGAAAGTGGGAGAGAGAGAGAGAGAATAGATAGAAAAATATCAGGAAAATAAAGACATAGAAAAATAAGATAAACGTGAACTATGACAAACAGGTAGACTCAGAGAGAGAAAGGTAGAGTTATGAAAGTTATAATTGAAACATTACATACCTATCCAAATAACAGAACAACATACTGAAATAGAGAAGCATTTGAAAAGGATAAAGTGAACAATAAACGAAGAGGAGTAAAACAGCTGGGAAAATAAAATGATAAATAAACTGTCAAAGTATTATCACACATCACTTTGATTATTATAATAGACAACTCTTTATTGTTGATAGTAAAGTTCAGTTTATAGAAATTAAAGTGAAGTGAAAATAAAATAAAATAAGACTGCCGAATAAAATGTAACACCTACATTTGTCTGAATAACGGCGGTTACGTGGTGTGGCACGAACTCTATGAGGTGTTGGTATCGTTGTGTTAACGTTGTATATTTCTTCGAGTAGGTTGCAGAGCTGTCCATAACTAAATTGTGTTTCTTGGACGTGGCTGCAAGGAATTTAGTGAAGTCAGCAACTTGTAGCATAAATACGAGCTGTGGGAACAATAGTGTACCCAGGAACGGTTGGTCAAGGTTGTGTTAGCTTTCTATAACACACCGTCACTAAATGGTCTATTACAGAATCGCCACCAACTTTAACAACATTCTGTTGACAGGCGCCCTAGCATCATATCGATGTTTACTGGCCCAGGTGATGTGCACAACCGATGATTATTACGTGTAAATAACAGTTACTGAGTTGTTTGACAACTCATGTAACATTGACAATGAAAGAAAATCAAATTTGGGGTACAGCTTAAGCAAAGTCGATATTTATAGGTTTGCATCGTTATTTATTTTTAAAAATTTGTTTT
This sequence comes from Acanthosepion esculentum, assembly GCA_964036315.1. Taxonomy (NCBI): domain Eukaryota; kingdom Metazoa; phylum Mollusca; class Cephalopoda; order Sepiida; family Sepiidae; genus Acanthosepion; species Acanthosepion esculentum. The sequence goes on along the minus strand of OZ038492.1, from coordinate 49,233,661 downwards.
TATTTATATAATTTAAAAAGCGAATGATTTTGAAGGATTTTGTGAAAATAAAATGAATGAAATTTTATGAAGCCATGACTAATTAATATTCAGCATATGTGGATGAGTTTATTCAATCCTTCTGAGAAATTTGTGAGGCAATATATCGCTCAAATTTCTGCAAATAATTGGCACAATTTATTCTGGAATTTATTCCGATTTTTATATTTATTTTTATGAAACGTTGTTGTCTTCAGAAAAATATAAGTCAAAGTAGAGACATTCAATCTTATGAGGAAGACTGAGTTTTGCAAGTGTTGCTACATTTATCCTCAAATGAATCATGTTTATAGATTTAGGTACTGAATTGTAGGTTAGCATAAGTCATGCTGATGGCAGGCAAGAAGATGTTCTTATGGTGATTAAATGAAAGCAGTTTTGTTTTGAAGCCGTTAAAATTTGCAAGACGTTTCTTGCCCGAGTTAACCACTGATTGGGAATCTTTTTCGAGAGCAGTTACTAGTTTTACTTTGTCGGACCTATCTTACTTGCTACTAAGACAGATGTGTTACCAGCATAAATACCTAATTGGGAACTGAATGATTGACGAAGATAAGAAACTACGTAGGTCAAAAGATAGAGCCCCCCATCTGCATTAACGTGAAATGAACTAGAAGCGTGTCTGTCCAACATGAAATTCATTACACGATTTGATAGGAATGATTGGTTTTAGCCAAATATTCGACCAAAGATACCATATCCTTTGAAATCTTGGAGAAAGCAAGCATGCCAAACCCTGTCGAAACCTTCGAGATATATAAAGAGGAAAGTTTCCAACAAGCTGGAAAGTAAGAAGCAGCGTGACATTTATTGTTCTCAAACGGTGAGAACAGAAGCCATTTCAGGAGTACATTTCTTAAGGACAATTCAAGGATACCGTCGAATCCGCAAGCCTTGTGGGGATGTAGTTTAAAAATGATAGCAGAAATAATGGATGGATTTATGAGCATATCACTCACATATTTGAGAGACTCTTCTCGGGGGAAAACCAGGCAAAGTTACTCCTGATGAGTCGAGAGTGGAGTTGGAAGAGAATTTCCCTGCAAAACATTCTGTTTTATCTGCAATAGATGACAATACTTCATATTGATTGAAGAGAGGAGGGATTGAAAATTTATTCTTGTTCAGTACACTCTTACAGAGCCGCCTGTAATCTATAGTGTGAGTAATTTATTTACTGTTTCATTGATGGCATGAGTAAAAGATTGTATAAATATCCGTGCTTTTACTATGTAAATTTCTTTCTCGTTATTTGTATGTAAATATTGTCTTTATCAGACATACAATATTTATTATTATTTCTTTCCTAATATCAATGATATACAAAAATGAAAACAAGAATAGAAATATCTGTTATGGCTTTTAGATATTTTCCAAAGTTTTAGTTTCAAGTCACATCCGCTCGTCTTATGTTCGCTCTTATTTGGAGTTTGAATACTAGGAAGCAATACATTTTTATATTTTGTTACCTGAGTTAATATACTTATTAATCAAATTTTGTTGAAACATATCTTAGTGCACACACACACACACACGCACACACACACATATATATATATTGTGTGTATATTGTGTGTATATTGTGTGTGCAGATGGAGAAAATACGTGAAAATTACGAGAATTTTACGTGTTTTGGGGTTATATATATATATATATATATATATATATATATATATATATATATATATATATATATATATATATATATATATACCGAGTTTTTTTTAAAATTTTCGATAAAGATACTCACAAGTTAATGTAAATATATATATATATATATATATATGTTTATGCTTCCTAGTAAAAACTTTGATAATACTCAAATATTCTTATAAATCTAGAATGCTTCCAGTTAATATCCATACAATTTTTACATGTAGTACTTGTGTAATTACTATCAGTGTCCTCACATTTTGGTTCTGACGTACAACAGAGATCTCGCGAGAAATTTCTTATCAAATTACCAGCACTAACCATTGAACCACACCTGCAAGTCCCGTTTATATCCCCAAAGCACTTTTGAGTATGAGAGGATTATTATAGATCAGTTCTCTCTTGATGGCATCAATAGGACAACAGGGATCAGAACAAGAAGGTTTGTTCAAAGGCGGGGGCGTGGTCCATCTGCTAGTTCCATCATAGTCTATACAACTCAGAAGGCTAATATCAAGCGTCAATTAATAATAACAGATACAGCTGTAATAGGAAATGTGATACGGAAGGGACAGGCAGGAAGATAGTACATGCCTCGTAAAACAGGAATAATAGCAGGAAAAAGAGAGAAACTAAAGAGAAAAAAAGGAAAGAAAAAAGCAGGACAGAAAAAGAGGAATAGAAATAAAAAAGAAAGAAAAATATAGAGCCACTGATAAAGGGTGAAAAAGAAGGCAACTAGGACGAGTAGGTGGTGAAATGTTTTCCAGCCCGAGTAAGAAACTCACCAAATTCTGATGTGCGGTCATTTGTTTGGAGTTTGGGAAGTGAATCGTGACGAGATAGAAATAAGTAATAATAAATAAAAAAATGAGTGAGAAGAAAAAGAAAAGAACAAATACAGGCAGCAAGTAGCAGCGAAGAAAGAAAACGAATGGGAGTAAATGAAGGAAAGCTGTAAAGAAAAATTAAAGAAACAAAGAAAGTAAAGAATGAATGAAAAAATAAAGCAAGAAAGAGAAACAAAATAAAAATCTATTTGAGAAGAAAGAATTCAAGGAAAAATAAAGAAGAATGTTAAATGGAAGTGATGAAATAATTAATGCTAAAAGAAAGAAGAAAGTGTCATTATAAGTCTATAAGCATAAGATAAAGAAAGAAAGATTATAATGAAATGTAAATATGAAGAAAAAAAAGAAATCTTTAACAAAAAAAATAGAAAAAATGAAAAAGACGAAGAAGAAATAAATCTGCAAATTAATATACAAAACAATTGATATAAAAATGAAAAGAGAAAGGAAAAATTATATAAAAATAAGTTAAAAACAATGAAATAAAAAGAAAACAGAAAATCTTTAATAAGAAGAACCTGGGTAAATAGAAAAGAGAAACGAAAGACAGCAAATGGGAAAGAAAGGTGGAAAAAGTGAATTTGAAGGCGAAGCAGAAAGAGGATGGGACGGAAAAGGAAAAAGGATGGGAGTGAGAAAATAAAGAAAATGTCAGATAAAAGTAAAGTCAGAGATAGAGAGAAAAATAACAAAAACTTTAAACGTATTGTTAAGAAAGGTTGATAAAAACCTTATAACTGTAGGAAACAAATGAATGATTCTGAAAAATCACCTCCCCTAAAAAAAAACTAAAATTTGCGTACCAGAATGGGTGTAGGTGAATAGTGAATGGGCAAATAGAAAGAAAGAGCAAGGGAAAATGGATAAAGCAGAACAGAAATGGTGGTTTGATAAAAGGAGTTAAGGCAGATTAAGAAGTGTGTAGGCAGCGTTTGTTGGTAAGTTGGGGGGATTATCACCAGTGTTACTTCTATGCCCAAATGTCCAAGTTCATATTCCATACAAGCGTCCCATTGGATAATCTGGATATGAAATCTTAAAGGAACAGGAACGAGAGAAGGAAAATAAGATGGCTACTTAGGAAATGAAGAAAGAAGTAAGACGAATGAAAAATAAAAGCAAAAGTTGTCTCCTCGGTTCTAACATTTCTCTGCTTTATATTAACGATCAGCCTGAGAACATTCTCAGATCATTAGTAAATATAAGGATGCCACGGTTTATGGATGCACTTAAAAATATCTCGATGGTCAGAGCCTGGTAGCTGATTTTTCTGTTGACCTAGCTCTTACAGCTCAATGCTAAGGAGCGGCTGGTTTCACTTTCATATTCTTTGCCACAGGTGAAAGGGACAGAATACAGAATTCTTGGTCATGTTCTTCTGTGATTCTCTTGATCCAGCATAGATTTCACGGCATGGTTGTTGTATTTCTGAATATTTTCCTGGTGGTTTATAGACTGGAGATTTGAAACTTGACCGTGGCATTTTCCGTTTTGTTGACCGTGGTATTTTCCTTTTTTTTTCTCAAAGATCCATTTGTTTCTGCCTGTAGAATCTGATGTTATATTTGCAGGGCGGTTGTTATTGTGAAGGGGTTGTTCGATATAATCTGTTATCTTTTCTGTGTATACTAATAACTTGCACAGAGAATGGCTTCAAGATATCCCAATCCAGGCTTCACCAGACAATATCTTAACTTTAATTCCCTATCATCCATGCAGCATAAAGAAAAGGATTATCCGACACCTACAATTCCGTGCAAAAATTATATGGCGACCCAGACACATGCCAACAGATGTTCAACATCGAACGTACTTTTTAGAATAACTATATTATGTTGTTTTTGGCAAAGAAAATAAAATTGAAACTAGTTACATCCTAATAGGCTGGAGGAACAACGAAAAGCATTAGTGGCAAGACAGTGAAATCAGGCATAGCTGATCATGTATGGAGGGAAAGAGTAGTCATCAACCTATTTGAAATGAAGTAAAAATATCAAAGATTACTGGAGAGTCAGACACCTGAAAGAATCAGTGCATATGCTAAGCTAAGAGGATCTTTTAATAGGCGCAGCATAGAAATAGATATATCATCCGTTCGTAAATAAAGAAATAGAAATTATAGCAAGGCTTCAACATCAGCAGTAGTAATAGGAGTAGAATAGAGAAGCTTCGATGGAGCTTCGATGGAGCTTCGATGGTGATGGTTAAGCGTGACAAGGAGCATCAGTCTCATCATCAGTTAGATTAGATTTACGACTTCAAATACTATATATTCTAGTGGTTAATTGGTGAATTTCGTGACAGTAGTAGGCAGGTTATTGCAGAACTGGACTCAGTGGAAACAAGATCAACAATAACTAAGCAGTAATAAATAAGAAGTATTTGAGATATCCCTGGACATCATGAAAACAGATTAAATAAAAGGTTCAGTTCAAAATTACTCACATCGATATGCACCTGCAAAAAGGCCGGGGGTCCAACGACCGAAACGTTGTGGCAATAAGAACAAAGATAAGTACAATAGTCCGCATGTAAATACTGTAAATAACCTATATTTTGTCAGTTGGCCAGTTGCAACCACGATCCTTTTTATCTCCATTTTGATAATCATAATTATATTATGATTAAAGGGTCGATGAAGATGAAATGACTAATGTGGCGTATCCCTGAGAATAATTACGAATTTTGCAACATTTAAAATTAAAATCACAATATTGACGAAACCCACTCGTGAAAAAATCGAATAGTTCAAAGAGAGCGATAAATCACACTTAGCTTAGCAATTTTTTCTTCGAGAAATTATAACTGAAAGGGAGTAAGTAAAACAGATTTCACTACTTAATGAGACATAAGAATAAAACATTGAAAGAGGGAGATGAAAAATCATACATCATAGCTGAGTCAGCTTAGCATGACCAAGGTCTAGTTGACATAGTTGACGACTGAGCAGGAACCGTCATAGAAGTTGGGCTGTGCCTGCTCCGACGATTGGAGCAACATTGTGGCTATTTATTACTCTACTGTATACCTGGGTTTCTATCATAATAATAGACTGGTTCCAGTTTGCTATTTAACTTTGAAATCCATTTCATCGTAGTATACTATTGTCTCATCATTCACAACATAGAGCAAGCGTTCTTGATTTTTAACAAGTATTAAAATGGACCATAATTTTCTTTAAGTTTAACTTCTGCGCGTTTGGTTGAATAATCTAGACATATTACGTCTATTTATTTTATTTTAATCCTCTCAAGTTCACGGATCAATTTTTTAGTGTCAGTACAAAACTGAGTAAGAATATTGCTTCTACATATCTAACCTTGAAAATAAGATATTTAATACCACTAAAAATTCTCCATCTACCTACGATATGCAGATGATATTCTCATGTTAGCCAAAAACATAGATGAAATACATGAACTACAAAATATTTTAAAAAATCTCTGTCCTTAAGTTCACATACGAACTTAACAATAATAATAAAATCCCTTTACTTGATGTATTTATAGGCACTAATAGTAATACATTTACTACTCCCCATATAAAAATACGACTAGCATAAACACGTGCATTCTCAACTATAAAAATAATTGTCCAAATTATTGCAAAATAGCTATTATATGAAATGTAATAAACCGTGCAAAAGCTAATTCTTCAACGAAAAAGATATTCTATACTGAATGAAAAATTATTAAACAAACTCTCATTAATAATGACTTTCCTAATTACATTGTTGATGAACAAATTAGACGAGCTATTAGAAATATTAGCATAAATCGAAAAGAACATAATAAATCCTCAAATAACCCTAAACATATCAGCCTACTATACTGCAATCAATAACATTCTAACTACAAACAAGATGAAAAAATCCTAGAAAATGCCTCAGTACTAATACATCCCTCATTGATAAACTAATTATGTACCACACTAAATTTAATGCAACCAATTTAATCATCCGCAATAACTCTTCTCCGTCAACTAACGTTTTGAAAAAGACCAACATCGTATATCAATTTAAATGTCCTTTTTTGTATCACTTACAAAAATGAAAGAATATATGTTGGATTTATGAATACGACTTTTCCAAGGAGACTTAAATTGCATATGAATGATTATAGTTCAATATCAGAACATTTAAAGGAACATTCTTGTCCACATTCACGATTTAGAGAAATATTAGTCGACAATATAACTATACTCCACTACGAAAATAAAAATAAAAAACTTCAAATTCTGGAAGCCTTTTATATAAAAATTACGGCCAAAAATAAATAAAAGCAATTATGAACAAGCAAAGTTATAAAATTTTTATAACTGCAAGGTTTTAAAATATCTAAATTGTGATTGTTAAAAACTGAAATTAAAACAATATTTTAAAACATGTAATTATATGTTTTAATTAGAATTTATGTAAATTAAGCTTCCTTCCTTACATAGCGGTAAATTTTTTGAACTTTACAGCGTTCATGCTCACATATATTCATAACTTAGATTAATTCTTTGTCTTAGCAATTGACCCTTGAAGATGATCTTGGATGAGATTGAAAGTACTTGGGAAAATAAAATGTATAAGAATAATTACAGCCTTTTTTCTTACTCAGCTTTGTACCGGCACTAAGGAATTGATCCGTGAATTTGAGAGGATTAAAATAAAACAAATAGATATAATATCAGGGTTGAATGAAGATATGCAACCTATATATATATATATATATATATATATATATATATATATATATATATATATATATATATATATATATATATATGATAGATGGAAAGTGATGGAAACAAACGAAAAGAAAGAGAATCTATATGAAATCAGCTAGATTATATGCCCAAAATACATAAATATTTTAAATTTTAAATTCTCAGTACCTCTCTTTTGTTCGTGCGCATCAACGTAAACTTAACTTAGTCCGATGAAGGACAAAACCTTTACAATTTGTTATACTTCCTTTCCTTAAAATTGTTCTTGATATATAAAAACATCTATGTCGTTATCCCATATGTCTATTTTTGTGTATGTAAAATAAGTAAATTCTTTCTTCAGTCCACTAAGTAGACTTCATTTCGATAAATACACTATCTCGCATAAACATCTTGTATTAATTAATTCATCCATATATTACCGCTTCTTCTATTTATACTTAACTAGAGTATACGGATTACACTGACAAATGACCACTAGGTAAAATATAATGTGGATATTTGGGTAGCGTAAGGGTTAGCGAGTTGGAAAGTGACATCATTAACTTTCGTATGGAAGCTGATTTTATTCACGTTCGATTATAGAAGCTGATGTTTTTCTTGCAGAGTGATTGTTAAACTGGAGGGCGCTCATAATATTAATCTACTCTTGTTGACATTGGTCGCCACTTGTTTGGCACGAGGTTGTAGAAAATGGACAATTCCTTTCTTCACATTGTGGTGAGAAATGAAATGTAAATATCGACCAGAGAATACTGGCTTAAGATAGGCGAATGAATTAAACTGCACCCTCGTGCGAGGTATTAGTAAATCAAGGAAAGCCTGTTTATCGCCTATTTCTTTTTGCAACGTAAAAAAAATGAAGGTTTTTAAGTTCATATGGTCCAGCACTGAACGTTTAATTCTTGTAGTCATTTACTTAAAGTATCCTCTGTAGTGGAGGAAATAGCAATTTCATAGCCATGTCTTCTTCCTGCTTATATATGTCGGACCTCAAATAGAAGAATGTTTTTGTAGAATGTCAAAAATCACAATGATGTATCTCGAGATCATGGCACATTCCTCTATGGAAGGGTTAAATTCCAATTTATTCCAAATGACTAATAATGCTTCATCTGTGGTAAACGGGATCACAACGACCCAAGTACTGTCACTCAACAACTGATCGATTACATTGGTAATTACTTGTGGTGCTGCTACATCATCTAGTTCTGACCTTGTCAGTTTCTGGAATATACGGCCAGTCTATTAAACAATGCTGGTGTTAAAACAAATTTGAAAGGGTCATCCGACAGTTTTGCAAATCCGTCCTTTTAGTAGAGGCAATCTTATGTTCTGTTTTTAATACTTGCTATATACCTCTGCAGTCACCGAAATTTGGGTTATTTCTGTAAGATTGTATAACCGCAAATGTTGTATAATGGACATTGTGCCGGGATTTCTTAACTTGAACAGTATATTTGTGTAATATATTCCTGGTGTGTGCATTCTTTTCAGAGGTTTTACTTTAGGGTGACCGTTTTTTGAGGGGAAAGCAAGGATTTTTGTAGTGATTTTTGTGGAATTTTTGGGAAATTAATTTCCAGTTTCACGGAAAGGGTCCTTTGGACAGCTGAAATCTTTTGGTTGGAAGTTGGAAGTTCACTCGAGTTGTACAAGTAGAACTTTGAACTGAAAAACATCCTCCACATGGATGATGCCTTGTTTTATGTTGAAATAAAATATTACAGGTTCATAATTCACGGAGGAAGAAGAACGCCATTTCAAGCGTCACTCACCCGGCATAATTTAACACTAATAAAAAATTCAGTAGTTCAAAATAGAACTTGTATGATAATGATAATATTTGCAGTTTCTTTAAAAGAAAACATTCGCTATTCATTGACCAAGCAATCAGTGATACTATCGGTTGAAATTTATAAATATTTATCTAAAAATATTTTTTCAGGAAATAGGTTTCTCAAGTTCAGTAAGTGTTATTGCCTTTTCCAATTGGCGCTTCCTTCATAATCTTTTGTTCGAAATAGCGTTGAACGTCAGGATCTTGATTATGTCATTATTTTCTCTTCGATATGCGATAACCATTTTAGTTGTTGCTATTGTTGAAAGTCCACACGTGATATGGTTTCTGGTATTTGGTACAGATCTTCCTTTGTGATTATACAGCGTCAGTCTATGAGATCTGATGAAGGATAGTCTTATTAACTTATTCATTCACTTGAAACCATTTTTAATCATTGATCTGATAAAACAGCTGATGTAGCTCATAGTTTGATACAATACATGACATCCATATAAAATGCTCGATTTTACGAGCCTATTTAAGAATAGGACCTGAGATTTTAGTTTGATGTTCTGATTTTGTATCAATTTGTGGTTATGGCCGAAAGTACCTCTAACACGGCCTATTCTATGTTCAGATTCCTTATCTTCTACTCTAAATGTGTTATAACTGACCCATAAACTGATGTAATTTAAGTATTTAGTATTTAAGAATTTAATATCCTGTATTTTTATGATGGATTCAGGTTAGGTGCCATCACTGCTTTCATTCCAATTCCAGGTCATAGTTTCTCTTTTGAAAAAGCTTCTCCTATTTTTTATGGCATATCTTCCGTACAAGAACGAAAACCAAAATGGTTTTATTACATTCCGTACAAGAACGAAAACCAAAATGGTTTTTGAGGAGGTCACTTTTATAAAATGATGAAAGCCTAGTTAATACAATTTTCACAAGTTCTTTCATCATAATGGATAGAGCCACTAGAGATACCTTTGTATGTGTAAGGGTTTTGAGTATTACCTTCTTGTTTACACAGTACATTAATGTACGACGAGTGCCAATTTTAAGCGATACATTTTTGATTACATACTTCCTTCATAAAATTGAGAAACTGGTTATTGAATTCTGGGAGAAGGTGATCTTTTTTCAAAAGTTGAGCCTGAAAGTCAAGTGATGCTTTATTATACTTAGATATTTATAGCTTTCTTAACTTCCTCGTCAGTAGGTTCGCTAATATTTATATTTGGAAATAGTATCTGCAATTATTAGCTATATGTTGGTGTATGTTCTATTTATGTGAGAATTTTTAGTGTGGTGATGGTTGAAATGTCCCTCAAAGTGTTTTTGAGACCAGGATATTTCTGTTTTGGTTTACATGTTAATGTGTTTTAGCTTTACTCAACATTTCAACATAGTCTATGCTTTTTGGTTTCTTTAGTTTCCAATTTTCAGGAGACATTGATTTCTCAGAGTATTATTTTTTTAATCTTCTTTGTTTAGTATTCTCCCTTCCATTTTTTCCTCTTCTGTTTGTTACTTTCTTATATCAATCTTTTCAACTCTAGAGTATCTTTTTTTCGTCTAGGTATTCTTGGAATAGTCACGCAGATTTCGTTTAATTTGATTCCTCTATGTTGGTTTGGTAGAGATTTATTAAAATCAATCTGAACTAATTTTATATATTAATTTTTAATGGCTTGGATGTTATCTTTCGTGATTTATTTGAACGGAAGCGAGCTATTCGGCTGGCTGGTGTTGTCAGTTTTGTTACAAGTAAGAGTTAATTACTCTGACATCAGTCACAAACTTCCTAAGCCAAGAGTTAAAAGGTGGTGATGTTGAAATAATAGAGCATTACAGTATTCTGGGGTTTTTTCGTAGAAAAAGTTTAGTTAATCCTGTGTATAACTATTTTGGAAACAACACTTTTTTTTGCTGTTAGCGCATAAGCTGATATCACTTGGATTTTACAGTGACGAACAACTATTTCGGCAGTTATCAGCCTTTTTCACAGGTATAATAATTAATTAATGATTTGCTTAGTGCATTTTCAACTCTATGTTGTCTCTTCTTTAAGCCAGTCCAAGATAAGTTGTATCCCAAACGTCTTACTTTATTTTCCTTAGAGAGTTAAGGAATATTTCGTGAAAATGGTGTGAGGCTGCTTGTTAATTGTGAGGCACAGAGATGATACGGCCAGAGGCAATGAAGTCCCTCACTATTAAACATAACACGCATAGATACTTCTCTGTTTTTGCATTACCAGATCAGTGGAGAGTATAGTCTGCTACGTAGTCTTTCAGATTGCTTTTATCTGAGAAGCGGGCCGCACTGCTTGCGCTAACATTAAAGGTTCTAATAGTTTCTTACAGTCTGCTACGTACATCATTCGTTCTTAATATGTTTGACAGTAATTTACTTTGCTTTTAAATATCTTCAACGTGTTCCTGTTTTGAAAATGTCCGTTAATCGGGATAGGCCACCTGGAAAGGACGGTGATATTTTTTTGAACTTGAGAGCAAATAATTATGTCCTTATACATGATCACCGAGTGTTGTTTATTGACAATAGTTTCCAATAGTTTTTTGGTGCATTTTCTTGCATATCATTCGTACTGATGACATTCATACTCTCTCTCTCTCTCTCTCTCTCTCTCTCTCTCACACACACACACATACGCACACATATATATTTTTTTCAAAGAGGTTGTTTTAAAAACAGACCAAGTAAATTATATTACTTTTGTAATAAATGTTTCTGTAGGCATATTAGTTTCCCATCATCTAGCTAGAGGTATAGAAAAAATTTATATATTTATAATAGACACAATTTGAGTTTATTTCATTTTTGTTTTCGGTTTACGTCTTTGCAGTTCATCAGTTTTTAAATTCTATCTACAAAAAAATATTTCTGCTTACCATAATTTCTAGAAAATAATACGCATTTTTTTAATTGTAAATTACAGGTTATAGTAGGGGTGCGTATTATAAATAGGTTTAAACAAAAATATTTTTTTCATTATTGATTTATAATATTAAATACGTACTTGTTGTTCTAAAATAAGAAGGATATTATCTCAATTTTCATCTTAAATCCAATAATAATAATTGTAACATTTTTGTCAATAAATTCATGTTTATCAGTAACCGCAATTTTTATTTGTCAAACAAATGAAAAAACTATAAAAAGGCCAATTTCGAAGAAAAGAGGATATCAAGTTAACAGTTTATTGAAATTTTTTATTTTCATCACACACACACACACACAGAGACACACACACACACACACACACACACATATATCTATGAGTTAAGTATACGTTACAATTAGTAATAAAATATATAGTAATATGTAAGATACGAGGGTGGGCTGAAATGTTTCATAGACTGACTATGAGGGAGTGACGCTAGAACTGTGAAATCTTGAATGCATTACTTTCAATACAATGTATCAATAACTGCATTGTTTCATTCCAGGTAAACTGACATCTGATTTTCAAAGAAAGCTTCAAAAGTAATTTAAGTGAAAATGGACAAAATTTGAAATCGTGGTGTTATCAAGTACCTGCAGAAAAAGGGTCTTGGCTTTCAAGGACATTCATGTCAGCATGACTGTCCTTGATATATATTAGGGGATGTCGCTCCAGCTTTATCAACAGTACAAAAGAGGGCAGCTGAATTTAGGCGGGGGAGGGAGAGTCTTGAAGATGATCTAATGTCTGGTCGTCCTGCAACTGCTACTACCGCGGAAAACATTGACCGTGTTTACCACATGGTAATATATGCCAGACGACTGACTATAAATCAAATAGTTAATGCTATTAGCATATCTCGTGAGAGAGAGGAGAATATTCTGCACAATTAACTTAGCACGACAAAAGTTTCTGCTCGGAGGTGCCACTTTTTTGACACCTTATCAAAAACACACCAAGTTGATCATATCACGGGAAAATCTGACATTGTTTGAGGCAGATCTATCTGGCTTCCTTGAACGTTTCCTAACCCAGGATGACTGTTGTGTTCATTACGTTGAGCCAGAGACAAAGAGACAATCCATACAGTGGAAACACCAAAGAAAACCATGGTCATTTCATCTGCAGAAAAGATGATGGCCTCAGTTTTCTGGGATGCAAAAGAAATTGTTTATATTGTCTATCTTCAAAAGGGCCACACCGGCCATGGAGAATATTATGCTAATTTACTGGGGCTGTTTCGAAAGGCTATCAAGACCAAACACATAAGAAAACTGCTGAAATGTGTTTTGTTTCACCAGGAAAATGCTCCAGCATACAAGTCCTTGGTTTCAATCGCTGTTGTGCGTGACTGTGGATCTTAATTGGTTCACTATTATCTGGTTGGTAATCAGTATCGCAGTGATGCTGAATTTTTTACCTGTGTGATCCAAGCACTACCACATCGATGGAAGAAGTATGTGGAACACAAGGGAGACTATGTTTAAAAATAAACCTCATTTCGTTACATTCCATGAGAGTCAGCCTATGAAGTTTTCAGCCGACCTTCGTGGTGTTGTGAAATATTGAATTAAAAAATATTCGTTAATAGTTTGAAAATTATGTAATTGTCTCGGCTCTGGAGATAAAATTAGCAGATATACACTTTGAATGGTTACAAATAGAAAAGTGCATTTCTTAAGTAGGATAACTGAGCCTTTTATTTTATTGTAAAAGTTTTCCGTGACCTAATTGTAAAGTAGACTTAACTTACAAGTAGTTTTCCTAATGAAAAAAATAGGACTCCCTATTTTTATGTCAGCAGACTTTAATTTTACTATTTAAAAGAAACCTGAGATGTTTACTAAACAAAAAAAATCGCATTATGAAATATTGTCGGATTTAAAATACATGAACTGCTTGAAAAATGTGTGTAATATTATATATATATATATATATATATATATATATATATATATATATATATATATATATATATATATATATATATATATATATATATATATATATATGTATATATATATATATATATATGTAATATTACACACATATATATAATATTACACACACACACACACACATATATATATAAAGGAATATACATTCATATATATCTGCATGTGTGAGTTTGTAAAAGCGTGTAGTCATAAACAGTCATGCATTACAAAATATCCAAATGCGTATATATTGTAGATGTATTAACGTTCCTACTGCAGTTTAAATCTCGAGATAGAAAAGGATGTACGTCACTCAGAAGTATATACAATCCAATAGAGAAATATGCAAACACATGCCTATATGATATATATTCGTTTTGAGAAATACATTCAAACGTACACATGTCGTTTCCATTCGTCCCATTTTTCATCTCTTTTAGGGTATTTCTTCTTGTTTCACCGTAAGGTGCGAGAGAATGGCCTCCAGAGACAAACATTTACTTCTTCTCTTCGGCTAACTGGCACCAGTTCCATTCGTTCAAGTTCTTGTTTGAGAATATTTTCAGTTTTTACACTTTACTTCAGACAGGAAACATTTGATAAAAAGTGGGTGGCTATATAAAATACAGTTTTGTCTTATTTTTGCTGCCATTTTTAAAGTTTATATCATTGTGTATTTATTTGAATGATTTACTCACAGATACATCTATTTGTAACTTGATAAATACATATAAAAATGAAAATTGACAGCGAAGAGAAAATGTAAATTGTTTCTTTTCGTTGAACCGAATTTACATATGGACACATTATATATATATATATATATATATATATATATATATATAAAGCAAAGGACTACAATATACTTCATATTTTAAGATTTATATATATATAAATATAAAGCATAGATCTACTATATCCTCATATTTGCAGATTTATACACACACACACACACACACACACACATATATAAATCTGAAAGTGTATATATATATGTGTATGAATATAGAAACGTATTTGTATATATTTAAAATTTGTATGCTTCCTTCTGTACATATGCAGTTATGTGGGCGTATGCACATAAGTTTAATGCACACACACACACACACACACATATATATATAGTGTTCTTCATAATTACCTCCTACATGTAGCTATCAGAAATACCTCCCACATAATGGTAAGCTAGATAAAAACAATATTGTCACGAATGTCTTACCATTATCTGGAAGGTATTTTTTCCGGACCATATATATATATATATATATATATATATATATATATATATATATATATATATATATATATATATAAGATTAACATGAGTAAAGCCTTGTAACTTAATTGAGTGATATTATCTTCAGCATGCCGTCTCCAGAGTTTCGTAAGTGGGCATGTCTGTTCACTCTTCAGAGCTTGTCAGCAATTTACTACTTATTTTTAATTTTTTCCTTTTTATACCTTTAAAATTGGTGTAAGTTTTTTTTCTGTACTTTTGTGTTCGCATGTGCGTGTGTGTTTGTGCAGCCATGCGCCCGTCTCTGCGGATGTTCGGTCGCGCGCGTGTGTCCATCTGCGCGGATGTGTGTATGTTTGAAGTGTCGTGATCATTTGGCCTTTTCGTTTTTTTCACTTTTCACTTCCTTTTTCTTTCGACAGTGGCCGGTTTTGTGGCGAGTTGGGACAACTCTAGACATGCCACCGATTTTAATTTATGAGCTTTTTAGTTTTTCTTTTTTGCCAGGTAAGTTGTATTTCATGTTTTACATAAATAATTGATATTAATGTGTAAATGTCACACACACACACACACACACACACACACACACACACACACACACACACACACACACACACACACACATATATAATTTACTCGAAAATTTTAACATAAATATATTAAAAAATCACTACAAAATAGCCATTTTGTTTTAACACTTCTGGTGTCTTATCAAGTGATGGTGTTGAATCTAGAATAAAGAGTTTTAAAAGGTTTAAATCGACCAAACACCCCTCGATATGGGAAAATCCTGTTACATACGCTGCATTGACCAATCAAAATATAAGTATATGGGAATTAAAAAAACTTGTCACCGAACCTTGGTGATAATAATTAATGCCTTAATGTTAAGGTTAGACTAAAATAGAAATTATTCTAATTAATATTAAATTTTACTATAAAATTGAAAATTACAAATTACCAATTTCAAATTTAATCTGTATTAAGTTTAAAATATAAAATTATTTAAAGAAGAAACTGAGGAAAAATACATATATTTTGTTTTAATTGAAAAACTAAAAACTCAGAATAAACGTTAAAATCTAATGTGGGTGTAAAGCTTCTTTACAACTTAGATGCATTTGAAGTGGTTATATGGGCAGGGGAGGATGAAATCTTGCAAAAGATACACAATCAGATTATAATACACAATATATCTAAATATGTCTACGTGTGCATAATCTGATTGTGTATGTATTGTCTTTTGCAAGATTTCATCCTCCCCTGCCCATACCACTACTTCACACACACACACATATATATATATATACACACTCCCGCACACACCGCACGTACGTTGCACACATGGAGATATATGTAATTGTTAAATAGTCCATATTTATTAAAGTAAGAGTAAGCTTATATCATGTCTTTTATCGTTTATTTAAAGTTTCATTTTATTTAATGGTTATTTATTTTTACTTTGGTGTTATATATTAAGGTATTAATTATGGGGTGGTTATGTTTGTTCGTTTTTGGTGTCTGTGTGTATATGTATATATACATGCATGCACACGTGTGTATGATTAATATATGTTCGTTTATTTATTTATTAATAAATCAAGATTATATTAAATTTGTATAATTTATGACTTTATTTAAAGTTTATATTATATTTATTTCATTTTATTATTTATATAAAGTTTATATTACATTTAAATAATTATTTATTTATATGCCTATGTGTTGAAACTTGACTAATGCATGGAATAATATGTGGAATAAAATGTACTTAGAACAAAATGTATTGAAACAAGAAAGTGTACACAATATTTACATATAGTCTTTTGTATATTCCTGGGAAGACCGTTCCTGGAGAATGTGTTGACTAAGTCGCAGTCGGGCAGAGTCTCTAGTTGAATCTCTTGATTCGCCTCCCATGTCTTCCCGGTACCAACCATATTTATATAGTCGGTACTCCACTATGCAAATTAGGTGGATCCTACCACAACACCCCCCTCCCTAGCCTTGGAATCCCTTTTGGATTTCAAACTGGCTTCCTATATGGGATGATGATTATGGCTATTTCTTTGTAGATCCCATTTGCATACTTCATATGTATATGTCAATCTGCTTAATTTTAATATCTTTTCCGTTTTGGATTCACGTCCAATGGGTCCGTGAACTTTCGTTTCCTACCGGATCTTCTCGGTTCAGGAGTATTCTGCGGAGGTTCTACTTGAAAAATATCATACATTACATCAATGGGATCTTCCTCCTCATCCGGTATACTCTCTTCATGCTCTAGAACGTAACATTTTTTAAGTTGGTTCTGGTGTCTTTTATGAGTATTCTTCGGCCCTTTAATTATGTAAATCAGGTCACCGATTCTCTTGTCCACTATGCCTCGCTCCCAGAACTCAACGTTGTTTCTGTAGCACTTGAAAAACACCTTCTCTTCGGCGGTGTATCTTTTTCTAGCTGTATACATAGTATTCTTTACTCTATTTTTTCCTGGCAAAAGCTTGTCAAACACTGACTTAATTTTCCTAGCGAACATTAGTTCAGCTGGTGCCATGTTTGATTGTGTTCTCTGGTTTGGCGTGATTCTGTATACTTGTAGGAATTGCTGAAGCGCCTTTTCAGTTGGAACTCCTGAGGCTTTCTTCAGAGCGGGCTTTAACGTATCGACAATCGTTCTGCGAGTCCATTGGATCTCGGATGATACGGTGGCGTCGTTATGTGGTTAATTTGATATAACTCACAAAATTCCTTAAATTCTTCAGAAGTGAATTGTGTACCATTGTCACTCACAATACACTCTGGCACACCGAACCGTGCAAATAGTTCATGCAAAAAAGTTGTGGTATTGGACGTAGGCTTTTTGCAGCGTAGTACTTCCGGCCATTTTGTAAAACTATCTACCACTATTAAGTAGTAATAACCTTCTACTGGACCAGCGAAATCAATGTGTAATCTTGTCCACGGATGATCCGTCTTGGGCCATGGTTTGTGTACTATAGGTGGTGCTTTAGCTGCTAACGCACACCCTTTACATCGATGAACCATGTTTTCGATATCCACATCCATTCCTTTCCAATATACAAAGCTTCGCATTAAGCTTTTTGTTCTATTAATCCCCGGGTGACCCATATGAAAGTCCCGTAGGATTCTTTTCTGCAACTTTTTTTACTACTCTCTCACCATATAATAAAATTCCGTCACATATTGAATAAATCTCCTGCACTTATTGGTCATTTGCTACCATTTTGCTTTTTATTTCTAAAATGAAATCATCGCTTTCAGCTTCTTTTTTTATTTCCTTTGATGTAACCGGTAGCTCTCTTACAATGTTGTTTACCATGCTTTTCACCTCATAATCTGCTCTGATATTTGCAATAATTGATTCTTCGAATCTTTCT
This sequence comes from Acanthosepion esculentum, assembly GCA_964036315.1. NCBI lineage: Eukaryota > Metazoa > Mollusca > Cephalopoda > Sepiida > Sepiidae > Acanthosepion > Acanthosepion esculentum. The sequence continues at coordinate 49,215,073 of OZ038492.1, read as the reverse complement.
TCTTGACTCGGTACGAGTCTTGATAAAGTATCCGCATGAATTATATTTTTGGATGATAGGTGCTTTATGTGAAAATCATAATTGAGAAGAATGGTTCCCCATCTTAACAGTCGATTTGCCGTATAAACGGGTAACCCTTTCTTTGAACCAAAAATAGTGATCAGAGGTTTATGATCCGATTCTAACATAAAATGTTTGCCGTAGATGTATCTATGAAATTTTGTTATGGCAAAAATGATACTCAGAGCCTCCTTTTCTATCTGTGAGTAACTTCGTTCTCCTGGGAGTAATGCTCTCGAAGCATGTGCAATTGGTTTTCTAGAACCATCTGGCATTATATGTTGAATACACGCTCCTACCCCGTATGGACTAGCGTCACTTGCCACTACAATATCAAGTTTTGGATTGTAAGAGGTCGGATGTAAGCATTTTCTTTATTTCATGAAAGGCTTTCTGACATTCTACCGTCCATTCCCATGCCTTGTCTTTTTTTAGTAGTTCATTCAACGGAGCTCTTAGATTGTACATTCCTTTAATGAACGCTTGATAATAGTTTGCGAGCCCCAGAAAACTCTGTAGCGTCGCCACATTAGTGGGCATCGGCATGTCTCTAATCGCAATGGACCTTTCCGGATCTGGAAATCTGCCATTTTTGTTGATTATGTGACCTAAATACTTAATTTCCTCAAGACCAAATTCTTTGACTTTAAATCCAAAGTCCTGAATCTTTTTAAATACTTGATTGAGGTGCTCTCGATGTTCGTCGACGTTTGCACTCCTTACTATGATGTCATCTAAGTAGGCACACGCAAAGTCTAAATCATTCAACATGACGTCCATAGCTTGTTGAAAAATGGCTGGTGCCACTTTAATACCAAAAGGAAGCCTGTTGTACCTCTATGCGTGTTTATCCCTAGTAACTTCGAACATTCCTCTTCGACGGGAATTTGGAGATAGGCATCTGATAAGTCGATTTTTGAAAATATCACTCCGCCATTTAGCTTGTTAAAAATCTCCTCCGGACTCGGTAACGGGTAATGGTAGTCCTTAATTACCGAGTTCAACCCTGTCGAAAAATCAACGCAGAATCTGATTTGGTTTGGTTTCTTTTTTATGCACACAATCGGCGCAGCCCATGAATTAGATTCTACTTTCGAAATTTCGTTTTACAACACGATCCTTTGTGAACATTCTTGTGGCACACGAAACATTTCTTATTTCTATATGGGCAATTTACCTCCCAGTGTCTTTCGTTACAACGTCTGCAATTATATGGTGGGACCTTTTTTCCATCCTCGTTCTTTTTATTTAATTTTTCTTGTCTATTTTTAAGATACGCCGAATTTTTACTCCAATTTTTTGCTGATGGGTAATTTGACTGTTTTTTTATTTTTTTAAATGTTTTTGAGACTCTTTCTTTAACTTTACGGCCCGTTGACACTCCTCTGCTAACTTTTGCAGGGTAAGGTCTTGTTCAGATTCGAGTTTAGAGAAAACTCTACGTCTTATTTCGGCACTCTTACTGGATACCAGTCCTTGAGCAAAAATTAAACACTTGAATTCTTCAACCGTAATCTCTGCCAATCTGAAATTGTCACAATGTCTATTCACTATAGATGCATATGTTAAGTAATCCTGATCGTCGGATTTAGAGACATTCATGCATAACCATCGTTTATGCCAAAGCGACATATTTGCTCCAAACAGCTCTTTTAGCAATTTCACTGTTTCCGAGAATTCCAATTCAGTTGTTTTTCTCGGTAGAATAAAATCTACAAATTTGCTATGTTCTGCTGTACCTAGCTTTCTTAGTAATAGACTGACTTTTCTTGAATTCGACCAGTTTTCACAGTCTGTGTAGAAAATATCTTCATATCGTTTAAAGTACGCTTCAAACGTTTTTTCTTCGTCTGGCACATAGTTGAAAGTTTCCAGCGAATTAAATATGGTGTTATTAGAATATGAAGAATTTCCTTCATTTGCCTGATAGTTGTTTAATTTCTCCAGTGTTAACTTTTGAATTTCTAAAAGTCTTTCATCTTGCTTTTCTTGATATTTTTGCTGTGCTATCTGTTGTTCCCTTATTAATAAGGCAAACTGTTCATGCTGGGATTTGAATAATTCAGATATGACCTTGGATAGTTCATCCATCTTTAGCTGATAGTGTTCATGCAACAAAGAATATACTTTTAATTTGTGTATCCACGGATATCATATAAGCTGACCAGAAAATCGAAACAACGTACGACTTTTTAATTTTATGTCTTGCTTTTACATTCACGCCCGTGATAATCAACTTTGGTATTTTTAAAAAATTTTTTTTTTGTGAACAGAGACCGTCGGACTTTTTTTTCGTTTTCGACTTCTGTTCGCGTATTTCAATGACAACTTCTGATTTTATTATCAGAGGTAATTCGTCACTATATTGTTGAACAAACAAAAAAAATAATTTTTTAAAGTTCGTTACCTTTCAAAGTCGACACGGTGTATTTGTGCGCTTTTAATTCCATGCATGTTTTTGTAGTCGGCCAGTTTTTTTTTCTTTTCTTTTTAGCGGGTGTCTCATTGTAGATAATTTTTTCAATTTAAAATCACCGTTATTCGTTTACGACACATTTCAAATTTTTCTGAGTGAACGTTCCTTTATGCTTAGTCGTCCTTTAACGAGTTCTACATATCCAGAAGTTCAGAATCCTTCGTCGTTACGTTAACTGTTGGACTTTTAATTAATAATTTTTTTTTCAGCCTGGGTTCTTCAATGACTTGTCCCAATTGTTGAAAACTCTCAATTACTAATTCTTTTTTTTTGTATGGTTCTTTCTACTTCGTCGCCATTGTTGAAACTTGACTAATGCATGGAATAATAATGCAACACAAAATGTACTTAGAACAAAATGTATTGAAACAAGAAAGTGTACACAATATTTACATATAGTCTTTTGTATATTCCTGGGAAGACCGTTCCTGGAGAATGTGTTGACTAAGTCGCAGTCGGGCAGAGTCTCTAGTTGAATCTCTTGATTCGCCTCAAGATTTATTTGTATAAAATACAAATTGTGGCACAAGGCCGAAAAAGGGGGAGGGGTAAGGCTGGTCTTAACTAACTATCCTATACCTAGCTAATCAGATTCGCGACCCATTCATACATTACAATTGACACATTCACCACAAGAATTCGTCCGTCACCGTTCAATCCTCCATACACCATAATACCACATCCTCACCAGGGGGGGACCTACAAAAACGCGCCCCACACCATAAAAATTGGATGATAATAAAATACATAAAAATCTAATCATGAAAAGATGCAAGGGGAGGGAGATGAACCCCATAACAAACTAAAAATTCAACAAATTTTTTAAAATAAACATAATTTATGTTAGTAGGGCCCGTCCAACCCTCAAAATAGAGAGGCCGCTGTATTCTGCCCAGAGGACAAAATCAAGAAGCACTCTCGCTAAGGGAGTGGGAAAGAGATAAAATAACTTGGACATGGGGAAGTAAAAGGCTGATCCAGATGAGATGAAAAGGAGGCCAAAACAAACTAGGGAGGTTGGGAATCTCGACTTGGATCATAACTAAAATGATGGCCGGGAAACAGGCCGGGAACAACACTTACTCATATTAACTAGGTACACTTAAGCTTGTCTAACCTAACCAAGGGGAGGGTTCCACAGGAAACCACCCCGATGTGACTCAGGTTGACCTAGAAAAGAAAATCAAGGCTAACCCCGTTCAAACGAACCAGGCTCGCCTCTTTTACCCACCTTTCGCTGAAGACTGTCGAATGCAATCGTTTTCTATCAGTTCTAATCTTCATCCCGAGCTGATGCTCAAAGAATCGGATCAAATCCTGATGCGAAAGACTATTGCCTCGCAAGACTTCCTCCATTCGCGTCGTCCATATCACCATTCGAGCCGTGGCTAGCAGCGTCAGAAACACCATTCGTTTCACCCCGGAATACGGGGGCGACACATTGTCACACGCGTATGCGCGATCAATGGACACGAGTTCTTCGGGAGCGAGGAAAAGCAATTCATCTCGAGACTTACAATGGCGCTCAGCCTTCGAGATGGGGAGACTGATGGTAAGGCTAGGGAAGGCGTCCCTAACAATCCCCTCCAGAATCGGATCTCCTCTAGTCAATGCGCGGCGTAGGAAAGCCAACCGAGAGGCACGGATGTGGCTCTTCAAGTGTGGCATTCCCAGCCTCCCATGACACGGACGTTTGGTGCAGACTCGTCTGTCGACCCTGTTCGCGCGTCTCCTCCATAAAATGGAGGATAGCGCTTGCTCGAGCGCCTTCTTCTGGGCCTTACAGAGAGGAAGTACTGACAATCGATAAAGAATCAGGGGGAAAATGTATCTAACACACACCTCCGCCCTGCCCTTTACGGACAACCTCCGTCGATTCCAAGTCTTACCGGCAGAAACGACCTTTGCTAGTACTTCAGACCAATTTTTCTTCAGCTGGAGGTCGGGTCCAAACCACACTCCAAGAATGCGGACAGGACCGTCCGTTCAACCGAAGCGGCCTGGAAGATCGCGCCCCTTCCAGGCACCTAACCGCTAGCCGGACGACTTGTCGCGGTTTATCTTGGCCCCTGTCACCTTCTCGTACCGATCAAGCGTCTTCTGTACCGCCTCAATGTCGTTAAGGGACGACACGAAAGCAGATACGTCATCGGCGTACGCGGAAACCCTGGCTCGAGACCCACCAGGAACGGCGATCCCGCGTAGGGCCGGACTGCACGCCTCGTCCTTCAGCCGGCGCAGGAGAGGCTCTAACGCCAAAGCATAAAGGAGAGGCGACAGCGGACAACCCTGACGAACCGACCTCGACCTGTACCACAGCACTGGGGGAGCGATACAGGAGGCTAATCCCGCGGCAGAAGTCGGGTGCGAATCCGGCGGCCTGCAGGACAGTAGCAAGGTAGCGATGGTCGACCTTATCAAATGCCTTGGACTGATCCAAATTGATCAGAGCGGCTTCTTCGTTGGCTTTTACGCCCTCTAGGATCGTGCGGATCAAATGCAGGTTGCTCTGAATTGTTCGGCCCCTCACAGAACAAGTCTGCTCAGGTCCCAACAGAGACTCGGCAACTGACTGCAAACGCTCCTGCAGGATCTTGGCCATAATCTTTAACTCTGTGTTTAGCAGAGTTATGGGCCTATAATCATCTAGTTCCCCCCCAACACCCATGCCCTTTTTCAACAGAGTGATCACACCCCTGGAAATGCGATTGAGGATGGACCCCGACCGAAACCAGTTGTTGAACACTGCTGTCAAAATCGGAACAAAGATGTGCGACAGCCTCAAGTACAATTCATAAGGCAAACCATCCAGACCGGGCGACTTGCCTCTGCCGACCTTCTTCAGTGCCTCGTAGACTTCGCCCTCCGTGATCTCTCCCTCGCAGCTAGCTGCTTCAGTCGGCTCAAGCCGAGGAAAGTCAGCCAAATAGCTGCGAAACTCCTCCTCACGGAAACCAGGCTCCTTGGTAAAGCGGCTCTCGAAATGCCGCCGAAACGCCTCGCACATGTCGTCAGTCGACCGCAGAGTACGCCCCTCCGGGGTTTTGACTTGACGAATGTATCGATCACCAGCTCGACGGACTTCTTCTCGACGCAGATCTGCGCCCAGGTTCACAGGTTCGTTAGACATCTTACTTAACTTTGCCTAATTACCTGACCCATGTAGCGCTCGCTATTCGAACGCTGCGGGGCCTCCCTAGCTAGGGCTATCTCTAGGGGATCCCCCCAGCCTCCGCCCGGTAAAAATTAGCCTTAAGTGTCTTTACCTTATCAGCTTTATTTAGAGCGAGCCGTTTGCTGAAATCAGTGGTGAAAGACCTAATTCTATCCTTAAGTTTCTCCCACCATCTATTCCCGATAACCGCCCCACTAGCTCCCGCTGCACTAATCTAATTAGCTGCTCCTGGAAGTCCCGCCTGTCCTGTAAAGACAGTGTTCTAACGCCACACGGGCACAAACGAGTTTGTGGTCCGTGTAGCCTACCCAGTGGAACGTGGGACAATCTAACAAGTCTATGTCGGCTCTACGAACTAACATTCTGTCAAGGTAGCTAACCTTGTCAGACGGCCAGTTAAGCGCCCACGTCCACATTTTCCCACTGGGATGATCGACCCGGTATCTATCGACGAGACCATAATCGCTGATCAGATCGACCAGGCTACGATCGCCCCTTCTCCCGCTAGCGTCCCGTCCCCTGTCTAACTTGGGGTCCAGGATGGCATTCCAGTCCCCCATTAGAACTAGGCGCGAAGAATCGACTAGGAACGGCCCTAACCACCGAAAAAAAGAACACCGCCCTCCCGGTCATTGGGCGCATAAACCGCAACGACCCGAAACGAATCACTTTTCACGGCAATATCGGCCACGATTAACCTGCCCTGTGGCGGAAGTATTTCCTCCACCTCCATCTCATTTTCTGCGTTTTTGTTTGGACTTTGCTGCTGCTGCTTTTGTTTTTGAATTCTTTGTTTTTGACTTCTTTCTGTTTGTGGCTCTTCTGCCACTGACTTCTTGGGCGATTGTTGCTGCTGCTTTGACTGCTGCTTCTGCTGCGGCTTTGGCGGTTCTTGCTGCTCCTGCTGTTTCTCTGGTGGAGCTTCCTTCTGGGGAGGCAAGGCACCAGCCTTTGTTTTGCGTCCCCTGGTCACCTCCTTCCAACCCTCGTCCTGGGTCTTCTTAGGTTCAGTGACTTCCGCTGTTGCTGGTGATGCTGAAGCTGCTGTTGCTGTTGCTGCCGGTTGCGGGGTCACCTTTGCTCCTGGACATACCTTGGCCATGTGCCCCGGTTTTCCACAGGCCCAGCAGAAAGGTTTTCGTCCCTCGACTACCACCAACATCCTTCTGTTCCTACATGTTATTATGTTAGGAATGTCCTGGAAGTTCTGCTGAGTTAAGGTGATCTCTATTGTCACGTCACCTGTTCCTATTCCGGCTTTACTCATTACCGTCGCCACCTTCTCTATCTTCCCGTATTGGGCGAAGAAAGCTCCCAGACGGTCTTCACTGATGTCTATAGGCACTCCATGGACCGTTACATTGGTCCTTCGAGTGCCCATATATTCGGTCTGAAGCCGAAGCGTCTTAGATGTCAGGACGGTGCCGGCCAATTTTCGTGCTTCTTCTTCTGAAGCCATAAGAAGGTCCCACAACGCCCTTGTCCTTCTTGGCAGTATCTTCGGCGTAATATTTAGGCTTTTAAGAGCCTCCTCCATCGTTTCCCTGCTGACGCCAATCAAACTCCGACTCTTAATATCGGCCGTCAGCAGGGAAATGATTCTAACGTTGACGCTGTCGAAAGCCTCTTGAATGGTTAAAAGGTCCGTTCCATTCGTATACTGTTCAAACTTTTTCCTTAAATCCTCATAATAGTTTGAATCCTTTTTCGGCTGACTCTCTGTCCACGCCAACTTTTTGGTGATTACTTCCTCAGTCGTCACCGGTGGTTGATCCTCCGGTGTAGGACTTGACTCTGGTGTAGGATTAGACTCCGCCATAATAGTAATTTACACTATTATGACGGAGAAACAGTCTTTTGTTTTTTCTTTCAAAGATTTCTTTTTTTTTTTAAAACATTTACTTTTTGTTTTTTTTAAAAAGAAATTTTTAAACAAATAAAAGGAAATAAAACCAAATAAAAGGTCGGACCGAAATCCGAGGCAAATAAACAAAACCAACAATGAACAGTAAACGAAAAGAACAGAATCAAACAAAAGACGGGGAGGGTAACAGCAAAATAAACGAAATACAAAACTAAACAAATGTCAAACTGAAAAAAGAAAAGGTTAAAAAAATGGAAAGAAAGGGTTCAAAAATGCGTACAAATTAAAAAAAAAGGAAAGAAAGGGTTCAAAAATGCGTACAAATTAAAAAAAAGAAACTTTTCAAACAATTAAACTTAGCTTATAGCTGGTCCAAAAAACACATAAGACGGACAGAAAATCTCCTGGTTCGCCTCCCATATCTTCCCGGTACCAACCATATTTATATAGTCGGTACTCCACTATGCAAATTAGGTGGATCCTACCACAACACTATGTCTAGCCATTATTTCAGTTTTCTTGTTTAAGAGTATGATTTGGTTTTTTCAACTAATTATTGCTATTTTTTCCTAAATTTACAATTTTTATTCTTAATACTGTATGCGCTGATTTTTTATAATTTCCCATTTGGTTCTGGTGGGATATTGTTTTCTCTTTGGTTCCATAAGTATCTTAATAGGGTCGTCTTGTTTGCGTATTTTTCTTTCGAATGACATTTTGTGGTTATAATATCTTTCTTTTAAATTT
>OZ038492.1:49136751-49204251 GCA_964036315.1 Acanthosepion esculentum | reverse complement strand
ACAAAAGAATTGGGTTAAAATCCACCTGTCTACATAGAATCAAATTTCTACTCAAATACGTTGACACAGATTGATATACTCTATCTGAACCCCGGGACTACAAATACTAGTATTGATATTGTTTATTTTTGTTAATATTTTTACTATATTTTTACTATATTACATTTATTACCTTTACTATATAACTATTGTTAGTATTAGACTTTAATGAATTTAACATTTTTGCTAATCTATTATTTTCATTATCTTATCATTACCATTTTAAATATATAACCATTATTATTTTTTTTATCTCACTTTTACTTTTACCTTTAGTCTTACCATCGGAAACGTTTTTATTACCATGTTTATTTATTTATTTATCTATTTATTTATTCATTCATTTATTTATTTAATTGTATATTTTAATTAATTACATATTTACTTGCTCTTATTTATGTGATTTTTATTTTATCTTATTTTATTTAATTATCATTGATATTATTTTTATTAGTATTTTAAATTTAATTTTATTTTATCACTGCACTGTAGCATTAATATTAATAATATTATTAACTTCTTTATTGATTTTCATACAAAATAGAATTACCCCCTCTTGATTTCTAGACGATTCTTCCTTTTCATAATGCCAGTATCTGTTTTTAAATTTTAAATTACAATTTATAATTCTTATTTCCAACCTTATTTTCAATCTTAAATGTTAATATTAATTCAAACCCAAAATTAATTTATTCATACAAACAATTAACAACAATAACAATCCATCCTAACAATAAAATTTTTCGCGATAACCAGAAATATTTAAAAAAACAATGTTAACCCGCACAAAATAATACGTACCTGAAGATTACCTTAGCATGAAACTACACATGGGGCAGACAATGAAGTATAGCATCTATGTATATTTTTAATATACATATATATATATATACATATATATATATAGACGATAATATATATATAGAATGTACACGATATAATATATATACACGATATATTTATATATATATACACGATGTTAAATATATATATATACAATATTATATATATATATATATACATACACACACACACACACATATATATATATACACCTACACGATATCATATATATATATACACTCACAATATTCTCTATATATATACACACAGAATATACACACCTGAAGATTGCATTAGCATGAAACTCCACTTGGTGCAGAGAATGTCTGATATATATATGTTTATTGAGGTATCTTAACATTTCTGAATCTTAATTAGAAGTTGTTCCAAGGCAACCTCAGTATTCATAAATTCATACATGATAGTAATTGATTTTACTTCGGCTATGCAGGAGACAGACGATTTGATTAATAAAAACCGGGGATATATTTTGATACCGTTTCATCAAGGACGCTGCCACTACCGCAAACAGAACCACATAACAGAAGTATGGGAAGGTGCCAAGGCGAGTACTTGTAAGTGGCACAAATTTTTTTGTAGTTTTTAATAGCCAGTTGAGGCGAGCATGAAGCGCACGATGCGTTACCCAAAGCAGCCCTTATGGTAAAGGGAGAAACACACCAACGGTGTACGGCAGAGGATGCATATTATAAATCTGCATGCTGCTATTCTTTTATTATCCCACTTCTTTTTGCTGAGGCCTGAATTGCGTGGACGCACTCGACTTCTCTGACAGTTAAATGAATCCACCTTCCCACGTATTGTTTTTGTGTTGCAACTGAATATGGTTACGTGTAAATAAGTACGAATGCAGCTATGGCGGGGTTTAAGTGATAAGGGAGCATCTAGTGAGCAAGACAACCTTTAATGAAATGTCTTAGTAATGGCAAGTGGATACTACGATGACCTTTAAATAAACCGGGTTCAAAAATGAAGGAACCTACGATGCAGCTGACATAAAGATGTGTACATTGTGTTTAAACATGACCGACCATGGGCTATAGGACTTTTGCGTAGGTAATACTTTGTTTGTTGGAGAGTAAACGTAAACGTTATCCTTACTCCCGACTCGGGAGCAGCCTACGTAAAGCTCTCCATGGGCGAAACACTGTTCACCTAAATGCAGACTCGCGACCCTGAGCGTATGTCCTCGCGATTTGGCCATTGTTGTTGAGCTGTGCCCGCCGTACCCTAGGGCTTTCTGAAGCTCTAGCAGACGCAGTAGATCTGGAATTCCTCAAACGACGATTAGCGGTCTGCACAGGACTTTCTAAAGCTCTGGCAGACGCAGTAGCACTGTCATTTCTTAAACGACGAATAGCGATTTGTTGAGGTTGTTCCGAAACCCTGGAAGATGCTGTAGCCCTAGCATTCCTAAGACGACGCGAAGTGGTTTGTTCAGGGCTTTCTAAAGCTCTAGAACATTCTGTAGCGCTGGCATTCCTTAAATGCCGAAGATTTGTCTGTGTTGGGGTCACGGAACCCCAGGCACTAGAAACGCGTATTGCGTCCTGTGAATTCTGTACTAAATGCTCTTCAGTTGAAAGTCTAGCGCGCCGTGATGACATAACTGATGCTACTGATGCCAGTCTTTCAGTCCGTTCAGCGGTACCTACCGTGGAGATGCGGGTAGCAGAGCATGAGGCCATCCACGAAAGGCGCAACGTAATCAACAAATTGCAGTTTCCGTAAGAAACGAATGAAGTGAGCCAAGTGCGGGATAGTAATCGCAGAAGTGTGAACACGCGTGCGAGTTATGGTATAAAGAGGCGGTCGACCGGTTAATCTTGAGCGCACATACTAAGGTGATGTACGTACGCACGTGCACACGCGTGCTTAAGAGAACTGCTCTCGCGTATGATTGGATGGGCCCAATGTCAAACGCTTGCAACCGTGCCAATGAGCTAGCAGCAACCTTGAACAGTTGATGCAATTGGTTAACCACCAGGTGGGTTAGTCAAAGCAGTGCACAGTGGCGGATGATGTTTCAAAATATTATCTGGCTACTTTATTGTATCGTTTTTTTTATTGATAAATATGAAAGCTATATAGTTCCTTATCCCAAAATAGGCATTGTCTTTTCGATTTACGTTGTCACCGATGTAGCGCAGTCTCTCAAATTCAACCAATCAGAAAATGGGATTTTCAAACTTCATTTTTCTTTGAAAATTTTGAGCAGCCAGGAGATATGAGGTAATTTTATTGATCAGAAGTTGAAAATACAGGCGTTTTCACACTTCTTATGAACAAAATTTGAAGCAATGTTAATTTCGTTTATTGATGGATGATGAAGGCATTTAAGTGGCATGAATTTAGATGAAAACGTGCGAGAACTTTTTTGGGCAGCAATGCGCAGTAGTAAAATTATAGATGAGTAGGTGCCTTTTGCTACATGTAAAAGACATAACAGTCCCCCGGTGTCTCCCCGAATGAAAAAATGCAATCAAATTTTAAAAATTGGACAATTGGTGGGTGGGGGAACCGATTCTGTCCACTTGGCTTAAAAGTGATGGCGTGAAGTGGCATGAAATGTGTTAGTGATTGCTCACTGAATTCAATCCTATGCTTTAGTAGGCTAAATGGGCTACAAACACCTACAAAGCAGCAATTTCACCTTGTTTTACTGATTATTCTGGTAAAATTTGACATGTAGCTCTGTAAATCCCTTTTAAAATGGCCTTGACGTTTATTTTACTGTGCAAATGCAGAAAACATGGAAAGTATTTGTTGTGAAGTTATTTCGCAGTGGAGGCTTGTATTTGCACTAAAATCGGTCCTAAATAAGTTCGACGTACGAAACGTTAGGAACTTGATATAATGGGTATTAGGCAGAGTAATCTTGTTATAGTCGCTGACTACCTTTGTATTCGACTAACTGTCGACTACTGTCGTCCGACATTGACTGACCCTCGTTCCTCTTACTACTTCTACTTATATTAGGTTGAAGAGTCTAATAACTATAGAATAAGTGGGTTCCACCATAACACCCCCTCCTAAAAACTTTACTCCGTAAGAGTAAAACAGTTTTCTTTATTTTTTAATTTTTACAGGAAATATGAAGAAAAAACAAACAAAAAAAAATTCATTTTTTTAGCAACACCGTAGCGTATCTGCTACGTTTTGGATCCACTTTTAAATGATCAGTTGCCTTTCTTTTTCTCCTGGATCGGCGTACCTCAGGTAAAATTGTTGCTGGCGTTGTTAGATAAAACGTATTGAAAATCACCTCCATAGGCGTTTCTTCCGCGTGATCGCTGTCAACCACGTCTGATCTGGTTAATGTGCCGTTTGCCCGTGAATTTTTCGCCTTTCACCAAGTACATCATGTTGCCAATCCGCTTTTCTATTTTTCCAGTCTCCCAGAATGATTTATTCTGTTTATAGATCTTAAAGTATACTTTTTCACCAGGATTGTATTTTTTTACTTGAATAAGTTTTTCTCTACCTGGCTTTCCTTGAGTTTAAATCCCAAATCCTGTATTCTTGAAACTACTGCATTTACATGTTCCACGTGTTCTGATATACTTGTACTTCTCATGAGGATGTCGTCCAGATACGTTACGGCAAAATCTAGACCACCCAACATCGAACCAACATCAACATTACTTGTTGGAAAATGGCGGGCGCGACCTTAATCCCAAAAGGTAGTCTGTTAAATTTATACAGACCCCGATGTGTGTTTATACACAAAAGTTTTGACGTTTCTTTTTCTACCGGTATTTGCAGATATGCGTCGCTGAGGTCTATCTTCGAAAATATTGTGCCTACATTAAGCTTCGCAAATATTTCTTCCGCTGTTGGTAGAGGATAATTATAGTCTTTGAGTGCCGAGTTTAAACGCGTCGAGAAATCCGCACAAACACGAATTTCTTTAGACTTTTTTTTACGTATACCGTCGGTGTTGCCCATTGACTACACTCAACTTTTTTAAGTATACCGGTTTTCTCTAATCTGCCCAATTCTTTATCTATCTGTTCAATTGAGGCAAACGGCACATTCCTTTTCTTTTTGAATACCGCCTGAGCGTCTTCTTTTAGCTGGAATTTTGCCTCCATCTTGGTACACGTTCCCAACCCTGGAGAAAAAACAGTAGGAAATGTTTCCTTAAGCTTCTTCATTAATTTTTGGGCTTCGGTTTTAAACTTTCTACCTTGTAACAGAAAGAATTCATCGGTAGATCCCATAATTGGAATTCTGTTATCCAATTCGTACCCAGTAAGTTCGTGGTATTTTCTATGACAAATAGTTTAGCTTTTCGCGTTTTTTTATTTAACGTGACGTTTGTAACAAATTCTCCAATAAATTGTATTTTTTCTCCCGTCACTGACCTCGCGATTTTCTTTGTCTTCATTAAAGTTGGTTTCCCCAACTTATTCCACGTATGATAATTTATGATAGATAGATCCGAACCAGTGTCAAGTTGCATTTTTATATTTTTATTACTTATTTCGACGGTAACAAATTTTCTGGTTATTCCATCTTTTACCTCGTTGGACTTTTGCGTGCTTTTATGTCCCACTCTTTTACAGTTGAAGCATTTTTTTATTTCTAAAATCGCAATATCTGTACCAGTGTAGTTCACCGCAAGCAAAACATGGCTTCGGGAGTTTTTGTTTATTTTTCACTGGTATTTCACTTTTTGCTTGATAATCCGCAATTTTAGATTTCTTTTTGGTAGACTGACTTTCTTCTTTGTAGCGTATTTTCCTTACATGCGAAACGCCAGACTGTTCTATCTTTTTTGAATCTTTCTTTACACTAACATATCTTGTGCAGTCTTCTGCCAATTTCTGTACCGTAATACTTGGATCGCTTTCCAATTTTGCCAGTTTAGTACTGGCAAAATTGGAAAGCGATCCAAGTATTTTTTCTCAACTCTGTGTCTCTTTCCGATACCATCCCTGAACAAACACCAAGCACTTAAAATTGTCTGCGCTTAACTCTGCCAGCTTGAATTCTTCACAATGTTTATTCACATTGGCTGCGTACGTTATATAGTCGTGTTCATCATCTTTCATCAGATTCAAACATTTCCACCTCTTGTGGAACAGAGATGTCTTTTTACTAAATAATTCACTTAATATACTTACCGCCTCGGTAAATGTCAACTCGCTAGTTTTATTCGGTAAAATGTAGTTTACCAATTTGTTATGCTCAGCAGTTCCTAATTTGCTTAAAAGAAGCCTAACCTTCTTTCCTTCAGACCACGAGTGGCAGTCCTCGTTATACACGTCCGTATATATTTTTTATAATACTCCGCAAAAGTTATCTCTTCATCTGGACTGTACGTGAATATTTCAATTGAATTCCATATTGTATTCTCTGGGAAAGAATCATTTTGTAGATTGTTCTCTTTCCTCATCTCAGTTATTTCCAGAAATTTGTTTTGAAACTCCCTATGTATCTGTTCCATTTTTTGTTGGAATTGCATTTGTCTATTGAAAGTTTCCTCCTGTAGCTACATCTGGAATGTTGTTTGTTGCTCTAATATTTTCGTCTGTTGTTCCGACTGGAACTTAAAGAATTCCCAGAATAGAGTTTTGCATTCATCCATCTTCGCAAAAAGTTTACACAATTTCTAAATAGTGTAGAGGGGGGGGGGTCATACGAATTTGCAATTCGTGACATATTTGAGCAAACTGTATTATCGAGAAAAATATTTCTTTTCTCGACAGATTCTTTCGTCACTAAGTTGACGTCTTGGCTTGCAACAAACTTTGCCAAGTTTTTTTTAAGTGTGAATCCGAGACTTTGTCACCGAAGTTATTGTGGCGAGCGAATTTTTTCTTCCTCCGTATGAGTGCGAATCCTCGTCGCCAAAGTTGCTGTGGAGTTATTTCGCTCTGGAGGCTTGTATTTGTACTAAAATCAGTCCTAAATAAGTTCGACGTACCAAAAGTTAGGAACTTGCTATAATAGGTATTACGCAGAGTAACCTTGTTTCGCTACACAATAATAACCATGTTTCAAAAATGGAAGCTAGAAACTTCGAATTTAATTTTGTTATTAAATTAAAGACATTAGTTCCATTTCCTCGTCAAGCAAATTTTGGAGTAACTTATTTTTTTTAAATTTACAGTTTTAAAGGCACGACAAAGATTCATAATTGAGTGGTGCTAGAGTGTTTCCAAGGATACAGAGAAATCCACTCATCTAGACAAGGGGTGCTAGCTTGTTCAATGTAAAATGATCCTTGAAAGGGTTAATAAACAAATTAAAGAAAAAATAGGCCTGAAACTTTGGATAAATAACAAAGACGCGATAAACTGGTTTACTTGTATAAAAGAAAAAAAACAACAACAACTGTACACTAATGCAGTTTGATATTTAAAATTATTACCAATCAATATCAGTAGAACTGTTCCTGAATGCGTTGTACTTTGCCACCCAGTACACAGATATTACAGAAGAAGAAAAGAATATTATTGTAAATGCGAAAAAATCGGTATTGATTCATAAAGGTGAGGAATGGATAAAGAATTCATATGACCACTTTGACATCAGAATGGGATCACTGGACTCAGCCGAGTCTTCTGATCTCATAGGTCTTTTTATATGATACAACCTTACACCGTCCTGGGTATGACGTTAAACAGCATCCGAGTCCTGGATAAGACGATAAATTACATCCAACAGCAAGGCCTCTGATCAGGAGGTTTTGAGGAGCGTGGAACCACCTCTTAATTGCTGATGTTCCCAGGTCCACTCTGACCCGGGGTGGTAGCACCTGTTAGGGTCCCAGCTATGGGAAAATAGTGAAATCCCAAGATGTGTCCACGTCCTGGGTATGACGATAAACTACGTCCAACCAAAAGGCCGTCGATCCGATCAATCGGCTGGTCATGTCATGCCCCATCACATCTAACCCATCCCAAAACAACTACAAATTACAATTAACTTTCCCTCCCAAACCCTACACTAAATATACTAACACCTTACGCCTAAAATGTGATGAGAAACAATGATGTTGCCAGCTATACGTTTTTGAAACGATGATGTTGCCAGCTATACGCTTTTGAAACGATGATGTTGCCAGCTATACGCTTTTGAAACAATGATGTTGCCAGCTATACGTTTTTTTGAAACAATGATGTTGCCAGGGATACATTTTTTTGAAACAATGATGTTGCCAGGGATACATATTTTGAAACAGTTGCCAGCTATATGTTTTTGAAACAATGATGTTGCCAGCTATACGTTTTTGAAACACTGATGTTGCCAGCTATACGTTTTTGAAACAATGATGTTGCCAACTATAAGTTTTTGAAAAATTGATGTTGCCAGGGATACATTTTTTTGAAACAATGATGTTGCCAGCTATCCGTTTTTGAAACAATGATGTTGCTAGGGATATATTTTTTTGAAACAATGATTTTGCCAGCTATACGTTTTTGAAACAGTTGCCAGCTATACGTTTTTGAAACAATGATGTTGCCAGCTATACGTTTTTGAAACAATGATGTTTCCAACTATACGTTTTTGATATATCTAGTAAATACTGGATCTGGCATTAAATAACCCATAGTGGTTGATATGCCATAAAACCCCAAACAAACAAACAAACAACCTTACAGCGCACTGTGATATTGATTTAACTGACATTGGTTTGTACAGGGACGATGGTCTTATGGTTATCAGAAACTCTACTAACTTCAAAATAGATAAAATTAGAAAGGTATTATATAAAGAATTTAAAAGCATGGGTTTAAAAATTACCGTCAGCACTAAATTAAAAAACGTTAACTTCCTTGATATAACATTAGATTTAAAGAAAAATACATACACACCTTATAAAAAATTCAATACCAATCCTTTATATATACACCCTAAATCAAATCACCCCTCATCTATAATTAAACATATACCTTTATCTATCCGAAAAAGAATAAGTACAAATTCAGCAAATGGCAAGATTTTCGATGAACATATTAATTTCTATAATAAAGCTCTAAAAGATAGTGGCTACAAAACCCAAAACTAACTTATATTAAAAGTGAAAATAGTAAACATAGAAAGAACAGAAGTAGAAAAATAATTTGGTATACGCCCCCATACAACCAAATGGTAAAGAACAAATTAGGACAAAAATTCCTCGCATTAATAGTCAAGCACTTTCCCAGTGAAAGTAAACTAAGTACTATTTTCAATAACAATACACTAAAATTAAGTTATAGCTGTACTGATAACTTAGAAAAAATTATTAAGAAACATAATACTAATATCTTAAATAAACACTTATACCAGAACCAAAAACTTTAGACAATGGAAAAATAAAAACAAAAACTGATGAGAATAGACAAAAATTATGTAACTGTAGAAACCCTCAAAACTGTCTTCTACAAAATAAATGTTGCACGGAATCATTAGTATACCAATGCAATATATATTTTATTGAAAATCCTGAAAACATAAAAATATATATGCGTTGCACTAGCCATGAGTTCAAAAAAAGGTTCAACCAACATCAAAGTTCATTTAGGATAAATAAACATAAAAATCAAACATCTCTCTCAAAGTACTTCTGGCACCTAAAAGAATCCAATAAATTACCTAGAGTAAAATGGAAGTTAATAAGAAAAGCTAAAATATGTAGGTCATTAAATGACCCATGTCTTTTGTGCATACATGAGAAACTATATATTACTGAGTTTATAAAAAATAAAAATTTACTGAATCAGAGAAATGAAATAGCTATTTTGCGCCGTCATTGTCAAAAATTTCTTTTAAACAACATTTAAAAATTAAATTTAAAAAAATAAGACCTGGTAATATACATACTTATATTTGATGTAAATAAATAATTTTAAATACTGTAAGTAATTCTATTACATTTACTTGTTTTATAAAAAAAATTATAGTCGATTAAATTTAAAAGTAAAAATATTTTAAAATTGGTTTTAAAATTTTAGTTAAATAAAACGGATTCTAACCTAAACATCTTTTAAAATTGTAGTTAAATAAAACGTATTCTAACCTTAACACCTCTCTCAAAGTACTTCAAACACTTAAATGAATCCAATAAAACACCTAAAGTTAAATGAAATTAATATAAGTTAGAATATGTAGGACATTAAATGACCCATGTCCTTTTTACATACATGAGAAAAATATATATTAGTAAGTTTATAACAAATAAAAAGTATAAAAAATAAAAGTTTACTGAATCAGTGAAATAATTTAGCTATCTTTGCCGTCATTATCATAAATTTTATTTAAAAAAAATCTAACCTGGTAATATACATAATTATACTCGATATGAAAAAATAATTTTACATACTGTAAGTAATTCTAATACATTTACTTGGTTTTAAAAAGAAATATAGTCTATTAAAAATTAAAAAGAAAATTTTTTAGAATTGTAGTTAAATTAAACATATTCTAGCCTAAACAGCCCCCAAAAATCTTCAAGTATACAAATAGAAAAAATGCCGTAAGAATTTTGCCGTTAACAATAAAATTTTTATAAAAAACCCAGACGGCTTGCATTTAGCGGATGTCAGAATTTTTTGAAAAATACATCCCTACCCATCCCTAAACATAACCCCACTTTCGAATGTAACTATTAACTTATACAACGAAAAATTGAAATTGAACAAGCTAGCACCCCTTGTCTAGACAAGTGGATTTCTCTGTATCCTTGGAACCACTCAATTATGAATCTTTGCCGTGCCTTTAAAACTAAATTTTAAAAAAAAGTTACTCCAAAATTCGCTTGACGAGGAAATAGAACTAATGTCTTTAATTTAATAACAAAATTAAATTCGTAGTTTCTAGCTTCCATTTTTGAAACATAGTTATTACTGTGTAGCGAAAAAATATTTTAAATCAGTTAATTTCTAATATTAATGCTCTGTAAATTTACATTGAGCACTATTGTAAAAATAAAAATATCTATAAGAATACCGGATTATATATCTTACTGTTCTTTCTTTCAATTTATATATACATATACATACATACATTATATATACATATACATACATATATATATATATATATATATATATATATATATATATATATATATATATATATATATTCTCGATCATTGTTTTGCATTTTATTCTTTGCATGTCGTTATAATTTGTGCAAAGTTAAAATGACACGGTATGTTTGTGGAGACTTAAAATGAAAATAATTAGTTGAATATCTTGACCTGTAATAATGTTAGGAATTAGTTTAAACGATATTTATTAAAAAATGTGATAGTAGGGTTGAGGAGTTTTTTTAAGTACTGATAGTGTTATGGTCCAATATCCTCGCACCACTGTTATGGTTCAAGGTTAGGACCAAGGAAGAACAACACGAACACAAGAGTAGAAATAACAAAGATATATTACACAGAATAATAATACAAGATGTTGAAAGTGTTAGTATGACTGTCAGTCTGATTTGGAGTGAACTACTATTGGCTCGACTCGAATGTCTTTATGTCAATTCTTATTCGTCGTTTTTGTATTTTTGAACGGTGTCTTGGGAACGCCAACAGTATGGCACAATCCCAACTCCTCGGGTCGACACCCACGGCAGCAAGCCCTTCAGTGTGGACAGGAGATAAACCCTCCCCAAAAGCACAGGAGTACTACAAGGGAGCCAGAAAAAAATAACCCTGCATGGAGGACCACTTCATGGAGGACCACTTCATGGAGGACAAGGAGGTTTTTCTTTGCTAAGTTTGGGGAGGCTACCGGTATCTCGCTAGGGATAGCCACTGGTGACGTGGAAGTTATGGTAACTGTTATCAGGAAAAATTTCATCGCGATACCAAATATCTTTATTTGCGAAAGACGTTCAATCTTCGTGGTAGTAGAAGGTCGCCGATCTCTCTGCTGGGTATGTAGGACTGCCGGTCATATCTCAAAAGCGTGCGCGGGAAAGAGACCAGAATCGCAACCCGAACTGACAGCTAGCAAAGCAGAAACTGAAACAAGCTCAAGCGTTACCAAAGGTCCTGAGGAATGGACGGAAGTGGTAAAGATGTGAGCAGGAAGCCCGGAAGCATGAAGAGTAGCAGAAGGACTCTCAACCGGAGCAGCAACAGGGTCAAGAGATAGAAAAGGAGGAGATGCCCACCTCGGTCCTCCTCTTTAAAAAGAGGGAGAGTGGAAGAAGAAGAGAAAATAGCCAAGAAAGACAAGATGGTAGAAGGACTTGGACAAAACCAAATCCCTTCCAGTCCCTGCTCCCCGCCAAAAAATTCTGAAAAAGTTATAGCAAGAAGTCTTCTTTGTTTTCCTATTAGATCTCCACTTTTCCCCTGCCCAACACTCCTACCAAAACCGATCCTCCCAACATACGTCATCTCAACACAACCCTAAAAAAAACACCTCCCAACACACCTCCTCCTGACTTTACTCCCCACAACACCGCGCCTCCCAACATTTCTCCCCCAAAAGAGGGGAAAATATGTCAGATAGACAGGCAGGTTTTGGAACGGTCCTTTCCTCACAGAAAAAATGACTTCGGTTGACGGAGAGTCGATAGAGGACGCGAGAAACTTTCTTAATGACCTGGGTGTCATAACTTCAGTTAGGGACGCGGGGAGAGGTTTAAATGTTTGGGATCACCGTTAGGAGGCGAAGGAAGCCTTTCCAGCTCTAAAGCTAACGTATCCAACGGACGTCGGCGGTATTGTCCTGGATGGTCGCATGATTACAGAGATGGAAACAGGGAGTCTAGGACAATCCGTCAGGGTCATTGCGCCCGCAGATTTCAGTCCAGTCTGTTAATAGGGGAACAAAACTTGAAAAATGTTTCTCAAGATAGTTTCAATGCGAGGTGCTTGAGGGATCGGAGTAACGCTGTCCGCATACTTCGTGATCCCTTATCCTTCGGCTGTGATCTAGGAAACACACTTTCTTTGCTCGTGTAATGTCTAGCGACTATGTCATCTATTCATTTACAGAGACCAGCTGGCCACAGGTATTTCCTTGCTGGTTAGACGTACCCTAGATGGGAGGGTGGACCTTGTCCATGGCAATGCGGGGGTTCGGTTGGTCGTGACCGATATTGCTGTGTTCGTTTCGGGTGGTTGCGGTTTATGCGTCGAACGATCATGGGGAGCGTGTCTCGTTTTCTCGTAAGTGAGGACCGTTCCTTGTTGATTCATCGCGGTGTGGTGGTGGGGGTGTCGGGGAGGTATTGGGGGGGGGGGTCATCGGCGATCGTAGTCTGGTTGATCTGATTGGCGAGTTTGGTCTCGTCGATAGATACCGGGTCGTTCACCCTGGGCTGGTGATGTTGACGTGGGAACTTAAGTGGCCGTTTACCTGGGTAGCCAGCTACCTGGATTGTCAGTGAGGAGGGCCGATATAGACATTTTAGATTTTCCCACGTTCCACTCTATTCGAACAATAGCCTCGTCTGTGCCTGGACGGTGTTAGAGGCTAGGCCTAGAATGGCTGGACACTGGAAGTTAAATTTGTCCTTACTTGACAGGCGGGACCATCAGCAACAGCTGACTAGATTAGTGCAGTGGGAATTGGTGGGGGTGGTTATGGGGAATAAGTGTAGGAGAGGCTTAAGGATAGGAATAGGTCCTTCACCACTGAATATAGCCAACAACTCACAGTTGAAGGAAGAGACGTGCAGTACGACCCTACGTGGAATCACTGTGCCTGGTGGGGTTCGAGCCAGGGTTTCTGTGTACGCCGATGACGTATTTATTTTTGTGTCGTGCTACAGCGACACTGAGGTGGTACAAAAAGCGCTTGAATGGCACGAAAAGGTCACGGGGGCCAAGAATAACCGTAACAACACTTCCGGCTTGCTGTTAGGTGCCTGGAAGGGAATCGCCTTTCCGGGGCCCTTTGGCTGGACTGATAGACCCGTCCGCATTCTTGGAGTATGGTTCGGGCCCGGACTTCAGCTAGAGAAGAACTGGTCAGAAATACAGGCAAACGTCGGAGTGTTGGTCTGGACTTGGCTTCGAAGGAGGTTGTCCTTGAATGGTAGGGCATGAGTCAGTTAAGGAGAACATTTCTCAAGGACTATTACAGAGATACTAAGTCCACATACTTTGTGAGGATCCCGTTTAAAGATGACAAAAGAACCCATAGACATTATATGCATATCATACAATAGAGATACTGCCTTAAGAGAAAAGTCAGGCAAAGATACTCCGGATGAGTCAAAAGTGGAATTGAAAGATAATTTACGAACAAAACATTCTGCTTCATCAGTAGATGTTAACACTTCAAATTGATTGAAGAGAGGAGGGACAGAAAACTTACTCTTATTTAACACACTGTCACAGAGCTGCCAGTAGCCACGATAACTAAACTTATTAGAGGCTATACGGTGCCTTATTCTGTCAGCAAAGGAAGACTCTTTGAGGACACATTTACAATTATTTCAGACAGATACAAAGAAACGCCTATTGTGATCGGAATTATCGCACAAAGTCATTCATGCTGGCTTTAACCTAAGAAGAAACACATGTGGCACAATTCTCAATAGGAGGTTTGAAAATATTAATCCAAGAGGCGTCTCGAAGAAAGTCACAGTATCAGTATGCTGGTAATAAAAAGAAGTCTTGTGAATAGGGGGTTCCTATCTAATAGACAACTCAAAAGAAATATCAATATATACTACTGCGTGATCCGAATTGCCAAGAAGACAGATTTATAATGCTCGATAAGAGTCAGGGTAGGAGGTAAGTAACCGATCAACTAAAGGAGAATGATCACAATGATTAGGAAAACAAGTGTGGAAATCCACTATTTGATGGAAAAATTTGAAAGTCTGAATAATGTTAAGATCAGTAACATTCGTTTGATTGGCATGATGAGCATTAAATCACCAAACACAAACACAAAAATGTTCACATATAAATGTAAGTGAATCTCTTAAGAAAGTCACCAACATTAGAAATGAAGAAGGCACCTATAAGCGCAACATAAACAAAAAGGTATTCTGTTTCCTTACTTGTAAGAAAACCTCTAAAACAAAACCTCACCGACATTAAAAGTTCAACATCGGAAGTAACGACAAGCAAAATTGAATTTTTTTACGAAAAATGTTCAAATAGAAATACCATTCAATCCAAAAATTACAAACTGAAAAGCAAGTCATAACACACCCTAACCTACAAGGCAGAAGGTATCAAAAACAGATCTCACCACAAACCGCATTGCTCCAACTTTAACAAGAAACTAAAAATATCAGCTATGAACTTCGTAATAACTTAAACACAGTAATTAAAAGGAAGAGATGAGAGCAACACGTGCATAATCCTTAATCTCCAAATCTACAACTCAAAATTAAAAACAATCCTCGGTGACCAGACAAAATTTCTAAAAAGAAAGAAAAATACCACCAACCAATTTTAGAAACATGTCAACAAAATTATTACAGCCAACAATACTGAAAGAATTTTCATAAAACTGTGGAGGAAAATAATCACCAGTGATTATCAAACCGAATACAATACGATGACCTCAAAACCGGGCGTACCTCTACGGCTCCCCATATCTCACGCCCACATACAGCTTATAAAAACATTGAATACAATTAGAACACACTATTTTCCTATTAAATCCAGTATCATAAAAAATTCCTAGACATTCTGTAAAAGCTCGTAATGTAATTCTCTCAACGCCAAGATCCTGTAGACTAACATTCCACCCACGCGTATCAGTGCAGTTCGTGTCCACATCAATAAATATACATCGTTTATCAATAAAATCTCCACCAACATAAGACATTTGTAAACAAAACACGTAAGGATATTAAAAGAAATGTAAAGATTCCAAATATTAGGAGGCCTAAATATAAATAAATCCTAAAATAAGCTTTCTTAAACATTGCAATTGCAGTTTAAACCTGATGACACATTTAGTCAATGAAGAATCTCTCTAACCAGAGAAGTCACTATAAAATATAAAATCAAACAGAGTTTAAAAATATTTGTTTGTGTTAAGATGATACATCTAAATAACTGAGGATCTTGAAATCGCATGTCAAACATTTGGACAATATACTCACTGAATCGAAATATACGCTCTCTTGAATAGAAACAAGAAAGAAATTTAAAAATTCCTACCCTGTCGTTTTAATGTAACACTTATCACTGTTAAAGTAACTGCTGCCTAAATAGACGATATATATGTCTGATAAAGTAATCGGGAGTAATCTCCCTTGTTTTATGATTACCTCTGTTTGTAAAGCACTATAAATAGTCACTACGCTGGTATCAATTATTCGAAGTAGAATAAAGCTTCCTTAATTCTACTCTTGCTCTTTTGTTATCACAATATGAATACAAAACAGGTTTACACAAACAAATTTACAGTTATAACCCTAAAAATTCTTTCGCATAGCGATAATCTATGACTAATGAAATACATAAATAATAATAATAATAATTTGAAAATGTGAGTTAAGTTTGAGACTGTACAGACAATGGAGTTGCTTTTCCCAGCAATGATAGTAAGAAAGATTAATATACTTTGACAAATTTATTTTATTGCAACTCATCATGATTATTACAGATGTTATTACGCAAGGATTCAGCCAAGTAATCTCTGGTTAAAAGATCCAGTCGGCATTCTGACAAGGTGACTTCTTACCCGATAACCCAAAGACAGGGATGCTGTTCCAATGTGAGATTTGGCTAAACAAACAATTGGAACAGAGATTACAACAGAATTGTTCTTAATTGCTAATTTAAGAATAAGCATTTTCACAGGAGCTACAAGACGAGAATGTTATAAATGTAGAATAAGAAAGCAATTTGCTAGAAGCCGGAAACTTAATCAACAAAACATTTCTTGAATAGAGGTTGATTTTAGTATCTAAATCTCATGAATATGAACAGAGAAATTAGCAGTAGAAAAAACATACACAAAGATATAAGAGCCAGTACATTCAGTTGAAGGAATATATATATATATATATATATATATATATATATATATATCAAATATAGAAAATAATGGGGATGAAACTGACAGGATCACAGCAATAATCTCTCAGTTAGATGCAGAAAATGTAACAAAAAATTCAATATAATGTCAGAAGACAACAACACCTTATTCCAGAACTAAATGCAGCATATAAAAAAGGAAAGCACATCACACCTGAATCGCAAGTCTACACATTGAATGTTTGCCAAAATGGAACTGTAGAACATCAAACGTTTCCCACCAGGTTAGAAGATGAGACTGCAGAAATAAATGAAAATTAACATATAGAAACGAAATTATAGAAAAATAGTAATATCCAGACACACGAACTGAAAAACTAGAAAAGAAAAAGACCAGCTGGCCCAAGAGTAGTAAAAAAATAAACTAAACGAATATTGATAGGATATAAAACAACAAACTAGAATGTCCCATTTTACCTTCAGTTGACAACTAAGTAAAGCAGACTTAAACTCGAAAGTTTTGTAGAATGTTAGAGGCCAGTAGGAAGGAACATAACATAAATGAGTGGGTGATGCACTTAAAAAGGAATTACATTGGGTAAACTGGCAGTAACTTGACCTCCATTAAAAGGTACCAGATATTACTGCCCTGAAAACTCAACGAATACAAAAAATGATAAAAAGAACTGGATAGTATATAACAAGGTGATAGCGATTAACCTGATCTATCGTATGTTCTCATTCACCCGAGAACGTGACTTGACAGGACAAGACCCTCACATCATACTGTAGACTTTTATTTAGTTTATAAAAAAAAGCGAGCAAAATAAGGAATAAAAAACAACTGTTCTATTTAATTCAAATAGAAAAAATTGGAAAAGTAAATTTCAAAGGACAATGTAAAATGATTATATACGTGTATACACACACAGGCACACACACACACACACACACATACACACACACACACACACACACACACACACACACATATATATATATATATATATATATATTCTAAAGTGCCATTCAGTGTATGTGTTTGTATACAAATTTCTATAAACGTGCTTAAACATTTATATTCAAAGATATGTTTGAAAATCGTGTTAGTATGCTTTTACTAACTTTTATTATGTCTAAGAATTAATGTTAATCTAAACATAACTATTTTTCTTACATACAAGTATGTTTGCATCTCAAGTTTCAAATTTGTTGATAAATGTTATATTTAAATGCGAATTACTACCTGCACACACTTATACTTAAAAAAATAAATGCAAATATTTAAAAATATAATGGCTACAATGTTTTAATTATATTTAACCCACTCTCTACATATACATTGAAAAGTTATGGAAAAGTTATCGGTTCGAGTAACAAGTGAGTAAAAAATCTGATGCTTGATTAATTGCTTACATTTTAGGAAGTGAGCCGCGTCGAGAACTTTCGCAGCTCTCTCTCTCTCTCTCTCTCTCATATATATATATATATATATATATATATATATATATATATATATATATATATATATATATATATATATATATATATACATGTAAATAATAAATGCAAATTTTATGTGATAGTTTAGATATTTGTTTGATATATATTAATTCAGTACAAATTCCATATTCTTAAACTATGCCAGTTTGATTTTACAAGTCAATGCTTTCCCAATAATTGGTATTAATACCCCAATGTCAATAAATGTTTCAGGATATATTTTATGAGCAGTATATCGTATGAGTTTTAGCATATTTATGCTTAACCTTATTGTTTTAATAATATTAATTAATATTGATGAAATCTTTTAAAGAGTATCAGGTGAAACAGTTTTTAATCATTTCACTCCAAGGAAAGCAATAAGGCTACCAAAACTGAAGGCGTTTCTGTGAGTGAAAAAAGAATGAGATAATGTTAGTGAAGAGAAAGGACAATAAAAGAACGTAGTTCAAAAAGGCAGAAGTTAACGTCTGATATTGCAATTAAATATTTCGTAAGTAAAATGATGAGAACGAGGTGCCAATCTAGTAGTACGCTTAAATTCATGAGGTCGAGGTACCAAAGAGGAAAAGTCATTAGAACAATTGCCATGAAAATATTAATGGAAAAGATACAGGTAGGAAAGTGACCGAAGCACGTGGACGTTCAATACGACTTTAATTACACGATGAAGATTGGATCAAATAAATATTCCAGCTGGAGACAGCATAGCCCTTCAACTTGTGAAGAAGACCAGCATGCCAAATCCTGTCAAATACCTTCAAGATATCTAATACCACAACCTGAGCTTTGTCGTTCTTATCTAAAGCTTGACAGACACTTTCAATAATAACCGTTAACACATCGGCTGTTGACCGAGAGAAGCAAACGCCACGTTGTTTATCTGAAAGAAGACCGTGCTAAGTGAGTGCTAAATATCTTGTAAATTTGTTGAGATTTTACACGGATTCACTCCCCTGTCACTTTTTGATCTATAGTCTATTAATTTTAATACATTCAGTTCATTCGTATGTCTGTATTTTTGTATGTGTGTTGAGATTAGATTTATTTATATTTATTAATGTTTGAGCTTAAAAGTTTGTATAAGAGTTTATGAAAGAATGTGAATGTGCATATTCGTATAGATGCATGCGTAACTTATTACTGATTAAGAGACATATCATTTGGGAAATAACAACTGTAATTATGGTCACGTGATCACTTTAATTTGCCTATTGTAGTTGGCGCCTATAAGTTACACAAGTATATGCGTACGTACACATAGTATGTGCGTGTGAATATGCAAGAATCGAGTTTTTCCTAGTCAAAGTTTGAATTGCAGTGCTGAATAAGAAGTTGTCTTAGTGAGCTAAAAATAATGAGTGAAAGATTAAAAATTCCGAAAAAAAGGTATTATTTAATTAGTATAAGTAAAGTTTTTTTCTTAATGGCATTTTTAACTCGTATACTTGCAGTTAATTTTTCTGATGATGAAATGAATTTTCGTTTATCATTAAAAAAGTGTCCACAAACTTTATCAAATTTGTTCGTTTTTTTGTTACCTTGCCACTAGTGAAAACTAATACATAAGTAAGTCACTTATATTGGTGGATAGAATAAGTTAATTTGGTAAATTATTCTGTATATAATAAAAAAATATAAAACTTGAGTATATTGCTTAGAAGATAAGAAGGCTTTGTTTCAATCTAGGACCATGTTTCTAATAACATTACATTTCTTAATCTTTCGATTACATGAATTTTATAATAAACATAAAAGTATTTCAACTCAAATCTCAGTTGATTCTTATCTAAAATCCTTTTTTTTTAATAAAATAATGTTGATTGGTGTTATGGGAACTTACCTATAACGATAATGGACTCTTCCTGACTCTATAAATACTGTGCCTCTCTGAGAGAGAGGAGAGGAACGAGTCGAGCCGCAGTCTCCGACTGTGCGCGACTCTTGTCGAACTCTCTGCTTTGGCAGAGAGGAACCCGGACGAGGCTTTGCCGCAGGGCAAAGTGTCGTCCGGGGAGGTAGACAGTCCCTGAACCCGTTTATACGGGTTCTACATGGGCATATTTTTGGCCGAGCCTACGGGCTCGGGGAGCCCACATTAAACCGGCCTTGTGCCACATTCGACCCACGTGGGAGGGTTGTTAAATATCGAGGAACGAGTCGAGTCGCAGTCTCTGACTGTGCGCGACTCTTGTCGAACTCTCTTCTTTGGCAGAGAGGAACCCGGACGAGGCTTTGCCGCAGGGCAAAGTGTCGTCCGGGGAGGTAGACAGTCCCTGAACCCGTTTATACGGGTTCTAAATGGGCATATTTTTGGCCGAGCCTACGGGCTCGGGGAGCCCACATTAAACCGGCCTTGTGCCACATTCGACCCACGTGGGGGGGTTGTTAAATATCGAGGAACGAGTCGAGTCGCAGTCTCTGACTGTTCGCGACTCTTGTCGAACTCTCTGCTTTGGCAGAGAGGAACCCGGACGAGGCTTTGCCGCAGGGCAAAGTGTCGTCCGGGGAGGTAGACAGTCCCTGAACCGGTTTATACGGGTTCTAAATGGGCATATTTTTGGCCGAGCTTACGGGCTCGGGGAGCCCACATTAAACCGGCCTTGTGCCACATTCGACCCACGTGGGAGGGTTGTTAAATATCCAGGAACGAGACGAGACCAAACGAGTCAAGACAATATTAGTTCACTCTAAATCAGACTGAAAGTTAATACTAACACCTTCAACTTCTTGTATTATATTTCTGTTGTAATATATCTTTGTTATTTTCTACTCTTGTGTTGGTGTTGTTCTTCCTTGGTTCTACCTTGGACCATAACCGTGGTGCGAGGATATTGGATCATAACAATTGGGTATTTTAAAAAGTATTATCATGATTTCAAACGTAACAGCTTGTTTTTTAACGTCTTGTTACTTCATAATAAATTCAAGAAAAAAGGTCTCTTCAATTATTCATTTCTTTAAATATTTACAATCTATAAATGTGAAGGAGTTTTGGAAAGATTTTGGTTCTAGAAAATGAGTATTTTGACATTGAGGCATTGGAGCAGTGATCTTGGGAAAGTGGTCGGGTGGAGAACATTTCAATATCTCCTCGTGTCTACTGACGTAATAGTTACTTAAATTCAGTGAATTTACAAGTTCAGCCTTTATTAATTTATTACGGATTTTTACAATGTCTTTTCAAATAATGACTTTTGAAGTCATTCATATTTAATAACATGCCTTAGCAATAATTCTCCTGTGCATTACTGTAATAAATAAACTTTAACAACCTTATCCCAGTATTTCTCGGACGAAGTCATTCTTCTCTTGTCTGTTCGCGTGTGCATATAGCACAATTTATCAGGAGGACTTATATAAGCATCTGAATATATGAATATGTGTGACCTACATAAAATATGCTCGTGTGCGCTTGTGAATTAGGATTTCATATTTAGAGTCTAGTACATTATTCTGCAATCGATCACGGCCAATCTTATCATTGGTATCAGATCAAATCATCACCTTTTCATGTGTCGAGCGCCGGTCAGCCTGTATTGTCATTGGATATGCTGACAGCGACTGAGTCACGTCGATATCCCATATTTCTTGTTAGTCTGGGTGCAGAGAAATTTATTGTCCCATATGAGTAGAGATATATTGATAGCTAAGGTAGGTACAGATCGTATGAGCGAAAGGAGTGAGACAAAGAATTCAAGGAGAAAGATGAAGGGAGAAAAAGGATTACAGGATAAATCATGGCTAGAGATAGAGTAGAAAAAGAAAGGGAGATAGGAAAAAAAGGCGTAAATAAAATAATATACATATGAAGAGAGAGAGACAGAGACAGAGACAGAGACAGAGAGAGGGTGGGAGTATGGACAAACAGAAAAAGGAGAAAGTGAGGAGGAAATAAAGAAAACAGAGTGGAACAGTAAGAAGGAATTAAAAAATGCATAAACACACACACACACACACACACACACACACACACACACACACTACACACACTACACAAAACCCTTGTAAACATTTTGGAATCATCATAAAGTGGATGTCCACCCACTTCTCAGCAACTAAAAATATCAGATGTAATACAAAATTAATTAATAGTTGAACACTGTGACTTCAAGAAATATACTACAAGCAAATTATAATTTAAATTTATTTTTTATTTTTCAAGATCAAGTACAGAATTCTGTACATGATCCGTTGGTTGCACTTTTCTAATGTAACTGCTGTTCTTTCTTGTATTTTATAGATTTTAGCAATTTGTTGCGAAGAAAACTTTGAGCATTATTGAGTGACATGTATATTCTTTACAATATATCTAACTTCTGATATCCCCTGTTGGTTTGCAATTTTGTACTAAATTTAATGTACAAAATATTGCAAATCAGAATGGGATATATATATATATATATATAATTTAGTCTGCGAATATATAATTAGTTCACCTATATGTTTATATAATATACTAGTTTACTGATTTTCTGATTTTCTTTATGTTTTTGTATTTACCTTTTTTAGTGCTAGTAAAAGGTGTTCTTTTAACGTTAATTTTAACTTGACAATTCTTTTCTCCCACTCAGAATATTTTTTGCATTTAATTTCTTATCCTGTGAGATATCTATACTGAGTTTGGTTTTGGAATTTTCTATTTTCCTCCTTTTTCATTACCTACTGGATTTGTTATCTTTTTTTTATTACCGTTTAATTTCTGAAACTTTATGAGATTTATTGTATCAATAATATTATATTATATTTAAGTTCAGTATACTTAGGCATTGAGATCTCAGTTTATATTATATTGTAAGCTTTTAGCTTATATTCTTAATATTTGTTTATATAATATCTCTTTGAGCATTTTTACGAGCAAAAATAAACACACGCATATACATGTATATACTATTTATAAACATACGAGTTTCATTCAGGCAGCAATCGTCAAAACTTCAAAACTGACGATTGAAAATGAAATGTCACAAATATAAGCAGATATACAAACCCTTGCATATTCAAGTTCAAAAATAATATCAGACCATATATATATATATATATATGTATGTATGTATGTATATATATATATATATATATATATATATATATATATACATATATATATACATATATATATATATATATATATATATATATATATGAATATATACATATATATATATATATATATATATATATATATATATATATATATATATATATATATATATATATATATATATATATATATATTATACACTGGCGAAAATAAGTTTAAGACCATTGGTTAAAATTTCATTCATTTCATTTGGATAATTTAAATTAATCCAGCATTAAAATTTTTCAAGCTGTAGAAAAATATACAATTTTTCCATCATTTAAAAGAGAAGTACATTCTGAATAAAGCGTACACAATAAAACTAATTTATATTGTTTTATTAGAAACATATTCTGAAATGAATAAAACTTTAACCATCGGTCTTAAACTTTTATATATATATTATGACCTTAAACATATACGTAATATGACCTATCTAGATATTATATATATGTTACCTAATTATAATAAAAATCAGCATATGCACATATTTGGATAAGCATATACACAAACATACGTGTACACATCTAGATACATAACACATCATTATAAAATATATATTATTCTAATTTTTTCCTTTCCTCTTATCATTTAATGCTACTTATAAACAAGTTACAAATAAACATTCAATGCACTGTAGATACTCGAGTACAGTTCGAGTTTTTATGGTCATTATTATGCAAAAATATGAGTTCGCACTATACACAGGTATTTTTATTGAAGAGGTTAAAAATCATGTATTTTCGGTGACCGGTTGACAGGTTATTTTTTCTGGTGGGGTTAAAATTCATGCAAAACAATTTAGGGATCGCACTATACATGAAGTCGGCTAGAGAAATAGCAGGATAAATCTATTATTCTACAGATAGGACGGCAGCCAGACGAGAAAGTTGGCAAGTATATACGGTATACATAAACACAGACAATACACACAATTATATACCGCCATAACTTCATCCAAGTAATAATAAAGGAATCTAGGAATACCTAGATACATATACATATCTGATATTAAAAGTTAAATCTGCATAAATTCAGGCATACAACTACATGTAGACAAAAACATATGTACATTCATATAAAAAAGCATCCAAACATCTATTCATAAAAGAAGAAAAATAAACACACAGACATCTACATATTTAAACACACACACACACACACACACACACACACACACACATATATATATATATATATATATATATATATATATATATATACATATACAAATACACACACGTAAATGAATAACGTTCAATGTAACATAGATATTTTATCTTAATTTTCTCCTTTCTTCTTTTATCTTTTCATGCCATTTATACACATATATGCCATTTATATCCAATGTATACATAAAGATTGACATATACAAACTATAACAACAAGTATGTACGACCATATTTCCATACCAGTAATAAAACATATCTAAAATTACATAGTACATGTAAATATCTTATATAACAATTAATATCTACAAAAATGTATGCACACAAACACATATAACCACACACATATAAACAAACATCTATGTGTTTTTATCTCTTTATAATATGCACACATAAACTTACAAACATACATACATACATGTCCATATATTTAAAGTTACCTAGATACATGTTTCTATTATTACTTGTATGAGGATATCTATGTATTTATACTTGTAGATATGTATATTGCATATGTTTATGCATACATTGAATGTTTGTTTGTAACTTGTGTATAAACAGCATTAAAAGAAGATTGGAGAAATTTAGGATTATACATTGAGTTATATAATATTATTAAAGTTATAATGAGTGCTATGCATCGATATATATACGCGTTCATAGTTATCTAAAGTGTATATATATATATATATATATATATATATATATATATATATATATATATATATATATATATATATATATATATATATATATATAATTTCTTTTGAACAGATATTATTAATGAGTACACATTTTAGGATATTATTTTTAACTTGGATATATAAAAGTTTGCCTATATAATTGTGTGAAAATTTATGGCTGTATTTATCTATTTTCCATTGTTAATTTTATATTCTATACTTAAGGATTAAAGTGCTCAATATCAGAGTTCGAACGTATGTAAATACATACATACATACATACATACATACATATATATATATATATATATATATATATATATATATATATATATATATATATATATATGTATATAATTTAATTACCCAATTTTACGTTTTACAGACTGTGACATATCTACAAAGTCTTGTCAACGTTAATATGCGTAATTCTCTTATCTCATTTTCGTATTGTTTCTTCTTGTGTCCTACCAACTACTTCAACATTCAATCAACAGAATTGCAATCAATAAAGTCATCGATGACCTATTTTAGTGCTTTAATATTAATGGAAAGAAACATTTACAGTATTAAAAATATGAACTGGAAAATCACCCCCCCAAATAAAACTGCCATTATTAAAATAAATTATAACATGAACCATGAAACATTTGTCGTCTTACAAATATGTCTTTAATATACTAAACTAGTAAAGAAACCCATAAATCAGATGTTGACTTTTTCTGTCATATTTGTAAATTTGCATATTCCTTTTCAATTTTTAAAGATGAGATTTAGTGTCATCATGAGTTACATAACAATAGAAACAAAAATCTCCCTGAACAATCCTTATTTGGATTCTCACCCTTAGATAGTTAAAACAACTTTCCAGATTTTCATGGAGTTAACTATAAATGTTACTACCGTTCCGTTAATCTGTCATAATCATTACACATCACTGCAATGTTTTTATTTAACTTCCATCATATGGCTGATGCAATTTCGTCTTATTACTTTCCTGCCAACTTTCTCTTCTGGCTGCCGGCCTCTCTGTAGAATAATAGATTTATCCTGCTATTTCTCTAGTCAGTATTGTCCACATTATGGTTAGACATGAGGTCGATTTGTGGTTTCTGGATAGATCATCTTTTTAATTCTATTTTCTTCAGACAGTTTTGAATCGACTGGATTAATCTGTCGTGCAGTGTGGGGGATTTTTTGAAAAATAGGTTTCCTTCTGGTTATTTTCTGGAGAGTATTACTTAAATCAGATTAAATTATTTCTATACTTCCACTCTTCTATATAGCGTGTGTCTTTTTTAATTTCGTTAACCGCTCAACCGATTCATAGCGCTTCTTTTGGCATCCTGATATGTCGTTCCAGATTTTTTTTATTTCTATACCGTCCTTTTAGTGAGATTTTTATTTTTGTCTCTTTTATTCGGTTATATGTTTGTAAAACTTTATGGTTTTGGAACACTTATTATCGTGAGAAATTGGGCAAATCGCTGTCGGTTTTTCTTTCTTATTTTGACAAATCTTATTTGGGTTATTTCCTACACTACAGCAAATTCTCGCATAGTCTGGTGTGTAGTCTGTGGTGTCCAGATTCTCTTTTAATATTCGTTCTTGATATAACTTCAAGAAATTTCTTCCTAATATAATTTACAATTCTTATTGGCCGTGTTTTTTGCATATATATTATACATCACTATTTTTTCACAAATATAGTTTCAGCTAATTCATCTATTATAATGTTCGTTTCAAGATACAGCTTTATTGACATTATTGGTTTTAGAGTTTACTTTTCTCCAGTTTTTCTTCTAAGTGATGTTTCCTCCTCCTATTGCGTTATTTTCTTTAGTTTTTGAAAAATGTCGGTTTTTCACGGAATTTAAAAAAAGAATTAATGTTTTAGGAATTTTGTCAAATTTGAGGATGTGGGTTGAGCCAAAAACCCTTTAGCACCACCTCGTGTTATTTTCTTCTGTTAAGAGTTATATTTCTGTCGCGTGCGTTGAACTTGGATTTAAGATTGATAAGTCCTCTTTTTCGTTAGATTTTACTACCTCGATTATGTCAGATCAATTATTCTTATTTAATGAAGTGTGAATTAAGTATAAATATGTATTGTTGAAGATGAATATTTTCAGCATTCTCTATTTGACTGGAATGATTTAATAACACTGAAACAGGAGTGACAACTTCTCAAACCGACCTACTTCCTAAAATCTGACCAAGCATAAGAATTTATTTTAGAAACCCTTCTTGTTCAAGCCTAGTCCTATTCAACAAGCCTTTGCATAAGGACCTGAGGAAAACGAGCAAATTTACTCACTACTTTAATAATGAGGTTATATCTGGATTAAAAAAATCTGAGGATTGTTTTGGATTGTTTTGTTTTACGGCATATTAACCTCAATAAAAGACATGGGGAGATGATAATCATTACCTTAACAGCTGATGCACAGATGTACTTTGAAATTTGGACACTTTGGTTATTATGAAGTCATTTTTTCATGATGATAATGCATCTTGCCACAAGATATGATCGAGAAAACTCATGATTTCAATCCAATTTAAAATTTATGGTAAAAGTCTTTTAATAGTACATAACTAGTTTTCATCCTGCAAAAATGATCTGTCATTGGCTATTCTCCATCAAGTTGGAATCAGCTTGATGAAGAATAGTTATTAATGAAGCTCATGCCTCAGAATTTGAAATGTGATACTAGCAACAATGTTTTTTCTGTGGGGAAAATATTCAATAAATTTATTTAAGAGATTAGATGAACAAAGTCTACGTAGAAAGAAAAGAGGACGCATCATATTAAACAGAGAGAACTCAGAAAGAAAAGGACATAAAGGAGCACAAGAAAGAATAATTACAGATAGAAACAATAAAACAAAAGGACTAAAAACGAGGAATCACAGAAATAGCCAAGAAACTAGAAATCAAAAATGGGAAGAGATGCAACTCAGAATTAAAGTACTAGGACCCTTAATGTGAAAAGGAGAAAATCGAGAAAAGTAGCAAATAGTTTCTGTGAATAAAGTTTGGTTGATTTATTTGATTTTTTAACGGTATATACACTCCTTATGGGTTATTTAATGCCAATATTTAATTTTATTGGAAGCTTTGAAGTAATAAAAATATGATACATGTTATTCTGCTTACTTAGTTGAATAAACGATAGAGGATACTCAGCTTTTCTGCATGTACATGTTTGTGTGAATTAGATGCAGTGGTATGTGCGTTTTATGTTGTAGCTTTGTTGAAGTTATATTTTGGAATACAGTTTGATTTCTTTAAGATGATTTTGAATTATGATTGATAAAAATATTTATTTTGCATTTCTACGACGTTGACTAAAGATGTATCGGCAAAAGATGTGAAAATGCAAGTAACAATAAATCGATGAGAATAATAAGAATGCTGATAATTTGGGAAGACTTGCTGTTAATAAGTCCTCAAGGATGAGCATTAGACATTAGTGTGATCAGGCAAATAGATGAAACAATGTATAAATATATATATTGTCGATGTAAACGTATATTTGAACTTTTATATTTTCACCACTATCCAAATAGGTATATGTTATATATAATTTCGTCTTTCAGTCTTGGAATGTTTTCACTAACTTGGTTTAAAGGGCATGAAAATAGGTTTTAAAAAGACGAAAAACAAAAAGTAAAAATAGAAAATAAAGTAAATTACCAAATATATCTGCTTTTCATCGCTTATTTTTTATTGTCTCTTCCTTTGTGTGTTTCGTCTGAAAAGTGAAATCTTTCTTTTATAAATACCTCTTCGCACATGTTCAAATAAATTTCATCTTCCTTTTTACTTGTGCTTGTTCATCAATCAAAACGTCGCATATGTTTCTCACCGAAAACAAATTAAATCCTTTATGCCTGGATAAATCCCTTCCAGCTCATCGGATTATCTTCGGAAGTTTTACAAACACATCCGTAAAACCAAAGACAATTCAATTTAAAATATAAACAGAATCTATATTTATCTATCTATCTACATTTGTAAGTATAATTATGTACAACTATGTATTTTTATAGCTATATTTTCATTTGTAAATGCATATATAATCTTTTGACCCTTCTATCTATAAAGCTATTTGTCATTCTCTTTATTTCACCCTCACTCGCTGTATGTCTTCCACACGCTTTCCTTTCTATCTACAAATATATACAAACTCTCTATATATTTAGAAGGCGGACTATAAACGGAACAGGACCTAATGCAATGTTACGTGGCATGTACCAAAGTTCTACATTCTCATTTCTCTTTCAGATGAACCGAGAGCATTAACATGATATCAAGTTCACATCGTTTTTGAAGATGTTTGGAAAATGTTCAAATCCAAGATACTACCTCACCATAACAAGATATAAATATATATTATAAGAATTTCATAAATAAAATAACTATTTATTCAATATTGGAGACGGTGTAGCGAAACATCAACATTCCTAATTAGTAGAAGAAATATCTGGATTCGTTGCCAGGGAGAACAGTCGTAAATGTAAACGTCAACTTGTCATCAAACGGCCACACTGGAAACTACATCACGATCCAGATCGCATTCACTGGCAGTACATTAGCCCCAATATTATACACCTACTGATGGAACAGCTTCCTTAGGAGTTACTCTAAGGTTCAGATCTAACTATCAGGCGGTTAACACCGTTCCAGAAAACGTTTACTTGCAGTAGTTCAGAGAAGAAAATACCAGCATAGCATTCGGACGGGAGACGTACCGTTTGCCCAGAAATCAAAACAGGGTGCCAGGCAGCGAGACAAGCTCGCTCGCGTACTACTACTAAATGACCTACTGGCTAGCTACAAAGGCTGCTCGAATATGCGCTGACATCTCCTACTCCCTATGAATTTACTATTGTTGTAGAAAAGTTTATTTCATGTCATTGTAATGATCATATAAAGTTACAATTTAGTTTAAGTTTCGTTGTCTTCTGTGGAAACGAAAGGAAATAGAGAATCCAAACTAGTTTCCTACTAAAAAAAGTCCCTTTCAAATAGACAATTTTCTTCCTCTAGCCGTGCGAATAGAGGATTTCTTAGTTGTGTATACAAATAAATTTTTAATTTGAATGTTTTTTGTCCCCCAACCATTAAACAAATAAAGCAGAAAGATACCAGCCGACAAATGAATTTGTGGTAGTTCGAACTATCAAGAATATCTTTTTAAAAACCTGGGGTTCAAGAAGATAGAAGATGACGATCGACGTTGCATTTAAATTTTTGAAGCAAGGAAACGGAAGTGAGTTCCACAGGCGGGAAATGCGAGAAAAGAAACTCTTGGAGTAGAAGTGGTGGTTATATTTACCTAATTCAACAGTAAAAGATGTCAATCTAGTAGCACGCTTAAACTCACGTAGTCCGGGAACCAGGGAAAAAGATCGTCAGACCAGTAGTCATGAAAATATTTGTAAAAAAAGACAGAGGGAAGCCACTTCACGTCGGTAAGAAATTGATTGAATCCGCGATGTCAGATCAGGATCGATTACATTGCATATCCTTCTCGAACCTCGAGGTGAGTAGCAGGAGCACCTGGTCTGTTATGGCAACAGTATTCATTGTACGGACGAATGGTAGATTTGTAAATGTGCAAGATGAACTCGAGAAAAACCTTCTGACACGATCGTAGTACAGAAATTCACAATCCCGGGATACTCGCCCTTAATCATGAAGCAAGACCCAAAATGTTCATGGGCTCGGTGTCTAGATGAAGGAAATTAGCAGGCATACCAAAAACGAAAACGCTGATTTCTCATTCATGTGCTTTCGCATGGTCCCTGTTCATAGTATGATTTTAATTTCCTCTATTTCCCCCAGGATGATGGAATTGTAATGTTTAACAACATGGCTGAGAAGATTTTCATTCTCTCTGATCCTCCATTAGCTACCATTCATATATATGGCGACTTCATTATTCTCTATGAAGAATGGTTAGTCCATTAAAAGAAATTTCTTCGTCGCTTACGGACCAACACAGATAATGGAAAAACCTACCATGCAAATATCCAGGCCTCTTTCTCGTTCCTTGTTCTGACGAATGCTCCACTGAAGTATTACTTCTATAGGAAACTTCAGACAATTCACTGATAAACCCCCCACAAAAAGAAATCGTAGAGTGTGAGATCTGGAGATATGAGAGGTCAGTGAATGAGAAAGTGATCATTTCGCCCAGACCGTCCAATGCATCTGTCTGGCAGTGTTGTGTTCAGAAACTGTCTAACCCTGCGGCTCCAGTGCGGTTGCACCCCATCTGTTTGAAAAATGAAGTCGTCAGACTCTTCCTCACTCAACTTATCCATTAACCAGTTTTCCAGCATGTCGAGGTACATGTCACACTGACTATTGCTCCTTCAAAGAAGAATGGTCCGTAGACAGCTTTTTTGGACATAGCACAAAACACGGCCAGCTTTAGGGAATCTCTCTGATGCTCAAAAATTTAATGTGGGTTCTCAGTAGCCCATATGCGAGTGTTACGTTTGCTAACTTTGCCATTTACGTGGAAGGTCGCCTCATCGCTAAAAACAAGCCGGTCACCAAATCCGTCATCTTCCAACTTCTCTTGCATTGCAATGCAAAAGTCACAACGACCTGGTTTATCAGTGTGCTGCAACAGTTGGGTTAATTGTAGCTTGTAAGGTGTCATGTGTAGTCGTCTTTTTAAGACACGCCAAACAGTTGTTGTAGAAAAGTTCCTTACTGGCTCTTCTGATCGATTTACGGCGGCTCCCCTCGAAGGCATTTCGAACTCGCTCAACCGTATCATCTGAAGATGAGGGGCGTCCCGTTCTCTTAGCTGGGCACAAACACCCATCCTTCATGAATTTACGTTGCCATCTCAATATGGACTTTCTTTCTGGAGCCTCTTTTCTGAATTTTGTGCGAAATACACGTTGAACAAGTGTTCATGATTCAGTTTTTGCAAATTCAAGGATGCAAAACGCCTTTTCTGGTTGAGTGAACGCCATTACTGGATCTGAAAAAATATGAAAAAATCATTAGCATTACAAAAAACAATGAATTTAGCTTTAAAATGGTACCAGTTTCATCTTACTACATTCATAGTTCAGCAGATATGAGGACTTGAAGACTTCTGGAACACCGTGTATATTGATCAATTTTTGATCCATTCTTCAGAAAGGAATCTTCCAATATTTATTATTTGGTAGAAACAGCACTTATTATATAAGGATAGAGCTTCATGGTATTCGGAATAGAATTGAGAATAACTTCAAAGGTGTATTAAATGATTTTATGTCCAAGTCAGTTTCCTCTACTGACAGAAAATCTGTTTTCAATTTTCGATCGTGAAATAAGTGTTCAGAAAGCATTTTCTTGCTTTGTATTTTAATTGTCGGATAACTAACAAAGATGCGAAGTAAAATACATTTAAAATTTGTTTCAGGATTATATTTTAAATGAAATTGATTTTACCGTAAGGATAAAAATTCGAAGCTTGAAAGACGTTTTTAGTCTTTCAAGCTTCGAAATATTCTAATATTCTAAAGATATTCCAAAAATATTCAGAAATATTACAATAGCACCTTCATAAGACATTCGTAGACCTACAAGTTAATATTCTCCTTAATCATATCACCAGAAAGAATTGATCTAATTCACCGAAAGGAACAAAATCTTTACCTATAAAAGTCGATAAAGTGGAAGATTTCTTGGCGGGCGTGGGGGCGCCAGAAATTAATGAATTCTTGTATAAATTCTACAAAAGTTGACTCGTAATTTTACGACTTCTCAGAAGCATTTGTTGAAAGTCTACATTAAGAGATGTTAACAGGCAGAATTTGCACAAGAAAAGAATATTCTGAAAATCTAATTTGGAAGATATTTTTCAGTACTCTTGATAGAAGAAAATTAAAATTAATGAGCTACAATTAAGTAAAAGATAGAATTCTTAGGCTACCTGCTTCTATCGAACACAGGTAAATGCTTCGTGGGAAGCATAAAGACAGCTAAAAGCAAGAAATTAACAGAGTTTTACGTAGGTTGGTTTGAACATAAAATGCTTATCAGTTAATAAAACACGCTTTATTTGAGAGTTTGCTATTCTTTTAATTTCAGAAGAAATAAAGTCTCATGGATGCAGATTTTCAAATGTACGTCGATATGAAATCATTGAACGCAGTATCATCTAGATGGCAAAAACGGATTAATTAATTTTGCCATTAATTCTCATTTTTGTAATGGAAATTATATTACGCACTGTGTAGTAAATGATAAGAGAAATTTTGTCCGTTAGGTTAATGTTGGGATGGATGATATAACACTTATTTCAGAGCTGAAATCTTACAAAAAGTAACTAAGGACCTCTTAGAAGAGCTCTTCAGCTGAGTAAGGTCCATAATTAAGTAGTGTAGTTTATACTTAGGGAAATCAAGTGTTCAATAAATAGGAACATATTTTAAACGACATATAATATTGCGTTAAGTTTTTCCGTTCCTACTATTCCTTACATATCACTTGAAGGAAATGGTACAACAATTAAAAGATGGCTGACACTCCATTCTTGAATGTGATCTCATTATCAAATGATAAAATTTGGTACGTGCATTTCAGTCTATTCCCTGACTACTATATCCACTGCATGTATATCACTAATAAAAGTTCAAATAATGGATCGTAAATATATTTGAAATATTTAGTAGTACTTTCCATCTTACTGAAGGAAGCTCTAATAGGTATTACTTGTTTAGCTCCACTTTCAAGTTGTCTAACTCTCGAGATACACTTGTGAAAAGCGTCAAAGTGTCCATTAGAACCGAGCAGAATAATATCTTTGAATAAATCAAGTGATTTTTATCATGGTAGCTGCAGGACAGGAACTGTTGTCCATCGACAATGTATTTGGTCCAGTGGGAACATCAGAAAAAAGAGATGTTTTATGCGAAAGAAGTCGCCACAAAACAAGGCCGATAGACTGAATTAGAAACTGTTTAAGGAAGACCATTAGCATGGTATATCAAAGAGAAAAGCTTCAAAAGAATAAGATTCATTTGAAAAAAAATATGCTATATCTTGAGTACATCATTCAACTACAAATTATAGAAGTCGTCACTAAGATCTGTCCGTGGGAAGTCTGTTAGTACAAGAAATTTCTTGATTTTTTCTTTAAGATGCTGAACATGGAGACACAACCAGTTCCTTGTCACGGCTACAAATATATTTCACAAATACCAATAAAATTCCAGTTACGACATGAATAAAAATATGCCGAAGGGAAATATTCAAAGAAGAACTTTTAGAAAAATGTAGAAATCGTCATTGTTTAATGTTATGTAAATTGGAGAGTCATATGGATTTAAGGCATCGTCTCGTCTTTACAACTTGAATCACGTTAACGCCTAAGCTTCCTGGCATTATTAAATGGTCGGTTAATTAAAAAGGATGGTTCACATCGTTAACTTTATGTAACCTTTTGAGAAAAATCTTGACTGAGATTATGAACGTAAGCTAAAAATATGAAGATATATGAGAATATTTCAGAAGACACGGCTAAAAGATACTAATATGTTTCGAACTGAAGTAGGTTGTTGGTACTTTATCCATGAACTTCGACAAATGGGTACAAAATGGGTAACAGCACCCGGAAAGAGAAAAAATATCACAGGACTTCAAGATCTAGCAGAGAAAACATCTACATGGGTCAATCATTTTTATACCAATAAAGCCTGGTGATTTTGTAAACAATTGTTGAGTGGCATTGTGTTAGAGGTAAATGATTGTTAAACCTTGAAATTATTTTGGTATCCAAAGTTATCATATGATGATGCCATGTTCGAAGCACTTTGACCGTGTTCAGCTTATATATGTATGAGCTTATATATCATCTGAAAGAGTGCAAGAGAAGTTAGAAGAAGAATGTGCATATTAAGAATAAAACTGAAAGGACACTTTCAGAAAGAAAACGCGTGACAAATAAAAAGTAACAGAAAATTGTTTGCGAGCAAATGCGAGATTATAGTGCATAATGAGAAAAGAAAATCTGTTAAGAAATTGACTGATAACCTATTCTCAATATAAACTCTTTACTGTTGAAGTTAATTTTGACATTCATTTGGCTTTAGCCATCTAACCCACTCTTACATTGTTATATTTCAAAACGCTAAAATGTCTGTTGTTTTTTGGTGTCCATTTTTAGTCGAAATAACAAAATGTTCAATAAGATGTAGGTCAAGAACTGATAATTGCTTTAACGTGTTATGAAATGCACATTTTGTTGTACATTCTTAAAATAATTATCATTGATAGAAGTTTTGGAATAAAATATCAAAAAGTGTGTATATAGTTGAGGGAGAATGTGTAGGAAAGAAAATACACGACAGTAGTAGAAATTGTACTCACAAAATCGCGAATAGAGAGAGGGAGAAAAGTAGTGCCAAAAATGAGAAAAATAGAAAGAAAGAAGAATAGGCTGAGGGTAGTGAAATGATGTATGTAAGAGAATTAGAGAAAGACATGCATATAGGAGTGCTAGTATAAAAAGAAAGGCAAAATTTAAAATGAAATCTGGAAATACATGTATCTTTAGAGATAAAATAATAAAGAGAGAGAGAGAGATAAGCAGGGAAAAAGGCATAGAGAAATAAAGGGACTAGATTTGGACTAATCGAGAGAAAGAGCGAAAGAGCATAAGAAGATTGCGTGACGAATTTTGTATTATTCAGAAAAGGCGGTACGCCGTTTAATTCATCTTAGCCTGAGATATTTGTTCCCACCTTAGCATGTTACTCTTTCTTCCCCAACTCCAGCTCTTCCATACTGTCTCGTATCTTTTTCCTTCTTCCTCATCGCCATTTACTGATGGATCGGTCGTGCTTAGAATACAGGGTGGGGAGATTTGCTCCTAA
Source organism: Acanthosepion esculentum (assembly GCA_964036315.1). Classification (NCBI taxonomy): domain Eukaryota; kingdom Metazoa; phylum Mollusca; class Cephalopoda; order Sepiida; family Sepiidae; genus Acanthosepion; species Acanthosepion esculentum. Next base: position 49,168,116 of record OZ038492.1, on the reverse strand, counting down.
ACTTTCGCTTTCAACGAATCAGTTTGCTGTGGTGTTGCGATCCGTCTTCATTGCATTTTCCGCCTGATCTTCACGTGACGCGCAAAGCGGTAAGGTCGGCAATATTAATGGCTGAAGGCCCGAACAACGGCGCACTTCTGACACAGACCAGAAAACAGGTATGGCCCTGGGGCGGAGGCTGAGAATCCAGGGTTAGTGAGTTAATGAAGAGATGCCTAGTTCTCTTTCACTTCTATCATCATCTTTTACTTTTTTAAAAGAGTCTGGAAATAGTTTCAAAATCTGTTTAAGAGCAGAGAGAACAAAGAGAATTGATTATATAGAAGAAAAAGAAAGGAAATTAATAAATAAATAAATGTAGGCGATGAAGAGAATGAGAAAAGAAAGTGACTGACATGAAACGGTAAAAGCATTAGAGAAATAACGTAGTTCTTGAGTGTATATACGTATGAATGCGTAGCGCGTGGCGGTAGATAATCATTTCATTTAAAGAAAATGACATTTTGTATCGAAATCAGAGGAATGAACTAGAACAGAAAAAAGAGAATGATGAAAAAGACAAAAAAGAAAAAGAATAACAGAAAAAAGAGAAAAGCGAAAGCAATTTGTAGGTAGAATTTAAAGAACATAATGATGAATTAGAGAAACAGAAAGAAAAAGGAAGGTTGTTGAAGAGAAATGTAAACAGAAATCAAGTGAAGAATAAAGAATCAACAATGACACCTTCTCAAGACAATCGTAAGAAATGGATAGATAAGGAGATAAACGCTGCAAAACTTATAGGAAAATGAATCGACAGCACAAGTATCTGAATAGATAATGTCGAGGATATTTATGTATGGTTCTTCATATATAGTGAGGAAGAGAGACATAGCAAAAGAGAGCTATATATCTTGTTTCATCTATTTAATTCTAGTTCCCTGCTACACATTTTTCATCTGTCTTTTTTGTCTTTGTTAATATCATAAGCATTCTCTCTACATCATAAATGTGTACAAATAAAAAAGAAAGGAAAGAAAGATTCACTAAAATGAATATGATTGACAAAAGACATGCTTGGCAAGAAACAAAAAACAGAGAAAAGTAGAGAAAGAAATCGATAGATAAAGAAAGAGACAAACTGAAATGAACTCAAAAAGAAAAAGGTAGAAAGAGATAAGTAGGAAGCAATAAAGGGTGATATATTAGAAAAAGAGAGAAATGGAACCGAGGAAAAGAACAGAAAAGGTTTGTTGTTGCACCAGCCTCTCTTTTTTGTGCTCGGGATTGAGCAGCATCGCGTCTCTGGTTAGGGTGGGACGGAACAAGATGGCAATCGCAGTTCCTTGAAGATGGAAACCCATTCATTTTGCAACTATTTAATCTGCCATTTGCAATGTAGAGGCATATGATGGGTGGGGCGTTGTGTTTGGGAGTGGGTGGTCTTGGCCTAGCCTGGAGACCTGGGCCTTCTCATTAGCGTGTGATCAAATTCCGCTGAAGTCGACCAGAATCGGGCACTTGTCATTCGGCATCACGATTATAACAAGTCTTTCCCCAACCAAGAACACAGTGTATTTTAAATAGATCGAAATTCATTGGTCTGTCGTACACCATCGATTCGGGCGTATATCGTCGGGGCGAGGCGTGATGATTGAATTAGACGTGAGTAAGGTGCATCTTGAGTTAAACGGCGAATGGGAGATGCACGTTAGTTGGATTGGCTGTAGGCTGGCCAGCTTGTCGCCTGACCAGTTAGCTGTTTAACTGGCTTATCGGAGGTTGGAATGACAGCTTTTCCTCGGAAGACAGACGGCCGGACAGAATAGGAAGAGCCTTATACTCAGAAAAGGCAGGTGTGGAAGGTGGACGCTTGCTGCTGGAGGGTTTCAAAGAAGACAGCGTTGCAGAGTAAAAATACTTCCTGATGGCACGTAAAGAAGTAAATACGTACGTGAAAATACAAGTATGAACATACAGATTCATACACGAAGTTTTATAACTTTTATGTAAATGATGATTTATGAATGCATGTACCTAACTAATGTGCAATAAATTGTTCTTACTAAGGAATGCACATTTTAATCAAATTTCGACGTATCTATAGACAGATCCAGGTACATATTAATGTAAATACAATCAATTCAATCACATAAAGATTACTTCTACACACTATAAATTCAAACCTTTTGGTTTACATACAAGTTACGTTCTCAGTAAATCTTCAAGCTTCTTTGATAACTTGATATTAAGTTTAGATAATCTTTGAGTTGGTCAGTAATAGTGATATAATATAGTTGTCTTATGCAAGTAAAGCAACTATATTATACAGAAAATGATCTGTTTTCAGTAGTCTTCAAATTTGTTTTCACACATTCCATTAAGAGTACTTAGTATTTGTAGTCCTCAATATTTACATTAACGGAAATACATTGGAATTAATTTTAAACTTCCCTATATTCTAATTATTTCATATATAATGCTAGTAATAAAGCTTACTCGATTTACACTATTAGTAAAATAAATAATAATAATAATAATTATTAATAATCTGGACAAAACTAGGCAAACATTTCTACGGAATATATTTTAAAAACGTCCCAATGCACACATAGCTGACACTTCTAGAAATTTAAATAAAATATGATATGAACACAAAAGGGATCTTATAGAAAACTCATTGCATTAGTCGTTCATCATAAGTCTGACCATAATTTTGACTTAAAGAATGCAGTTTGAATTAAAAGATAAATTAATTTATTAAGGCGTGCACTTTCAGAGTCTTCCACGGTGCATTTACGTCAAATGTCATACAATATATCTCATTCCTTAAAACTACCACGTCTACAATGTAGTATATTTAAAAACAACAGATATAAAATTAAAAAAAAACAATAGCAGTAGAAAGCTAGATATATCGAACATCAAAAAATTAAAGTTAAGCGTCTCTGTATCTTCAGCGTTTCTCGATGTAAAAATTGTAACTGACGTTTGTTGTATTTCATTCCCTACCCTTACATATATGATTATATCTATAAAACATTATTCTGAAGAAGTCCTTTGGAAAAACGAAGCGCGTAACATCGGATTTTTAGCAATTTTGTCATTCAATTATCCATTATTAATCTGATATATAGAATAGCATATCATATCTCCCACATTACATTGTATAACGTCACTTCCAGTGGAAAGAGGAACAGAAATGTTTAGAAATAATGTTTTTTTCAAACGTGAAGTCACAAAATGATTTTCAGATGTCAAAAATATTTCGTATCATTTGCCATCTGTTTTCGACCAGTAAACGTAATCAATTGTCTTTACCTTCATTGACACGAATTATGTTTTAATTCATTACTCATGCGATGTAAATGAGACAATGTAAATATATTATTGTAAAGCTGTAAATTTAGAAAGTAGTTGGGATTTTCTTATGAGAACACAAGACAAACGAAATACTTAATACATGGGCACAGATGCATATCATAACGTCACTTAATTTAGAGAACAAGAGTATATTGGTTTATAATTGATTTAATTTATATTTTTTATAAAACACACAACGTTTAAATCACATTTTGTCCGTTTAACATGAATAATTTAGGTGCAATAATATAATCTCCATTTATCGAAAATATTGCTGTCAAATAATTTAGGACATTCCTATTATGTCATATTTGTTAGTCTGGCTGCGTTTTGAGTCGTTATCATATTTAAATTCCCACATTTGAAGATATTGTGGTAAATTCTCAGTAGCTATCTTTTTTTTTTCTGGTCGTCCTCTCTAATCAAACAAATATGCGTAAAATTACATATATATTGTATGTGTTAGTCATGTAATAAGAAATGTAAATATAATTCAATGGGTAAGAAAGTGTGTTCTGAACAAGTGCCAACTAGAAAATTTTACAGATTATATATTTTCCCATATTTTGCAGCCTGGTATACTTTGAAGCACCAGAAGAATGGGTATAACGATACAATCTCTGCGCATTTAATATTCAGACACAACAGTAATCAGTAGTTTTTATTATATATGAAGACGACGAACACCTCCTTTTGGGAAGTGCATGACGACAAACGCGCGCACACACATTATATATATATATGTAAAAATATATATTTATGTGTGTGTGTGTGTGAGTGTGTACGTGTGTGAGTGTGTATGTATTTGTGTGTGTGTATGTCTGACGACATTGAGAAATAACATGTTCCCTAGTGCCTGTTACAAATCCAACCTTAATTACAACTGACACTTGTTCTCAGCATGAACACTATATAAAGGATGTCAAAGAAGTGAAGTAATCTACTAGCTGGTGACACTAGGGTGGAGAAATGCTCTACAGACGCAAAAGGAAATTTTTCAATTGAACACTGCAACAAATAATTTTCAATCTTGTGCTTTTGCAATAAGATTTTTGCGTAGCTTTCGATTTTTTTCTTGACATTTTATTCTTTATATTCTAAATTAACTTTTTTTCAGTTATAAAATATTAACGGCAAATGATTTGGAAAATGGAATCAGTGAGTGCGGTTCAAATTCTGGCTGGGTCAGTTTGTGTTTACTTTCGCATTTAGCTTGGACTTAAACATTGTTCTGTAGCATTATTAGGCAAGCAATATAGAGGAAGGACAACACTGAATACAATATTAGGGATACTGAAAAGTTCTCAGTTTTACACAGTTCGCAGAATTTAACCAAATTTCTAAATAGAATTTGGGAGTAATCTTATACGCATATTGTAAATTAGAATAATCATATACAAACAGTTATGTATATACAAAAACTTCCTAAAGAGAGCACACAAGGATTTATCCTCTCGTCTACTTTTCCTTAAAGAAATCAACAATCCAAAACAGATACTAGTTAACAATGGTTTTCCTAACCACCTCATTGACCACCAGATTAGACTATTTCTTTCCAAAGTAATTAATAACGATAGTGAACACACAGACAAAAATAACATAAATATTTTCTACAAAAGCCAAATGCACGTCAGCTATAAAAAGATGAATCTTCACTTAGAAATATCATAAAGAAATACACTACCCGAATTAACCTGAACAAAAGATTAAATTATCAACTTAAAAAAATTTAAAACAGCTAATCTTATCCTAAAAAATAACAACACATCTGCAAAATCAAAACTACAAAGAACGAACATTATTTATGATTTCAAATATCCCATAATGAACTGGTGTGTTCCTGATCAAACCGAACTCATAAATAATTACATCGGTCACAGTACTACATGTCTATCCAGCCGACTTATCTATCCGATCACAGCTCCATCAGAACATATTTAAAACACACACACACACACACACACACACACACACACACACACACACACACACACACACACACACACACACACACACACACACACACACACACACAGAGAGACTTACCTGACTCCATCCAATACATACTAGTAGAAAATACAAGCATAATAACCTCATCCACATGTAAAAAACGATTTAAAATAATGGAAGCCTTAATAATAAAAAGAAAAGCAAACACTCACTGTGTTCAGAAAATAAAACATCCCTATAACTCTAGATACATACACACAATCCATACATCCAGTTAAAAAGTAATAAATTATCCTTGATAATGGCCAAAAATATAGCGCTCGGAATTACAAAACATTTGGACAGTTTCTACACACACTGTTCCCAGGAAAGAAAACACGTATTCGAACACAAGAAAAAATAAATAAAAAGCTTAATCGCAGTAGCATGGTTGTCGTCTTTAATGAAACATGTATAAATGAGGGATTGCTGCCTAAATACACAATATATATATATATATATATATATATATATATATATATATATATTCTGGCAACAATCCCACTTTTATACAAGTTTCATTAAAGATGATTGGCAAAGCGCTGCAATTAAGCTTTTTATTAAATTAGTACATGTGATTCCTTTTTGGACGCTGATTGCGTAAAAACTGTCCCAATGATTTAATGGCTAATAGATTAGTTGAAAGCGCTCGGATCTATAGATCATTTGAACATCTATGTCCAGAAAATGAATCACTTGCACGAATGAAAGAAAAATTTTATTAAAAGTCTAATCGCAGTTGCCTTGTCAGTCGTCTGCAATGATTATATATTAATACTTACTTTTCCCGATGCAAGAAAGTGAAGCAGTAACACACTTCTTCAGCAAAAACACATTAATACGTTCAATTGAAAATTTCTTGCAAAATAATCTTTATTTTCCCGACTAGTCGGAAAACTAAAGGTTATTTTACAAGAATTTTTCAATTGAACGTATTAATGCATTTTTTGCTAACTAATTGGTTAGTTGAATTGTCATGGAGATCTGCATATTGATATTTTTACGTTGTTGGAGATAATGATTTCCTGAAATAAGTCCTTCGAATTAAGTTATAGTTGTGTGGCTAAGAGGTGGATTCATACCTTTCCAAAAATTATTCGCGACTAAGTTAATATCGAACCAGACTAGAACTCAGCTCTCCGATTTTCAATTCCGAGCCGTTATCCATTACACCATTTACACATCCAAGTTTACAACACTTGGTATTCCTAAGCGGTCACTCATTTAGGTACTGACAAGGTTCAACATTGCTTAACTTTGCTGATCGTACGAGACCAGACGTCGAGAAAAAGCTAACCTTAAAAGAGAAAATAATATTGTAATATCCTGGAAAGTGCGAAAAAAGTTGAACAGAAAAAAATTTAAGAAAGAACCAACTTTAAAAATGTCACAAATATTTGAGGAAATGTAAAAGTAATCGGAGAAAAAGTAAATTATTTGAATAAGGTGCGAATTAAGAGAAAACATGTAGAACATTAAGTATAAAGACACAGAAGAAAGCAGACTGTTACCATTAAGTATAAATAGGGCGAAGAATGGCATGAAAACTAAAGTAGTAATATTTATTGACAAATATAGAACTACAATGGTTAGACCTGATGGCTGGATTTTTTTTTTAAAGAAACAATAAAACAATACGATATAAAAGATAAACGGCTGGGATGTAAAGTAATGTTTTGTGCCATAAAATTATGGATCACTTCAAATACACATTCCAAAGCTTATTTGGTAACATAGTGCAAGTCATTCTTACATCTTATCGCTTATCAGCACAAATAAGCATGTTTATAAAATTTGCTATATCTACATGATTCGTGTATTTGAATGTCTATATTAATGACCATTAATAATAATTTGCCTCCTGTGAAAATAGTCGAAATTAGAGCCCTGTTAAAATTCAAGTATCGAATTTCGAGTTCAGGAATTGTGTTCTTTATTCTTGAAATATTACTAAGTTTGTAATTTTCCTTCTAACATGTGCAAGATTGGTAAATTTGTAAAATATACGTTTCAATTTCCATAAATATATATATAGATAAATATGGTTGCTCATATGTTGTTCTCCGAGTTTGACCGGTCTAAAAAGTCTCTTTTGTATCAGCATCGTTTCGACTGGAAAATAAAAACAAATTTAGTACGCAGATGGCCATTGTTGAAGGCAAAGAAATCTTAATTACCTGTAAACTATAAAAAGAATTCAGGGTTGCTAGGCCAAAAGTTTGTAACAAAAGAGTTATTTTATGGAAGTTTTCTTCATGAAAGTTGTATAGTTATAAAGTAGTTTATATATATATATATATATATATATATATATATATATATATATATATATATATATATATATATATATATATATATATATTATATATGTATATATATATATATATATATACATTACATATGTATATATATAAATTACATATATATATATATATATATATATATATATATATATATATATATACACACACACACGATCGGAAGATCAGCTGAACCCTAACAAAAGTTATGCACATTCGCACAGTACGTATGTATGATTTCTAAAATCCAGTGTACATACGTACACGCGGGGGCGCGCGCGAATAGATTAAAATGTATAGAAATGCATATTCTCACTGACACTTAACTACTAGTATATACACAGTTTCTTGCACTAGCCGCTCGCATCCTCATTCAGCAAACATTTTATTTAATGAAATCCTCGGCAGATGTTTTAAAAGGCACTAAACTCGCAGCGATTATTTTGTGGGTGCCGCTTTTTACCTGCAGCCAGAATTTTCGGTTTTCTACACCTGTCGCCACGAATACTAAGATGCAACGAGGGAATATTTCGTTCGTTATTTACCTGCTTTTATAAAAGATAATATTTTTTATTGCTAAATATCTATACTGGATTTCAAGAATAGCGAATACATGATGAAAAGCAGCTGTTGGTTGAACAGCCATGGCTGCTGGCTTTTGGAAATATTCAGTGTGCTGTTAAAATCAATAAAGAAACAGGATCAAGATTGCTGAGAGTGAAACTTTATTTTGTCAATTCTGGATGTTAAGTGTTTTGAGTTCACTTAGTTTGTTACCAATTTATAATTTCTCTTCAGAAGCAGAAGAATTTTGTTAATTCCTTTAGCACTTATACATTTGTGTTTCAACATTTAAACTATGGGTAGTGAACTTTTAGGAGTTTAGGACAAAATGCATAACCGTTTAATTAGTAGGATCAATTTATCTGATCTTTTTAAGCTTCGTTCGATTTTGTGCATGCCTACATCAATACATCTACATGTAATTTATACCTGTACGTCTCCTCTTTCGTCTTGTGATGGAATTATTTCATTTTATTATTCCTAGGGTATCGAAGTAAGGATGCATAAATGCGATTATTCTCCATTTTAGACTCAGTCAAGTATTGTCGAAGCCATCCGTAACAATGTTTATAAGCTGGAGTCTGTTTTAAAATAGACCGTGTGTCGAAGCTTAAAAAAGTGCATATTGTAACTTGTATCTGCAAGATGAGCTTGACCATAATCGTAGGTATTCAGGCAACAATTGAGACCAGTCAACAGTTGGAAGATACCTGGTACAGATGGGCAAGGTGAAGAAAATGTAGATTTATTACTCCATGGCAGCAGCTTGATACTTGTAATTTGTTTTTCTTGATTCTATTGAAAATTGGTTTCTTTATGATAATCGTAACGTTTTCTATCTTGAGGTTGATAAATTTAATACCCCTTAATATTCAAAAATCAAATCTTCATCCACATATCCAAATATTTTCCGCTTTTTCAAAGTTTGTAGTTCAAAGCAGTTATTTATTTTGTTTCAACTTGATATTAAGTGAGAAATATTTCAAGCTTTTCACTTTTAGCTGTCAGCGTTCTTCGAAGAAAATTTGCATCATTATCACTGTCGGTTCAGTATCTATAAATATACACATACCTATTTCACCACTTCTTACTTCCATCCATATTCTTATTCGTTTTCACTATGTTTCTTGCAGCAAAACAAATGATTTCAACATAGGAACATAGCTTTTGTGTTTATTAATTCAAAGATGCTTTTTATTACACACATACAGATATATACTGTCATATACCCATACATTCAGAACTAGAAAACTATTATATAATTACAAACATACACACACAAACACACGAATTAATTCTATTATAGTATTTCTTTTTATATAAACCTGAAGAATATCATTTTTACTTTCAAGTTATTTCGATATTCAAGAAAATTCAGGATCTGGAAAACGTGTTTGATATTTACATCCCATTTAAGAAAAGTAGTTTACTTTTCGATACTGGTAATAAAAAGTCATATCTTAATTTTTTAAGCACTTACTTTGATTATTAGTTTTTTATTAATTTTCTTCGTGTTGTAGCTTTTTTATCAGAACGTTGCTTCTTATCGAAAGCCCTTTGATCGTCTGTTTGGTGAAATAGAAATTGCTTGAACATGAACTCTCGTCTTCCATAAACAACCAATTCATTCGCGGATTCGACGTGGAACTTTATGATAACTAAAAATAAGATGAAGAAAACAAATTAAGTATTAAGACTGAAAGTACATTGTGCAAAGTTTTCAAATAACCTAAACCGTATTTGGTGGAATTAAAAGTCAAAATAATTCCAGGAGTTTACCGGATTACTAAATAGTTGTTGCCACTATATTTCCAATTTCTTCATTCAACTGATGCATGTCAAGAGACGGGATATCTTTTTTCCAAGTAATATAATTCTATTAATAATATTAACCAGTAAACCAAAAATTTGGGGTTGAACTGGTTACAGCGTTGTCCATAAAATACGTCCTGTGATCTGCAATGCACGTTCAAGTCTCGTTAGAAGACATTTAACGTTACTGATTTTAATAATCTGACAGTAATCAACCAGTGCCGTTCTATTAAAAACAGTCAAATTTTAAAAATTTTATAAGGCAAACAATAAAGTCCTTGCCGTTTTTTACGTCCCGTGGGAAGAAGTGAAAACTGATACGCGAAAACTGATATTGCTCTTGACCAATGCAGGTGCGTTGCACGCGCACATCAGTCATAGCTCGAACAGCGGCGAGCAAACATGACAACGTCGACGTGTTCATTCGGAGTTGTCTGCTTTATGACTTTCAGGTGGTCTTGTTCGCAGCTGCATCAAGTCGCCAAGGACGTCAAACTTTTTGGGATAGTGCTGTGAGTGAACGCAACGTCAGGTATTTTTTCCAGAAGTTCAGGCCGGGAGACCTGTCCCTCTGATGAACTGGTCCTGGATGATGAGGCCCTGAAGATGACCATAGAAGAGAACAACGGCCAAAAAAGTGGTGTGTTTGCCAAACGCTTCCAGATTTCCGATGAAATAGTCAGACTTCATCTGCAGCACATAGAGAAGGCGAACAAGTCGAGCAAGTAGCTTAGCCCACACACTGTCGGAAGTCAACAAGCAACAACGAATGACAACATTTTTCTCGTTAATTTCTTTGCATCGCAACGTATCCATATTTGATCATCGAGTACTCACCAGTTGTAAAAAGTGGGTCCTGTATGTCACTTATAAGCGTTCCAAACATTGGTTGTCACCATGGGACTCTGTGCCTCACACTATAAAACCGCTTCTACACCCACGAAAGATGCTCTGTATCTAGTGGACTAGACGACCAGTGGTGTACAATGAGTTGTTTCCTGCGGACTAAAACTCACTCTGAAACTCTGAAGCAGAAAGATACAGCATTGGTTAATCTCAAGGGTTTACTGTTCCTCTATGGATGCTGATAGGGATTGATTTGAGAACGAACAATATGTCAAATTTGCTGTATACTTTTTTTCTAATAAATAAAAAATGGCGAGGTCTTTTTTGGTTACCATGTAGTTGAAAGAAAAAAGGTCTCCATTTTGTACTTTAGTTTCCTTGTGGTTTTGAAAGCTTTGCTAATGCTTCGAGAAAGCTTTCCTTGATTAACGATGATTTTGGAAACTATTTTAACCGAATAGTTTTTTTTAATTTCTTTATTTATCTGTTCAAGACAACATTCACATTACAGCTATTTTAGACTATGAAACAGAATTTGGTTTTGCATTCAATCCAGGAATTTATCAAATTCGACACAGATATATTTTGTCTTCGTCTTCACTTCCGCAGCCACTCTAACCAGGCATCATAGAGATACCCTCTTACATTAGCTAGATGAAGTAACTATTTCCACTGATGTCTTACCATTATGTGGGAGGTGTTTCTGCCACACACTGTATAATTGTTTGAATTAAATGCTCAATATCTATTTAAAAGTAAGTCAATAGTGATTAACAATGACAGAACTGAAGTTTAAGAAAGGAAATGTCGTTAAGAATATGTGTAATATCTGTAAGATATTCAAAAGTCAGTCGGGACAAAAAAATTTCAGCAACTTCGTAATATATCCTGTATGTGTGTGTATTTAATTCCGTGAAATGTTTTTACTCATCTTAGCAAAATGGGACAAAGTAGTCGATAGGATGCGATAGAGTCCTACAGATTATTCCAAGTTGAAGTCACATTTGTGGCACATGATGCCGCCGTTTCACAAATCAAGCATAAATAATATGATTTCAATATAGATGGACGCAAATACTAGATTTTAAGCATCAGGAGTGATCCGGTCACTCTCGGGCGATTTCCCAATCGTGTTCCTTTGATGACTTACAGATAGGATACAGTCGTTGTCCAATTGACTGCAGGTCTTTGATTTGGCTAGATTTTGTTTAACGGCGTGTCAACCCTGATGAGTCAAATTGACTGTGGGGCTATGTAAAAGAATATTAAACAAATAGAATAAGTTAATACGACCTGAAAGTCAACCATCATTTTGAGAGTATTAATATTATATTTTATTTAATTTTATATTATTTTATATAGTAAAATCATTGTCTCAAAGACTTGCCAAAAAAGCTAAACAAAACCATAAAAAGAAACTTGATACCTGATCAAAAGCTTAGGTATTCCAGAAGAAAATAGAGTACAAAGAATGATATCTAGTAAACGACGAATCTTTTATCACCACATACATCATAAATGAGGAAATAAAAACAAATGAAAAGGAAATAAATGAATTAAATTCAAGATCAGTATATGCAGGATTGGTCAACCTAACGAAAGAAGAAAATGTCAAATACACAATCTTTAAAAAACTATACAAGAAATTAAGAAATTGCTATAACCTTTAAAAAGTTAAAAAATGGGGAAATAATCAGAAGCCGAAATAAAAACGAATGAACTCCAAGCTAGAAAGAAAATCAAAATTACAAAAACAAACAACAAAAATTGAACGGACGATATTTCCGATCATAGGAAACAAAAAACCCGCTGTAATATAGGAAATAAAACAGGAAGATATCTGGTAAAGATATACATAGTATATTGCACAACACACAAAAGCATATTTTTCATTAAATAAGGTAGGTTTTATGAGGTCATAAACAGGAAAAGGACAAAATATAAAGAGTGATGTTACAGAGACACACAGTTGGAAATTTGAAGATGTAAGGGAAATAAAGTTCCAGGATGCACCGTGGAAATTAAGAATGTCGTTTATTCATTGACGACTGAGAAAAAAATGAAAGAAATGATCTACCCTAATATAAAAGAAGGTATAACACTTAACTGACCAAAAAATCCATTCATGCAGACCGTCTCTTGAAAGAAATAGCTAGGAGGCATAGCGATGTAGTTTAAAAACACACCTTGGAAAATAATCAACTGATACGTTTAAGTTCATGGATTTTGTTTCAGGAAATTCAACACACCAAGCAACTTCAAAACTACCTAAGAGGAGACATCTCAGAATGGATGCCCAGCGGTAGAACTAACTTCAGACAAAAAGATACTGAAAAAGGAATGATGGTGGACAACTTCAGGCCAATCATGAGTACACTGTTATCAGGAGATCAGAAAAAAAATGCAGAAAGGCGAATGACCTGCTATATATCGATCAGATGATTCGGAAAGTGAAACCAATCCAAAAATTTGCAATGACCACAGGGAAGTACACGAAATGATCAATGAGACCTGGATTCTCGAATGTTTTAAACTATTGAGAATAACTGAAACAGACAATATTAATGATTAACTGCATGTGATACTGGAGAATGGGATAAACAAACGAAGACGGTTTCCTTTAAATGTTTGAAAAGAATTCATAATCACTGTTTCTATTTTTTATCAAAAGAATAATATCATACCCTATCCCAATTGTTATAGCTATGAAAACGTGGGTAATATCTTTAGTGAGGTACATAGGATCTTTCCAGTGCTCGACAAGTTCAAATTAACGGATAGACACACGAGGAAGTTAACGACCTCATACAAAACTGTACATCCACAGCGACACACTATATCTAAAACAAAAGGTTGGTAAAAGAGGATTTAACAGTATCGATATCTATACCTTATGTGCAAAACAGAATCACTGGTAGTAGCAACTGAAATAAGAATATCAGAACAAGTTAAGCAAAATATGCTCAAACCGAAATCACATCAGTTGGAAGAAAACGGAGCAGTCATGTGCATTATTACTGAATGTATCAAACTAGACTAAAGGAATATAAAACGAGATTATACGATTGTGATTCGCTAGAAGTCGCAGAATCAACTTGTGTTCGAACATACAAATAATCGAAATAGGCACAAACTACGTTCTCCTTGAGAATAGAAAAGCCAATGTTAGTATTTTGAAAGAAAAACTTAAAACATTCCATGCTAGCAGTTATAATCGTTATAGAGAAAAAACCTGTCCGATAATGAAAATAGTGAAGAATTAGATAAAAATTTTTTTACTTTATACAGTGGAAATTGACTCAGAGTCGGGGAACATAAGACAGTTATAATTAAAATAGATAAGATCTGCTATAGCAGATTATATTTGGGACGAGGTTCAAGCAATTGACTGGGAACATCGTTAGCGAGTAAATAAATTGAAGGAAGCGGCAAATATTGGCTTTTATGCCAGGTGAATAAATCAGGCGAAATACAAATTTCAATACTGTTTGGTTTTCTTTGCAGAGCAAAGTTGACGTTGGGAACTCTTTATTTTATAGTCTGAATCGCCTGGTTACTAGAGTGTACTATATCTATGTCTGTATTTAGAGCGAAAAAGAAAGGACTTGGTTGATTTATTAATAACCACCTGTTTCTTTCGACATTTTTTCCTGAAAAAATATTCTTTTGTTCACAGAATACAAAATTGACAGATGAAGTGATCGGCCGAAACATTGTGCTAACAACATCAAACAGACAAGTAAGAGGTTCAATTGTATTGCTAATGACTCTCCATAAAGCTGTAAACAATACTAAACCTGATAGCTAATAAAAAATATTGTAACGTTATCGACATAATATAATATAACCTTAAAAAATAACCTTTATTCATATTATTTAAAAAATATATTTTCTTTATATTTCTCAAACCTCTAACTACGGTTTTTGACAATGAACATTGATTTAGTTTCATTCTGAAAAAAATCTTCTTGGCTAGAGTATATTCAATTAAACTTGTTTTGACTGTATCTGAGCATTTTATCATAAATAAAAAAGAAATATAAAATACATTTAGTAATATTCTGCGCCATATTTGAGACGGAGTTAAAAGCATAATATGATTATTTTCTTTTTCCAGGTAATCTACCAATTAGCTTCACTATTGCTGATATAAGAATGAGCAAATGATCAGATTTAGACGCCATATTCCGCAAAAATAAAATATCTTTTTATGTTGTTGTGCACGTCAACTAAGTTGTTACCAAAGATTGTTATGGAAAATGTAACATTATTATATTTGTGTAAATTATTAGGAAGAGAAAAGGTTCGATGACTTTGGGATTTGGTTTAGGAATGCAATACTCCAACACAAAATGACTAAGCGGAAATGGAAGCACTCTACTCTGAGGCTCTCTTTCACATGTAAATCAGGATAAGTTTTCATTTATATTTTTAACCATTTCATTCTTTTCTACGATCGTTCTTTCCTCATTTACTCTATTGGTAACTAATAGTAATACACTAGCATCGTTCTTGAGATGATGTCTTAATTATAGTTATTTGGTTGCAACTTTTTAAACTGGTCAATTCTTTTGATAGATGATTTGGTTATCAAAGTTTCTCTAGTCAAAACTAGAAAAACATTGATGACTAAAAAACCATTCTCAGGAGAATGGTTCCCAAAGTGTGAAATATCGTTCGAAGTTATTTTTTCCAATTTTCTCTACTTTTACAGTCAAAGAATTGAGTTATAAATCAATGTAAAATTAAATCAAAATATGGTATTTAGAATTTTCTCAAATTAAAGTTAGTCTCACCAGAAGGGCATGGTTTGAAATTATGGTTAATAGTTCGAGATAATAACTGAACATAAATTCTTGTAGACATTTAAATATGCGAACATATAATACATTGGTAACAAGAAAATGTTAACAAAAAAAAAGTAACGCTATAACTTAAAAACAGGTGTATATAAAGGAAAAGTACATAAAGAAAATATTAGGAAGAATCTACTTTCGTCTTGCTTAGTAAGAAAAATAAAATACTTAAATAAAATGCTCAAATGAAAGAGTTTTTTTAATTAGGAAATAATAAACTGTCAAGTTTCTCAAAAGTAGTCACATCAAGCGGCTGTACATTCCCCCTCCCTACCACCACCATGACATCAGCACAAACGGACAGACGGACACTTATCGGACTTAAGAGCATGTCAACATCGAATAAGTAATAACATAGGAATTTGTCGACCGTCACTTGACCTTGATTCCGAATATATATATATATATATATATATATATATATATATATATATATATATATATATATATATGTATATGTGTGTGCGTGTGTGCGTGTGCGTGTGTTGAATTTATATTTGTTTTTTGTGGAAATCATTCCACAAAAAAGAATATAAATTCAACAAAAGTGTATAAAAATTAATGAATGCTGTCTAATGAAAATAATTCAGTAAAATATTTTCACAATGGTTTATCAGATCGAGTCTTGTTTCTCCCTCCATCAGTCTGTAGTCTGAGGTTCACCCTATCATCATCTGTTGGTTTTTGATCAGTGATTTCGCTAAATAAAACAAATAAAATCAAGTCAATGCTGCAAAGGAATATATACTAGAATGTTAGTGACGTATACATTAGGCTAGCCGTCTTCTGTTTATAAACTGAATTAAATTAGAAGTATTTTGTTTTAATGTCAGTAGTTAATAGAATTATTAAATTATATTCCTTTTTGATAATAGATATGCTAAACCCATTTAAGATATACTAAATTATATTTAATTTGAGTTCTTATTAAAAGTATATTTAACATTTTCTTCGGATTTTTATTAAAGTTTAACACGAAAACCATCTCTTTAAAGTTTAAAATTATAAGAAAATTAAAGATATACTGACGTCAGTTGAATATAGATTTATTTTAATTTTAGAAGATAATACTCTGTTATTTATACTTTGTTAAGTAAGTTTAAAACGATTTATGTTCAAAGATTATTTCCGTTCATAACTGCAAATGTTTGGTTTCGGAAACGAGTGAGATCAAAATTCTTACGTTTCGATGTGAATATTTTAGGATAAAACAATCTCGTACAAAAATACTGAGCAGTTTAGCTAATGAAACTTTTACGAACTAAATTCACATGCGTCTCTAAGTAAATGAACATATCTGATTACGGTAGAGTACTGAAAAGTTTTCAGTCTAACCCATTTCCCTAAATCTAATTTAATTACTAAGCGTCAGAATTTTTTGAAAATATTGGTAGTTCACAAAACATTTCAGCAACCCCTTGTAAACCAAACGCAATCGAAGTAAGAAAAGACATCTTTCAGTTTGTGAATCGCCTTTAGAACTCATAAACATTCCCATTAAGCAAGAATTTAATTACTGGTGACTTTTGAGAGCTGATGGAAATAAACATCAATTACCTGGAAGATTTTATTGTCATTTTCATCCCCTTAACAATACAGCTAAAATAAGGATAATTTGCAGAATTCAAATTATCTAACTTCAAGAAAAGACTATTATGTGGTATGTACTTGGCTTTAATTTCTTGAGTCGGGATAATCTTCAAATATTTCCAATTTGTTTGACACTCTTGATTCTTTCGCATCTTTGTTATGCTCGTTTTTTTTTCATTAAGATATTCTTTACAGATGTGAAAAAGATTTTTAATTTATTATAGTAGATTGAAATTTACCACAAATTAAAAAATTAAAAGACTGTATATAAATGAAAGTCGCTTCGATATATGTTCGAATATTTTGATTTCGTTGTTTTGAGAATTAAAGAAAATCGACAAATAACTTATGCAGTCACAAACTTGCAGCATCAAATCTAACATGACTTCGGTTCTGTAAAACTTTCCTTTGTAACTGGATAGTAAATTACGTAATTTATCTTAAAATTAAAACGTAATAGAAATTTATATAAGAAAATATCTTCTTTATTCACTTAAATTTTGGGTGAATCTTCAAAGAGAACATGTCTACTGAGTCATGTGCATGTCGAGGAATAATTGGATGGAAGCGCAAAGGCGACTAATGAACCAGAATTGTCTGTTTTGTTTTTATTGGCTGTGTAAAAGTCACGTGTATACCTTATAGTGCTAGTGTTTATATATGTATTAATTTTTAAATCGGTTTTGTTTTCATTGTTTGTTTGGTCCCACGTGTATACGTCATGGTGTTTGTGTTTGTTTCATTCTTGAAATGCTAACGCAATTACAAATTGAGTTTATTTGTGTACTTTAATTGTATAATAAATCTCTGCATTATTCCACTTTCAAACAATTCCGATGAAGCTAAATTGTGAACTATGTTAAATTTATAAAGTTTTCCTTCATTTTTCTTATTTAATCATAGCGCATTATACAAATATTTTTCTTCTATTTATTGCCGAGGAGATAATCACGCAACAAATAATTACATTTCCATATTCGTGTTAATAATGGATATGGAAAACGTTCACCCTACATGCGCACATCACTCTCATCACATTAAAAGAACTTGTGAGGATTTACACAAAATTTACATACCTCGATAAGAAAAAAATATAATTTATATTAGCACATATGTGCAGATGGATCAGGACAGAAGTAGCAAATTGACGTAGATATGTCAATTATTCACATATGTGCAGGTGCGTGTTTACACATACACGTATCTATGCACGAACCGCAGAGAGAAAAAGACATGAACACATACTAAATTTTTGGCATCGTAAATTTATTGCCTTATGCGAAGAAAACGTCGTATTTCGATTGTGTCAAATGATAACATTTTGATGGAACCTACGATACGAATAGAGAATTAAAGGCAAGCAGAATTAGCAATTTTCAAATTTGATATATTTGCCGATAAATCTTGCTATTTGGACGTTTGCATTGGTGACAGAGAGGAGATCATGTTAGGCTGATGATAATGGAAATTAGAGAAGTCAGCTGTCTTGCTCTGAGGTGAATAGCAAACCGTCCGCATTTTAGTTTCTTTATGTTCCTTCACAAACATTAGTCAACATTTCACTTTCCACACTTCGCCTCCTACTTATCGTCAGAATAAAATTAAGGAGTTGAATGAAACAAAACTCTCTAATATGTTGAGTCAGAAAAATATTCATCTGTATAGTCTCAGATTTTTGGAAAAAAAAAAACCGGATATTGATAGGAAGACAATTTGAGTTGGTACAAGCATTATTAGGTGTTGTTAAAAGGAAAAAGTCCCAGTGATAAGATAAATAGGAAAAAAAATCAGTTAAGAAAAAACAAACTTGTGCATAGATTTGTTGTATCAAGGTTACGTGGGATATGTTATTCCTTCTTATTCGTTGAGATTTCAAGAGAATTCCAATGCATCTTACTTAACTTTAATTCTTGTACTCTCATAATACAATCAACCACCATGCGTAACCTTCCAAGTATATAACGTATTTCGTCTAGATGTCAGTCATATTTACTTAGTTATAATGGAACAAAAAAGAATAAAATGCAATATTATTTCCCGATTCACATTAAAGTGTCATTCAGGAAGGTAAATTAACACTTTATTGACTTGTATTTTGATGTTTACAAACATACAGGCATGCGCATTAAGAATTTCCGTGTATAAACAAGTTTAAAAAATTGTGAGCGTACATGCCGTCAAATTCTTTGTGTTCTGATTGAGAGCGTCTACATGAATATATTATCAGTTTTACTTTCCTGTGATTCTGTCACACCAGTCCACAATGTTCGAATAAGTGTGGCCCCTTTTAAGACTTAAAGGTTTCATTCGCTCGAAGACGTTTCAGACACTTATCTGAAAAAAGGTTGTATATAGCTGCCAGTATTTCTGAATGAGTTTCGCGACATGTTATTCATTTATATGAAAGCTTCAATCTTATGAGGCTATTTTACTGGATATTTATCAGTTAATGTGTAACAACGTGTGGTCTTGGGCGAAACTACGTCTCGCGCCTTATCTCCTATACCAAATTTGTTATAACTGATGCATACACCAAGGTATTTGGAGTGTTTAGTATTTACTAATTCCACATCCTGATCTTTTATGGATTCGGGGTAGGTGCCATCACTGCTTTCATTCCAATTCTATATCATATTTTCTTTTTTGGAAAGGTTTATCTTGTGTCCTATTTCTTGAAATACCCAGTAAAGGATATTATTTTTTTGTTCAAGGTCATTCTTATCCCAGCTATGATTATTTATGTCATCATGAGTACATTGACTTCGGAAGGAAAAGCAGGATCACTGTTTTCTATTGGTAGATTCGTTTGGCATGTGGTATCTCTTCACATCTGTGCTTGCATAAGAGCAGGGAATAATATATAGCAAAGACTAAATAATCTGGGACTCCTCGTACCCCTGACGAAGTTTGAACTATTTCTGTATTGTCGTCCTCGCCAGGCATGTATGATTTTATGGACTAATATAGTTTCTCTATTAGGGTAGTCAGAATAAGAAAAGGAATGCTCTATTAATGTGATCTAATGCTGCTGTGAGGCCGACATAGTAGGTATATAATTTTCTATTGGAGAGCTATGCAACCTCTTGGAGTTGCTTGATGACATATATGAATGAAACCCAAACGGACTTGTGAAGATTTGTGTTTCATAAAACTATGAAAGCCAGTTAAGACAATATTTATTAGTACTTTCTCTATAATTGATCCTCTGTATGTGAGTATTAGCCAAGTGGTAGGATGCCATCTTCCATCAGAATAACGCCAAACCTCATGTCTCTTTACAGACTCTTCAGAATTTGGTACTGCTCAATTTGGAAGTTCTACTACATCTACCGTACTAACATGACCTTGCGCTTTCGCGTTAATACTTACTTTGATCTCTACAAAATTATTTTAACGGGAAGAACTTCAAATCTCTGGAAGCAACAGACCAGTTAAATCAGTAAGATTTCATGTTCTGGGATAATGGAATCGTGAAGCTGCCACAAAGATGTCGAAAGATAGTGGAACAATTCTTGTTCTGATCACACACGCCTGCATTTGCGCACGCGCGTGTGAAAATGCACGCCACACGTGGACAACGCATAACACCACGCGTGTACACTCATTTTAAATGTAGCATATTTAGGCAGCAACCTTTCATTTAAGCATGTTCAATTAACTATAACGGACATTAATGAACCTTTGATAAGTTTCTCCTCTAAAGTCTAAGAAGAGATACATTGTCCGCTCTCTCTATTTATACATCAGTGTATATACGTGATTATACAATTTCAGATATACCTGTCGACATTTCTACTGTTGTCTATAAATACCTGTAACATAAAATTGTTACATTTGCCTTGATAAAGTCCATTAGAGGACAAATGCGTTAACCAAAATTAATTTTACTTTCGTGTATATATTTGACCGAAACAACTTTCCAAAATCTGAGATTTTTTTAAAGGCTTCTTACTAGAATGGAGCAATCCTTGCACATAGTATGTAATGACTCTAAGCATTTATATAGATAGTTTTAGAGTTACATACTTTTTAAAGGAAATTATATATATATATATATATATATATATATATATATATATATATATATATATATAAAGTGAATATACAGGCTGTTTCATATCTCTGATATTGAACACTTTATCCCATAAATATAGCACACTTTAAAACTATATTTCTGCATATATATATACATATATATATATATATATATAGACATATATATGTACACACACACATATATATACATATATATATATATTTATGTGCGTGCGCTCGCGTGTGTAGAAAGAAAGGTCTAGAAAGAGCCACGTAAATTAAATACTTAAGAACATACTGTTGAAATTATTTAATTGATTCATCAATGCACACAGTGAAACTAATAGGTAACCAGTTAAATCGGAAGATCTGTGGATAATGTCAATAGAAAAGTTTAAATAATTAAGAAAAATATGCAGATGGCCTAACTACTATTACGGCTACTACGACAAATAATAATAATAGCAATAATAGATGATGAAAAAGAAGAGGGAATGTGTATACGCTAATTTGAAAAGCAATTCCCGCGTGCCTTGGGAACGATATTACGTGTAAGTCTCACGGGATTTCTTTTCCTAATTGACTGCACCATTTTTTCACAAATATTCCGTGTCGAAAAGCCAACGTGAACACAAAGAAAAAATGCAACTGATTAAGACGAATAAATATAGAAGAGAGAATAAATGAACTAACAAACAATGGAATCACACATGATAAACAAAAACGATATTTTTCGCCGCTAAGTGTTAATATTTTGAGCAAAGATGTAAGAATCATCATCATTATCATCATCAATAAGGTGGCGTACAAAATGCAGAGAAACTGTAAAATACCTAAAAGTAAAAAAAATAAAAATGAAGTGATAATTCTATGAAGTGGCTGGGAAATAATCCTTTCTTTTTCTTCCGACTTCGTTAGATGTTATCAACATTTTATGAAACAAATAAAATCCTTCCGGTAGAAATGACGATATCAATCAATTCCTAACAGAGTTTTTTTTCAGAATTGGAGACAAGGTAGACGAAGAAACTGCAAACAAGCACTTAGATGCCCAGAGATACCGCTTCATTTATGCACGAAGCATTCTTGGAGAAATACCGGATTTTCGGTTTAGCTTAGATCTTAATAAACTAATATATTATTAACGGTTTAAAACGGCGACTTCCAAATGAGGATTGAACTCACTGCAAGTGTCACTCTGTGCAAGGTTATCAATGTGACAGTGGTCATATAATGAACAATAATGATTATAATCTCATAATAATGTATATATTTTTCAAGTATATCAATTTTGGTTAAATTGTTTGGATATAAAACCCTTTACATTAGTTAATATTTTCCTTTTGAATTTAGAAATGTGAATTCAGGTTGAAAATAAGGTCATGGTGTAGTATGGATCTTGGACCATAGATTAGTGTAACAAACATAATTATTCTATTTGATTATATATATATATATATATATATATATATATATATATATATATATATATATATATATATATATATATATATATATATATGATATTATATAGAAACTGATGAAGAGCAAACCGATCAGTGGAGATTTTATTTCCAAAATTAATTTATCAAAGGAAGATTATCTTAGAAAACCAAGGAACTAATTAAAAGTCTTCCTTGAATTTGTAAATCTAATAAGAATAAATTGTAAAAAGTAAATTACAGGTTTCTGCGAATGGCTGATTCGACGTTTATTCTCTTTCTTTGTGGTATCTTTCTACCTCCAAAACTTACTCAATAGATTAAGCTAACTGAGTGCTGCTTTACAACAAAAAGAAAACCTTTTCTTCAATACAAAATAATAAAATCCCACTATTTGCATTTATATTTTACTTTGGACAAAAATGTCAAATCGTTTGAAATAGTTGAATTTTTGTCATGAATTTTTAGCTTTCTTTGTGATTCGAAAACTGAAAAATTCATTTTTTATACTATACAGGTTAAATATGATCCAATTGTAATTAGCTCAACCTTCTACTTATAGTTGATCTGATCTCGTGTTTTGAAAATTTTAGATGAAGCTTTCGGAGTGAAACGCCCTTCCAACCAAAAGAATATGCAGGGAATGAGGGTGATTTAATCCTGCGGACATAGCAAGGTGGGTTTTGCCTGTAATGGTCTGAGCTGGTGGTACTAAGGAATGGAGCTTTCTGAACATTTGCCATGGAGGTAGAGATACGCTTGCGGCGTTGCATCTGTGGTGAACGGGGTTGTAGGGTGGAAAATAAATTATCCCTCACAAGGCCGCGTAAAGATTTTGTCATGGCTTCAGTTTCATTATGTTCATTTTGGATCGGCTAAGCACACTAGTATACCTTCCACAAATCAATTGATTATTTCAAAGCTTGCTTTTGTAATCATAAAATTGTGGAAATCAAATTTATCCACTTCATTACGCTCTACAATTAACGTTACATAGTCTAATCTGTTTATGAAATTTTCTTTGCTGAGTGTAGTATGGTTAGAAGCCAAATTGTTCGAATATAATTTTGATTCAAGAATTTTCATTTGCTTAGTATGGTAAACATACATATCTTTAGGTTTTCATAAAAAGTTATAAAATAAACTATTTTGAATACGAATTATGAATTGCTATCAACACCCATTACTTTTTTCTTGTTTAATAGTCACTTTTTGATTTCTTCTTTTTGATTTATTTCCTTAAGCAACTTTAATCAATTTTCCTTTTTCCTAATCTTCACTAAAATATAATTGCTTATATTTTACCATTGAACATGTGAAAGGGTTTATTTGAATATATGAAAAGTGCTAGAAGCAGAAGTTATGGAGAGAGGCACAAACTGAAGCGGTGATGAGAGCAGTTAAGGAAGGATGTCTTAGATACTTTAAAAAAGGAAACATTTAAAAGTAAGTAAAAGTACTTTTAAATATGTTTAAATTTTTGATGAGATTAAAAATGAACATACATTAGTATTTGGAATTTTCTTTTTGAGTACGTGAACACTCAGGCAACATTATAAAATGGATTTAGAAATGTGTGTTACACATAGAATTGAGCGTTAAGATCAGAAAGGATAAATTTCTGGTAACCATGAAAGGGGTTGTCTGGGATTGCAAGAGAGAATCTCAGTGATGCAGGATGAGAGGATGTAAAATCTAATTTGCTAATGGCAGATGAGACACAGGACATTGAAATAAATATAGAAATGCTCCTCCAACCATACACAATCTTTAGACTCATTCGATCCCTTATACTCATTTAAAATATGGAGCTTTTTAAAATACCCTTCCCTATAAGTGGACTTGAGATCAAAGACAAAATCCGCGAGAGCGAAAAGAAAAGTTAATTCATTATTTTTACCGTAGAAAAACACATCTTCAGTTGCCTTTATCACCGAGGATAAGTGGTCACTAAAGCACAGCTTTATCTTATATTAAGAAAATGTCGTAATATAGTGTCCAGAATGATGTACCAAAAAGACACAAATGAAATTTAGCAGAGGTAATGGATCATAAAGCGAGTTATGTGTTAATGCAAACAATCGTGGTAGAAGTCCGGTATAACCTTAAAAAGCATCTACTGGTCGTGGTAAATAAAGAGTGCAGTGTAAAGCAATTACCCAAGTGAAGCGGAAAGCATAAACTACATGGGAATTTGTGACCAATCATCAGCTTCATTTTCATGAATCACTCGCAACGGATTCATTTTCAACAGTTAGGAATGAATCCGACGGGAATCTTAATATTAGTCCGGGTGAAGTATGCTACACTGATCGGTAAGCCCCAAGGTGTGTCTTCGGAAAAAGAATATACTTCGCAATAAAGACAAAGAAATATACGAAATATACAAAACACATTCGTCTAGATTTGGACAGCCGCAATAAATTTAAATGCAGGCAGCCACACACACACACACACACACGCACGCACGCACACACACACACACACACACACACACACACACACACACACACAGAGGAAAATACAGATAGAGAGGAGTGCATATGACAAGCGCATTCACACACTAACATGCCCAATATACATATCCTCCTGTAGGTATAGAGTATTAAAGTAGATTTTAATTCATTTGTTACTTTACAGCTTTGAGCCATTCCTCAAACTAGCAGGTTGGTTTTGAGCCTTCTATATTGTCATTTATTTTCTACTCAAATCAAACTTAAAAGGTATCCAGCTATAGTTAAATTACGGATTAAGATTATTCAAAGTTAATAAAAAGAAAAGTAAGAAATTAAAAACAAAAAATATTCTAAATCTATTTCAGCTCAAATTCGCGGCTCAATCGTATCTAAAACATATTTTCGAAATAAAATTTATAAAGATTTTTGATTAAACTCCAAAAAACAACATTTCCATGTATTCTATTTCAAGATATTTAATTTAGCATAATAATTGATCATATGATCAGTGTATATATTAAAAGGTTATATATTTTTTCTTTTTTTTAAATATCAAATAAGTATGTTGTGGTAGATCGTAGAAAAGCTCTCCATCATGTTGGTTTTTGTTTTGAACTAAGATTTTTTTACTTTGTTTTATTTCCAAGCCATTCTTTAAAATGTAAGCGGAATTTTGTGAAAATCTTAGGGACAAGTGCTTTCATAAAATCGACTATATCATTACCTGTAAATTACATTGATAACAAACTTAGTTATACGTGTAAAGACCTACTCGTTTGTCTGAGTGTAGAAATGTGTATGACAGAAAAACGAAATATATATACAGAAGAGAGAGAGAGGAAGAGAAGAAAGAAAGAGAAAAACAAAGCAAAGAAGTTGCGATTAAGCAAAAGTCGTAGAGTTAAAAAAGGTAAGAAAGCATCAGAAAAATGATCGACAGATGGACAGAAAAAAAATCAAAACAATTTGTATAACAAAAGGAATGATGAAAGTTTATTTTAGATAGAGAGCCGAGCCATGATAAGTAGAAATTAATTAAGTAAAAATTACACATTGGTTTAAAATAGCAAAGAACAATAAATCAGCATCAATGTTAATATACTGAAGGAAAGCACAGCAATAGGAACGAAGAAAAAGGAAGAGATGAGAAAGAATAAAAGTATAAGAAATAGAATTTTCGGTGAACGAAAGAAAAAGTAGAATTATAATAAAAACGAAAAGTCAAATGCAGGAAAAAGAGGAAAAATAACTCTAAGTTGTAGAATAAAGAAAAAAAGAAGAGATAGAAGAATAGAAAAGTGGAAAAACGAATTAATGAAAAAGAATGAATTCAGGAGAAGACAAAATTGCAATGATCGTTGCATTGCTTCAACACGACGACAGATGTCTGTTGAAGGCTTCTATCAAAAGAATCGGGTGGTAAAATTCCCGTAGGTCTACGGATCAGTGTTTAGATAAATTGGCTTAATTCGTTTTTGTTCATTTTCCGATTGAGTTCAGCGGAGATTCATGACCCTGCAGGGTTTACCTCGAACTACGCTACACACCTGAAAGTCGAAATTGAATTTCGCAGCCCCAGGAGAATGGAGAGGAGGAGTCCTGAGGTGGCATCAGTTTGGACTGTTAGGTTGCGATACAAACTTTTTGGGTAAGGGATGGCACTAGAAAATGATCGGTTCTCTTCAAGATAATTATAATAATGACGATAAAGATGACAGTGATAATGGTGATGGCGATGTTGAATAACAAGAGACAAAAGAAAAAAAACACCAAAAACGGCTCAACAGAAACTGACATTAAAGACTAGGATAACAAAAATGTCTAGAAAAAAAACAACAAAAAACTGGAAGAACTTAAAATATGAGAAGAATCTATTAAGACGAAATCATTATTGAAAAAGTCAATTGGTCTCTAGTTTTACTAGCATTTAAGGTTTTGAAAGATTTGTAATTATGAAGGACAATCGAATTTATTTAAATGACACTTTTATGTGATACTTCCTACCAGGATGTAGTTGATCATAGCTCTCCACAATTTTCAATCTTTTCTTGTACTATGTAACTTTTGGTCATTATTGTCTATCTTTGTCTATTCTGCCATTCATTCACATTAATTAGCTTTTCCTTGCTTCACTTGCTTTCACTATATCCAGTGAGTTAAATTCTCTTTTTGATTACAAGTATGAATTTCATTGTTGTTTGCATATTCCTTAAGACTTATTCACTGAATATATGTTCTGTTCATGGTAGTCTTAGCATTAAAATACTGAGCTAAAGATTTATTCTTTTTTGATGTCTGGTAAAATGTTTCAGTTAGTACTGGAGTGAAAACTCAGTGAGCATAAATAATGAATAGAAAAATAGCAGGTGGTGCTGGTATCTGCAAATATATTTTGAAATAATGGTAGATTGTTTTGAGGGACTTGCTGTCACTCAATACACAACAATAATTATAACAATAATTATCTAAATTCTGTCCCCACACTAGCTGCGTATTAATTCCATGTTTGTCAGAATCTGTACGCCCTTTCTGTTCCTGTTTTCTTGGAGGAGACTTTCATTAGTATGTTTAGTAGCAATATTTAGAACCGAATGAAATTTTAAAAAATCAGATTCAGTTGTGATATAAATTGCAGAAAACATTCTTAAAAACCTACTCTATATTCTGGTAAATTTACATATAAAGAACCA
Source organism: Acanthosepion esculentum (assembly GCA_964036315.1). Classification (NCBI taxonomy): domain Eukaryota; kingdom Metazoa; phylum Mollusca; class Cephalopoda; order Sepiida; family Sepiidae; genus Acanthosepion; species Acanthosepion esculentum. The sequence goes on along the minus strand of OZ038492.1, from coordinate 49,140,194 downwards.
AGGATATAGAAAGTTTTTGAGCAAAAACTATTTATTTACAAAATATGTAGCGTCCAAAATGAAAGAACAAAAGAATCGTGTAATTTCTAGAATATTAAATCTTTTTGGTGATACAGGCTCTTTCAAGTCACCTAAAATACGAAGGTAATCTTGCAAAACAGCAGAATCGGAAGATTCTTTCCATGTAAGAGCATTTTAACATTGCAACAGGCGTGACGCATCATGTAAAGGAAGAATCTGACACGAAACTGTTTCGGCTAGCAACGTAACGCAGTTTATACGAATCAGGATTCTATGCACATTCTATTTTCCTCAAATCCTTCACCAGCAAAAAGAATTAAAACCTATACTGGTCTTTGCAAAATAGCGCTTCACTGAACCGACAAAAAGTGAGCAAGCGTGTTCTTCGACGATGAAAAAAAGTTTAATTTGGTTGGCTCTTACGGTAAGCAGTAAAATTAAAAAAAGGTTTGCTTCCCAAATGTGCAAAAATAAAAATAAATTATATGTTGGAGGTGATAGTGTATTTGCCATCATTGGTGCTGGTGTTATACCTATATTCAATTAGATGGCAATGTATTATTGAACAGCACGTTGTTCGTTCTATGAGCATCTCCTGTCTCTGAGCCGATTTTAATAAAATATAATATCCATGATCATACTGCAAAAATGTTAAAACAATACTTCGAAACTAAAACATTTTCATGAACTGACCATAGTCCAGATGTAAATCCAAATGAGAAACCTTTGTAGATCATTAGCGATAATGTTATGGCAAGTATTTGTGGCAGAAACAAAATCACGCTTGAAGAACGTAAGAAATGAATGAAACCACGTGGCCATAATTATACAGAAGTAATTAAAATACCAGTTTTATTAATATTATGTATCATTATTAAGTTAATGAAGATGGTCTTAATTTATATGTGTATTTAAAATGCTATTCGGTAATGTTAGATGCTAATTTTTCATTGCCATATTTTCGTTGAATATCGTTCTTAGGATAAATGCAACTTTCCCAGAGTGTAGAACAAATTTATAATATTTGAAACAATTTTTATTACTGTTTTTTAAAAAATTCCCTTCTCTTTATTATATATAAATATTTTACTGTATATACGAGATACACAGATAATTGCTTGCTGGGGACATTTCCACATGGGAAATTTACCATCTATTATAGGTTTATATTCTACTATATTTGTTTACATCCCCTCCCTACATGATTGGCAGATTCTCCATTAAGAGCTATCAGGAGGGAAATGATCATCTTTCTGTGATTGCAGGCTGCTCTAACGACAGATATTTCCGACAAGGCGATTGTCACGCCAACCAAAAAACCCGAAATAGTGCAGAACGGACAAAAGATAAGTTTTCTACTACTATTTTGAAAGCAATTCCACTAAGAACTTATAGAAGGGATGGTAGAAATATAAAACAGATTTATAAACTTTCTGACAAAACACGTTGACCATATGAAACAAATCCTGACGTTAGGGTGGTTCTCTGACGTCAAACATCGAAATAACAAGGCAGAAGGTTGTTGTTGTAAGGGCGTAAAAGGAGGAGGAAGAGGTTCATATTACGAGGATAGAAAGCAGTTCATCCAAGACTTTTGAAGAGGTTAAGATTGTAGTGTTAAGATTGTAGATTGTAGCATCATCCCAGGAGCCTATTCTATAAACTGATATTTCTGGGGAAGAATCTGAGTGGAATTTTCTCCTTACCAAAGGAATGCATGACGAAAGGAAAAAAAAACAAAGGAGAAAGATACTAAAAGAGAAAAGGTACCATGCAACATTAGGGCGATAAAATTCTTACTAGTGGTGTAAAAGGTCTTAACAGTAGAAATAATCGAAGAGATAGATAACTTTTTGGAAAGTCGTAGGGTGTTTACGAGGAAGCGAAGCAAACCAGAGCGTCTAATGATTTGCTGTAAATTAACCATCGAATACTAAAAAAATAGATGGTTTACGACATGATGAAACGACACTGGAATGCTAGTAATTGCTAAAAGTTTTAAATGGAATGATCGTTAAAACAACTGACCTAACCGCAAGAGGAGAGTACATAACATAGACCAAAATAAAATGAGATATCTTCTAAGGAGGTATTCACACTACTATTCGTCGTTACGATGACACCGCTTACATATATATTAAGGAATTGCAACAACGATTGCAGATTTGCGACGTCGCAAAAAGATAAAAATGAATGAACCTTATATACATGGATGAAATTAACATAAATGAACTGATAACTGTCGTACCCATAATCAGTATATTCCGCCCAGCCAGGATATTGGAATCGAACTTCGTACTAAAAAAAATGTGGAACGATGAATGAACCAGAAAAGGCTTGTGACTCTTAAATTCCGGAAATAGATACCACCAAGCCAAGAATAGCTGAGAAGTAAAAATACTAAGAAGTACTGAGAAATCAAAACATAGGGAAGAAATTTAATTAGATGAATAAATAGTTGATCTGTTGCTATTCATATCAATCTAGAATTGGGTAAGAGCGTAACTAGGAAATCTAAACAACACAACAAGGAACACTAATAAAGAGGCATAAATCTCTGCAGTCGAGAAAGAATAATAATAGGTTGTATGCTTAAAATAGGAGAAGGAAGAGACTTGTCACTCCGTGCATTGCATCGACTCTGCATTATTCAAGAGACAGGCTAGAGTAAGGAGAAAATTAACAGAAAAGAAAAATTGCATTACAACGGACAAATGTATGAAAAGAAAACCAGGGCGTACTTCAGAAGAAAAGTCATGGCAGACAAATCAATACGGTTTAAGGAAACCTTAAAAAGAAATTGAGTCGATCTTAATAGCAGTCCAAAATCACGCCATAAGAAATGTTAACAGATTTTAGAATCACATGCGAATCTATGCCGTTACCCTTTGAAATCTTTACTCTTTTGAATTCAGTCTACAACCAGTAGGATTTTCATTTTCTGAAATGGCAGATTTAAAAACTGAGGATCTGCATCAAATTTTGTTTTAACTCAAGCCCAACTAAAGTTTAATGAATATCATAGAAGGCTGATGCGCTGAGCATGTAAAATGAATAAAAAACGCTAAACGGCGCCCGGCAACAATATTACGTTGCTGCCAGCAGAAAACTGAAAAAACAAATCCGATATTTTGGCTTCATCACAAAGTGCTTATGATTTTCAGTTGCAAGGAAAATATGTAAAGATGCTGAAGTTTCTCGTGATGGGTATTTTTGTATGTTAGTTTTATTGAGAGAATTTGTTAATATATGGTTATTATTACTATCATCAACAACAATAATATCGTCATGAAAATGTGTGAAATTGGAGTAATATTGAAAAATAAAAATAGGACTAGGTGTTACAGAGTTATTGGCGCAACCAAAGGAGTTATTCTCCAAAATTCTGTTTGGCTATTCAGACAGAATATTTCAGTACCCCA
>OZ038492.1:49021751-49129251 GCA_964036315.1 Acanthosepion esculentum | reverse complement strand
TGGCCTGATCAAAATATGTCTTTCGTATTTGAAAATGACGCAATTAAAGGATGAGTCATGTCCCGATAATATGCCTAATCCCAGGACTAAATACACGTAACGGAATCAAGTAATTAAATATACGCCATGCTAGTGTGGTTTTATTTGGGAACTCATGGGACCAACATGGGCAGCATTCAATCTCAGTCAGCATTTGCAGTGTTCCTTTGTTTTTTTACATTCGACCACACCGCGTTACTTTTTTGGCGATCTTTACTCCATACACCAGGATGAGATCAAATGATTCGAAAGAAGAAAGCTTGTCTCTTGTTACAAAAAAGCTTGTTACAATAAAAATATCTTGTCCGAACTCTTTCTCACTCCATTTTAAATCCGAATTTGTGTCGTATTCTCATCTTGAAAATAGTGAATTGTCAAACTGTTGCATAACTTGATTTATATTGTTCCATAACCATGAAAACTTACTTCGTTGCAGACGCATCACCTAGCTATATTCGAATCCAGAGTCTTATACGAAATTTCGACATTCAAACAAGCTTATGTCAAATCGTAATAATGCCGAGAATTTATCACGTGCTCAATTTCAACGTAATTGACTAAACACGGGCACAACAATAGAAAAGAAATTATATTAAGATGCACTTAGATCGAGGAGAAACTGTATAAAGATTGATCTGGCAACCCAACACTAGAAGACCAACCAAATACTGGTAATATTGCGAGGTATGCTAGGGCGCCCCGTATTGGTAGTAATGTTTCAGTTCCGAAACAATGCTTTATCCTAGAACCATCATTTTTTAAAGGTTGTACATGCAGATATAGGTACACGTATCTATACATATATATGCATTAACAGTGATTTGCGTGTGTGTGAGTATATGTGTGTGTGAAATATTTACAAATTCTGTATAAAATGAACAGAGTGATAATAAAATTCCAGAGTATAAAGTGAACAACGAGAAACTTGGAAATATATATATGTATACCATTTTTAACCTCAAACAATAAATAAAACTATTAACTCACCTTTCCATCACATACACTCGTATATACTCGCACACTAATTATTCCCTTATACATGCAGCCGTTGACATCCGCACAGAATGAAGAGAATGTCATTAAAAGAGAGTGATATTTACAGGCGGAATCAAAACATCGTTATAACTTTATACCATAAAAATCCATTTCCTTTTTTTAGCTTTAACCAGATATTATAATTGAACACAAAAATGTCCAAAACGGAACAGTTTCAAAAAAGAAAAAAAAATACAAGGCAGAAATCTGCTATACACAAAAAAGTGAAAAGCAATCTTATTCTTCCCATTGTAATCAAATTTCCTTCTATCTACATCTAATGCAAGGACGCGTATATATATATTTCCCCATTTATTCGCGCTCGCGTAAAAGCCGAAAACAAAATTTATGAAGGAAATTAAATAGTAATCATCAAGTAAGCATAAAAACTAAAAAAAAAAAAACCTACATCCGATACTTGTATATTTCCAGCTGCCTTTGTAAGCTCTAACAAACAACCGTTAGAATCATTCCCAAAGTAACCATATTTGCAGACACTTTGCATACCATCACCGTTTCGATTGTTTTGAAGTTGTTTTTTTTAAAAATTGGGACTTGATTCCCATTACTATTAATGTAAGTGACACAATTATATTTTACGATTTCTCGAACTATTTGGTATTCTTTTTCACAGTTCTTCACGCTTATGAAGTTTTTCAAGTCTATTTATTTAGAATTTTATAGCCTTCTTGATTGAACAGGCTCGCCTATTCTTCGAAATCTTAGAATAGTTTCTTATTCCTGTTCTCAAGTACATATTTCTATCAATATTCTTACCAAATTTGATTTTCTGTCGATAGGATGATATATTTTTTATTATTTCTCACTCTTCGGACAACATTCTCTGTTCTTCCTAGTTTAAGTTGTAGGTTGTATTAGTAGTTGATATTCTTATATGTATGTATCTATGTAATTAAAATTATCGAAGTTTTTGTTGGGCTTTGCTCGGGTGAAGGAAAGTTATTTTGCAGCATACTCAATTTGCAAAATTCAAAATACGACCTTCTATTCAAAATGTTTCAATTATAAAGGCTTTGTGGACACCATCTGGAAAAAAGAACCCCTTCTTCCCATATGGACAATACATTTATGGAAATCTGAAAAATGAATTGGCCAGAAAGTTGCTATAGCTAGACAATGCGTTGACTCGTCTAAAGTATTCTTGTAATTAAGTTGGTAAAAGACATCCTTCGTTTGTTTAACGGAATTTGTTTTACTCCCTATTTCCCATTATTACCTTGAGCTATGTCGGTAAAAATGTAAAATCTACAAACTCTTTATTAATTAAAGTTGCAGCATGAAATGTCATCAATGAAAATTATTATTTTTTATATAGCTTACATGACTGAAGAAATAAAAGCAAAATGTAGGATGCGGTTTTATTGCATGACTAACGTGGAGGCTATTTCATAGATTTCTTTTTGGACAATTTATGTCACAATTACAATAAAAATATTTCTATACAAAAGTATAATGTACGTTCATAAACAGAATAGTATCAAGTCACAAACTAATATATAAACACGCACAATCAGTGATTTACAAAAATACATATTAGCTCATCTGTACACACAAACAATTTTTCTTTTTAACCTGTTTCCACAATTTTTGTGAGGTCCCAGACTGTGATAATAGCGTAATTGGTTGAGTGTGGGCTTATGTAACACTAGTTTTACGAGCAAATGATATTTGAGTTCTTAACGAGTCTGTGCCGTGCCCTGTATACCATCTCCAGTATCAACCGCTTGGAGGGAGCCTGGACATAATTGATTTGTCGAACAGCTCGTTTACTTACCTGCAAGTTTTTACTTTTAGAAAAAGAAAATCAATTTGCAAAAACCATAAAAGAGACGGAATTTGTATATGCGTATTTGTGTATGTATGTGCATCAGTCTGAAAGTGTGTGCATGTATTTATAAATAGTTTTGTGTGCATTCAATTTTATCTTTATAAAACATGCACTCATTTGAAGACTTACTTTTGTTAAAGAATTTTATTCAAAACATTAATTGTTTAGTTTAATTTATGCATTATACACAGGGAAATATTCGTTATAGACCCGCAGAATCACTTTTAAACTAGGTAATCCATATATGTATATAATAGTGGCGTGATCACACCTATATTTGCAGAGAAAAACTAGCTTTACCTGAAAACTGTATTTCTATAGTGTGTGAAACATGCTAGCAATAGTTTGCGAGATGTTCTACTTTGTTGTTTAAATACCTCTGCAGTAGGTTAAATCGCATCGGTATTTTGTGGACAGTGGAATTATTCAGACATATTCAGTTAAAAGCTAAGTAGTCTTCCTTATTTAACTAATATATATGCGTTAGATAAAGATAAAATTAAGACGCTATAATTGCTAGAGCGTGCGCAACATTGTATATGAGAGATTGAAGATTGCGTGAGAGCTTGGTAGTTTGAGTATTTGAAAAGGCAGTTGTAGTAAAAATATTTTAAGTTAATTAAGAGATTTGAATAATTAGTATTGTTGATAAAAGTGCGTTCAGACTTAAAGGATTTGTTTACATTAATGTAAATCACTTTATTTGTAGATCTAAGTGCATTACTATTAACCGAATTGATAAGAATCAATTTGATTATGCAAATAATTGGCAAGAAAAATTATATTATACTTGATTTATATAATAGTCTGAATATACGTTCAAACTGTTTTCAAACATGTCTAAACTGTAATTTTTCATGGAATGTGATAGAATTGATTTTGAATTTTTGGAACTTTAGTCTTAATAAGAAGTTTGGTTGTTTTATCATCCAGGGAGGTGTTTTAGAATTGATGGACTCATGGATTTGTGCTATATTTATTTGTTTTCTCAAGGATATTTTTCATACGGATACCATATGGTTTGATGGTGTTGTCTTTTCTGTTAAAGAGATCAGAATATTGTGGATAAAATGTGCCTTTACATGCAAGATTTGATGGGCAGGTTGAGAATTTCATATAATATTGAAGAGTCATTTTTGCGACGTAAATGAATGGACATTCATGTGTTTCTGTGTATAGGCCTTCCATAATGGATCTGGTGAAAGCTTCTAGGGCTATTCTTAATCCTTGATGATGTATTGTGCTAAGTTGTTTACTGTAGATTTTTCTTGTTTCTCCATATATAAAGCAAACATAATCGAATTTCCATTTAATTAATATGCAGCATATCTTGAGCAATGATTCTTTGCTTGCTCTCCAGTCTCGGTGAGCAATAATTCTAAGTAGTTGTACAGTTTTCTGGTATTTGAACCTTAAGTATTTTATATGGTGTATAAATGTTAGTTTTATTTATCGAATATGATGCCTATGTACTTTTATTGTTCTGCTACTCGGATTATGTCATTGTTTATTTTTAATGTTGGATCGTTATATATGCATTTTTTAAAATTGGCTGAAATGCATACATTTAGTTTTTCTTTTGAAAATTTAAACACATTCTCCGTGGCCCATTTGTTTATTTTATTAAACATAAGTGAAGCTATCGCTCTATAGTGTGCATATGTTTTGATCTATAGTAAATCAAGAAGTCATTCACATATAGGGCACAATCTGTTTCTGTATTTATATTTTTACTATATTATTAATTTTAATATTAAACGGGGTAACATAATACTCCCCTGTGGAACACCTTTTCGCTGGTCTTCTTGAATTTCGCTGGTCTTCTTGAATTTAAATGTCTGTCTTCCAAAAAGCTACAATGATGGCATTCTGGCTTTTAGTCTGAGGTCTTGTAGGTTTCTTTCTATGCCATACTTCCAGGTTGTATCGTAAGCCTCCTCCAAATTAAAGAACACTGCCGTTACCTTTTTTCATGAAGGTTTCTCGTATGGTTGTTTCCAGTCGAATTAGATGATCAGTAGAGCTTATTTTGTTTCGGAAGCCTGCCTGGTATTTTGTAATTAGTTTGTAATATGTACTATATTAATTTGCTACCAATTGTCTAACAGATACAGTGCAAATGGCCGGTCTATATTGTCTTCCCAGGTTTGGGTACTGGTAGAACAGTGGCTTGTTTCCAAGATTTAGGAATATTGTTGCTGATCCATATATGATTGAAAGTTTCGAGGAAGTAGTCTAATAAAATAATTATTTCACAAACTGATATTCTATTTAATCGGGGCCTACGGTGCTATCTTGGACTTTCTTTAGCACTTCTTGTAGTTTTAGTTTTGTGAATGGTTGATTGTAATTTTCAGTATTTTAAGACAAATTAAAGTTGATATTTTTCTTTTCTTCACTCTATTTGGCGGTTTGGAATGTTTTACAGCGTTTTTTTACGATGAGGTTTTTTTAAAAGACTTCAGCTAAGAGGTCCGCTATATCTTTTTTGTTGGTGATCGTTGTATTATTGTAGGAAAAGTATTTGATAGGGTTTGGGACAGTTTTTCATGGTATTTTTTGTATCATTTCCCATAATCTTTTTTTTGGGGGGGGGGGGGGTTGTTGTTTGTATACATGCTGGATATAAAATCTCTCCAGGATTTCCGTTTGGATTCCTTGAGTGTTTTGCTGGCTATGATTCTACTTTTTGTATTGATCTAGGTTTTTGCTAAATGATTATTTTTTTAAAATTTTCGTAAGTTGGCTCGGCGTGTTCGTATTGCTTTCTTTCAATCCTCATCGAAATTTGGCTTACTAAGTTTTTATTTAGTATTATTTCACTATGAGGCATGGTATTTTTAATGAGTATTGATGAGCCTCTTCAGCGTGGTTGATAAAATTGTAGGTAGAATTTTTTAATGTATTGTGATTTTTTTTTTGAGAGTTTCTTGTAAAAATATAATTGCTGGGTCGAGGTGAGGATAATTAATTTGTTGATATTAGTTTTGGTACAGCTTATGTATTTTTGTTCGTTATTGATTTTAGTTTTTGCTTGTTGTATACAGATATGTTTATGTCGTGTTGATTGAATATTTTATGTATTTAATTTTTTTGATTTTTTTTAGAAATGCTATCCATTTTTCCTGGAGTTTAAAATCTCTTTTTTGTTTCAAGAGGGTTTTTGGTTTGTGTTTGTTGACATTTTTGTATTCTTGCATTTTCTCTCTCGGGTTTTTTGATAAGGAGTTTTCTTTAGAGGGGGGTTTGGGGTGGATTATTGATCATTGTTTTATCAAATTATTTTTTTTACTGGTGACTTTTGGATAGCCTGCGGAGAGGCTCCATGTTGCATTGCTATTTTGGCATTGGTTTTATTCTATTTCATTGCATTATTCTCATTAAGACCTGGTTTGATTTCATTTATAAATTTTCGGTCAGGTTACTTTCGTTACTTTAAATTAGGGATTGGAGCGTGCCTCTCCGACCGCCCGTCTAGTTCAATTAAGGGCCAAAGAGTGTGTTGAGAAATCAAAAATCAAGACTCCTGAAGCCCTAAACCATCAGGATTATGTCCCCAAACATTACGGGCAACCACCCACGACAAATAGTTGGCCTCATTTGTGGGGGGTACCTCTCTGCAAAGGTGCAGTCGGGGTATTCTGAAACCTCAGCCGACAGTGTGGTGCTAGGAATGTTATGATAAAATAGAAATGACAGTGTACGAATATGAAAGAAGCTAAAAGAAACCCGTTGCAGGTAAATAATAATAATAATAAAAAATAAACACATAAAAGGAAAACCAAATAAATGTAAGAAAACTGAAATACATCTATAATTACGAATGCCTGTAAGAAAGATAAATGGTTATGAGTTGATACGGGAGTAATTTTGTGAGCTAGAAAAGAAAGAGAATATAAAATGCACGTAAGTTAAAAATCTTTTGTTCGCAAAAAACTAAAAGCTTAAAAAATGAGAGTAAAGCGAGTTCTTATGTCTGAAGATGCAGCGAAGATGTAAGTAAATATTTCTATACAAAATGTAAATTCATTTCTAAAATATGAGCCATGATAAAAATATTTGCAAGTATTTTTCCCAATGCCAATAACCAATATTCCAAGCAAAGGTGACTTTAATATTTAATCTTGATTAAAGGAATCTGTAGGTAATATCTTAGTAGGGTATGGGAGAAATGGAAAGAAGACAAAAGTTATTAAGAACTACAAGAGACAGGAAATTATGGAGAGCCATGATCGCCAACATCCTGAAGGGATACGGCACATAGAAGAAAATGTCTAATGAAAAGAAAAACAAAGTAGCGTGTGTGACAGGATTTAACACCAATTGACCGAGAAATGATAGTTGAGGGCAGAAATATGAGACACTATTTTTGAAGCGACAACTATTCTAGTTTTCTTCTCGAGTAGTTTTATTAACAACGCTATACTAGGAATATATGAATTCCGAACAAAAATTGACGGCATGTGAATGCATCGGATGTCCATAGGTAATGAACAAATGAGGCCACTGTCAGGGATTGAAATCACCCAAACGAACATTACATCAAATCACATCCCGATTCAGCGCTTGAGGCACCAAACACATCAGTCAACGTACTGTACAGTTCATTCCCTAAGGTTTTGGAATAATCAACCAATTACTATTACGGCATCAGTAACTACGTGTCACCTGGGCCGGAGAAGAACGCTATTGGAGTGTGGAAGACTGACAGTGTAGCGGTCAATTTCGTCTGTGGTGTATACCACATGTGTCTATGCATTACGAATCTTACGGTGTTGTGTATGCTGGTGATAGCTCTATATTGGAGTTCATAAAATCATTAGTGAAAGTGGTGTCTGCTTTGATAGATAAAGGATACACAGACAGAGAACATTGGCAACCTTTTATGTTCGCTAAGTTTCCTTGTTTGTAATAATTCGTTCTAGTAAGTTAACGCTACCCATATTATACCAGAGTGTCACGAAACTTATTCCAGAAATACTAGGCTGACATCCAGGTATTCCACTGGGCTCCCATTTTGAATGATTGAAACTTGTTCCAGATGTTATCAAATTCCTCTTATCATCATCCAATATTTCACAACACACTTAAGGATGGCTATGGAAAGTATCTGGATAGATATATCCACGCAACAATGGAAGACTATGACATTACGAAGCTGCCGTTATTCAAGGGAAGGGATATAAGATACTGTCTAATCTTCTGGCAATTCACTTCATAAAGAAAGAGGATAATGTTGAAGGTACATATTGCTATAACTTATAATCGAGCATTAGTCAGTGAAAGGGAAAAATACGTTTTGATATCTTTTTCATGTAAAAATGGTTGTTGTTATAACCTATTCAAGGCAGAAAGACAGAGAAATATGACTAAAAACAGTATTGTATAATTTAAGTGTTTGGCTTGTCTGATTATATAAAATACATGTGAATAGACAAGTAAATATGTCCATATGTAATTGGGTCATGAATTGTATGCATGTATTCCGGCGTTAGTTTAGAAACAAATCTGAAACAGTCTACCAAATGCGAAAAGCAAAAATCAGGTGAATCTAATCTCATAGAAATAAACCAATCTAAAGGTTTTTGACAGGTTTTGTGAGAGAACTCACAATAATGACAATATTGTGAATAGCTGTCTACATCAGAGAACTATAGCGATATATTGTTTCGTACACACGTGCTGTTTATACTCACCAACATTTACGTAGTATAGATCCGTACATACATGTACGGACGCAGACACACACCCAAATGTAAGATATTAATAATTACTGCATAGAAATTTGTGAAGGAATTATATACAACGCGTTTCATACCTGTCTTTAAGCTTACTTATTTGAAGAAATAAGTTACAAACATCAGAACTGTATTCAAATCCAGCCTTAGGTGGATTCGGATGTCCATATCAAATCCAGCCTTAGGTGGATTCAAGGTCCATATCAAAAGAATCATTGAAACGTTCATTCAATTGGTTAACGTGATTCTTTGTCTGATGAAATTAAAATTTGCATAGAATTATGAAAATTTATTAGAATGGGAAATATCTATGAGTGTGGAAAAACTAAGGAATTGCCTAAAGGAGTGAGAGGGGTAAGAGAGAAAAGAAAGCGTAAAGAGCAAGGGCGTATATAAGATATAGGAAGAAGCGGAGAAGGAATATTAAAAGATGAAGAAACTGACAAATGAAATGAATATAAAAAGAAAAAGAACAACGCCAGCGAAGGAAAAGATGAAATAAAAAAATATACCAAAGAATTTAAAACAACGAATAAGTGAATTAATGAAGTGAATTAGATAAAAAAAGGAAAATATCGCATAAAGAAAAAAAGAATAGAGCAGAAGGAAAAGAAATGAAAATGGTAATTCTAAAAAGGAGAAAAAACATAGATCTAAAATTAAAAAGAAAAAAAATGAAGATAAATGGCACCAGGAAAAGAAAACGTCCCAAACTGAAAATGTGTAATGACAATAAAATAGTAAAGTGTGAAGAACTAAAAGGAGAAGAAATTAATTAATTGAGAAAAAAATGAAAGGTATATTAAAATATACTGAGAAAATAGCAACCATTTTTAATAAAACAGAAAAATTGAAAGCTATAAAGTTTTCGTTTAAACTATCTTCTGTCCCACTACTTTGCTAGAATCACGTATCTTACTGACCTACATTTTATAAGTAAGTCTTTATTGCATTTTCTTTGCTTTTAAAGTCACGTTTTCCTGCAATTTAGTAAGAAACACAGATATGAATTTCTATGCATTAAAAATAGTATGTTATCTTTAGTGATATATTTATCTGTGAGCGATGCTCTTCAACAGTGAGATTGCTGGTTTGCTCACGACCCCTGTTAATCATTTAAAAGGGGTCGTGAGCAAACCAGCAATCTCACTGTGGAATTTGCTACATTATATTTTTTGTTCCTTTATCTCATTAATTCGTTAAATTAGCCTTGATTTAATACCCGAACCACCACTTAAACACGTGTTCATTTCATAGCTTAAAATTTCCATTTCGTTTTTGAAATATCAAATTCGTAGGACTTACAACATCAAATTAAATATTTTCTCAGAAGATTTCACAAGCACTTGCTTGATGAAATCGAACATGTACTCTTAGATACTGAAGCACACAGTGGGAGACGAAATTATTAATAAAGGGCAAAGATTAGCAGGGGTATCGTTATATAGATGATACTAGAAATAGAATTTGATATAAAAATGTATGAAGAAAGAAGGTAGATACACTTTAAAAATATATACCATTTTAACGGTACATTTTAGAGGTATATATCATTTAAGCAAAGAAAAAGAACTCAAAATCAAATGTTAAAACAAAATTTGAATGTATAATATTTCATTCATATCAACGAAATTCAGATATTTATCGACCGGAAAAAGTTAGCAGAAAGTAATCCAGACTCCTCATAAAAGAATTGTTTATTTGGAGAGAATATTTTATTTATGGCGAGCATATTAATCAATAATATGCTTGCCCAATATGGATGCTTTTTATGTCAGTTCATTTCATACATATTCTTACGTACTCGTAGTAAACAGGATAAACGTACTCGTAGTAAACAGGATAAACGTACTTGTAGTAAACAGGACTTTGATATTCAAGTTCTGTGTTAATAAGATTCATTACATGTGATTGCCTAGAGTAGTGCAGTTTGTTTCAAAACAGTGTCAGAGCATCGTTTTTTTTATTCAAAGATAGCTCTATTTGAATCGGGACCTACAACTGCCTCTGCTCGAAAATGTAAATGTTATTATGTTTTTCGTTCCTGTCTGAAATTATATTAGAATTTTTCTAAAGTCCTTTTTTTTTAAATTAAAGTAAAAAATTATGCAGTACATGAAGACAATCCCTTCTCCGACCAAGCACGCAGGAGCGCGCGCACATACACAAAATCAAGGAGATAAACCATATTCAATAAAAATTCTTGGAATTCGGTAACCGTAGTTTAACGGATTAATTTTCTAATTGTCGTCCAATACAAGTCGATTCTGCTCGCAGTCATAAAATTTACGGTTATGCAAGATCTTACTTCAAGCATGATCACAAGATAACCCATTATTCTTTTTAGTTCATTAAACTCCGAAAAAAAAACAACAACAATAAGCTCATGCATCCGCCGCCCCAGGTGTATTGAAAAAGAATCATTGTATAAAAAGAAGCATTGAACATTAATATATATATATATATATATATATATATATATATATATATATATATATATATATATATATATATATACAAGTTTAGGATTGGTATATACGGAGCGAAATCCAATAAGCAACAATTAATATTCTTTAAAGAGTGCTCAATACAGAGTAGAGCAGATATAATTATTTATTTGAATATTACAACATAAATAGGTTATAAAATCACGACAAAAGTAGCCATTTTGTTTCAACACTTCTTGTGTCTTGTCAAGTGATAATATATAATATAGAATAAATGGTTTTAAAAGTTTCAAATTAATCAACGATCCTTAGCTAAGAGTAAACGCTGTTATATAAGCTAGAGTAGCCAATCAAAAAACAAGTATAGGATGATTCGAAAAATTTGACAACTAAGCAAGGTTATCATAGATATTAATAGATTTATAAAATTTGAAATTAAAATTAAAAGTAAAAAATTAAAAAATTAAAATTACCTATTTATAAATCTAAATCAGATCTCTATTAAGTTTTAAATTGTAGAATTACTAAGGAGAAAAAATATAAAAATAAAAATAAAAGATATATATGCTATTTAATTTACATTTTCATTGAAATTAAGTTGAAAGTTGTATTCGGAATCCCAGACGGAGATGTATACAAATCAAACCACACATAGGCAAATGCACTATACTTACACATACACATCGATACACACAGGCCAATTTTTATAAATTATCCCCTAGGAATTATGACAAATTAGTAACAAATAGTCTAACCAGTAGTTACAAAAAAATTGATACGGACAATTTTAACCAAATTGATAAAATTAACTCTATCAGCAAACCAATTACTGATAAACTAAAGATAAGTGATCGAGTTAGTAAATTACAATCTAAAGAAGCATATATTTTATTAAAAGATCACAAACCCGATTTCAGATCTAAGCCATCAACTAGGATTATAAACCCAACTAGACCGGAAATCGACAGGATTAGTAAGAACATCTTAGAAAGAACCAACCACTCCATAAAGAAAACCCTCGGACTACTACAATGGATTAACACTGCGGATGTCATCAACTGGTTTACCAACATCGGATTTAAGGACAAATGTACCTTCATACAGTTTGACATTACAGACTATTATCCATCTATATCCAAAAATCTGTTCACTTGTGCCCTGGATTTCGCTCGGGAATACTCCAACATTTCTGAAAGAGAAGTGAATACCATCATGGAGTGCCGAAATTCGGTTCTAATCTACAAAGATGAACAGTGGACCAAAAAGTCCTGTAACGAAAAATTTGACATTTCAATGGGTTCTCTGGATTCTGCTGAAGCTTCTGATCTTGTTGGATTATTTCTTTTGTATAATTTAAGTGCATTTGATTGCCTAGATTCTGATAGTGTAGGATTATATAGGGACGACGGGTTATTAGTAGTTAGGAATTCCACTAAAATTAAAGTAGATCGTATTAGAAAAATGATACATAAGGTATTTAAGGATCTAGGTCTCAGAGTAATAGTTTCCACTAATGTTAAACAAGTAGACTTCCTAGACGTCACCCTAGACCTCACTAGCAACACATACCAACCATATGTAAAAGTTAATTCCAATCAAATATACGTTCATCCAAATTCTAACCACCCCCCTGCAATCATCAAACACATACCCTATTCTATTGAATGTAGGATCAGTAACAACTCTTCAAGCAGTGATATTTTTAATAAGCATAGAGACCTTTACAATTCCGCACTTAAAAATAGTGGATATAAAAATATTAATATTCAATATAAAAGCCCTATAAATAGCAACAATAATGGTAGAAAGAGATCTAGAAAAATCATATGGTATACTCCCCCTTTTAACATTATGGTTAAAACTAAATTGGGGCACCTGTTTCTAAACCTCATTAAAAAACATTTCCCCAAATCTGGAACCAACTCACTCAGTAAAATATTTAACTCTAATACTCTTAAGTTAAGCTATAGTTGTGCTGATAACCTAGAAAAAATAATTAAAAAACATAACAATAGTATATTCAGCAAGTATATAAATTCGGAGAGCCTGACAACCCACAAGGTTGCACAAAGCAACATTAAGCAAAATGACACTAATAATAAATCATGTAACTGCAGGAATCCCAATAATTGTCCACTAAATAATAATTGTTTAACTAGCTCTGTAGTTTATCTCAGTACTATATCAACACTAGAAAATCCAAATATAAAGAAATTCTACATAGGTTGCACCATGAGACCATTCAAGGAACGCTGGCGGGGTCATCTGCAATCTTTTAATAATAGTAACTATAAATATATGACTTCATTATCCAAATACTATTGGAGTCTAAAAGAGAAAAATAAAACACCTAAGGTTAAATGGAAATTACTTAGAAAGGCCCGGACATGTAACTCACTATATGCCCCGTGTTACTTATGCCTTAACGAGAAACTTGAAATAATTAGATTTAAAAATAAGACTGATCTTTTAAATCAAAGATATGAACTAACAGTTAACTGTAAGCATCGTTTTAAATTTAACTTAGTATAGAAATCATATACTTTCTATGATAATGATAAATTAAACTTAATAGACTATTACCTTTTTAGCATGATAGTCGCCCCATCGATATGAATGTGTACTGGGTACTTACAAAGTATCATACGTGTCTGTATTTAGATGTATGTATTTGTCTGTTATGTAGAGTTATTTCTACTGTCGGATATGTATATGTGTATATAGGGGTATATATATGTGTTTTTTTTTTTATGAAGGTATATGGTTGTGTATATTGGCATCTATCATAGGTTAACCTGTATATGTGTATGAGTAAGGGTGTAAATTCTGGTAAGTGTCTACCACTAAATGTGTGAGTATATGTATGGGTATATAGAGATATTTATGTGTACTTGTGTGTGTGTAGATATGTGTATGCATATTGCATATGTATGTATATGTATGTGTGAGTGTGCATATATGTATGTATATGTAGTATGTTTGTTTCTATGTGTATAGGTTTATATATGCATATATATGTATATATATGTATGTTTAAATATGTATATGTTTGTGTATATGTGTATGTATATGGGTGTATATTTATATGTATGTGTGGGTGTTTATATGGTTGCGCTCGACTGTTTGTGTATTGTTTATCTGGATGTGTCGATATGGGTATTTATATATGATTAGATATTTATATATATATGTTTGTGTGTCATTGTATGTGTATTTGTATGTATGCTTTAGTGTCTTGGAGTGTATCATAGATACAAACTAAAATTTACTTTTGTTGATAAAGTACCTTTAATTACTTACAGACTGTTGTTCTTTTCTTAAATTATGATAAACTTTTAATATATTTTATCATAATGTTGTTGGAATATTATTAGAATATAAGTTGGTCTATGTATGCTTATTTCTTTTTCCTTTTTTATGCTTGTGTCTATATGTTTATGTATATATGTATATGTGTTTGTATATGTATGTGTGTGTGCGTATATGTGTATGTATGTGTATGTATGTGTGTATATGTATATATATATATATATAAATATATATATGTCTATGTATATATACGTATATATATTTGTGAATATGTATGTTTGTATGTGTGTATGTATGTATGTATATGTATGTCTGTAGATATATATGTGTATATATCTATGTATAGTTGCGTATGTATGTGTGTATATATATATGTACTAGCGGATGTGTATATGCATTTTTATATTCATGTCGTTTTAATTTACGTTTATTTAATTTTTCATGTATACACTCGTATTTGTGAATGTCTATGTATATATTTAGTTTATATGCTTATATGCATACGTGCTTATGTATGTACATCTAGATGTGTATGTTTGTATGTGTGTGCTTGTATATAGTTGCATCTTTATATGTATTTCTTCACTTGCCTTATTTACTTTTCTGCGTCGACTTATGGGTCAATATATTTATATGTGCTTATCTATGTGTATGCTTATGTACGTAGGTCTGTATATGCGTACCTATTATGCTTATATGTGTGTATGCGGGTGCATGTATTAATTTATATGCGGATGTGCGAGTGTTCAATTATATGTGGAGGTGGTTATTTACTTTTGTCTGTAAATGTGTCGAAAACTATATACTTTCAAAAATGTATATGTATATATATATGTATATGTGTGTATATATATATATATATATGTATATATGTATATATATGTATGTATATATTTATATATAGTTATTTGTTTAAATTTTATCTATGTATATTTGACCGGTTTAGCTATTTTTCAAGTTTAAATTCGTTTAATAACATATTAAGCCACGAATAGCTTCGACATATGACCGTCTAGATCATATTGAATGTAGATGTATGTGCCTGTGTGTATCGATGTGTATGTGTAAGTATAGTGCATTTGCCTATGTGTGGTTTGATTTTTTGTATGTGTGTGTATGTATCTAAATACGTCTGAGCGCTTAACATGCCGTTGTTCGAATGATTTCACGTGAGAGGCGACTAACATGTTGAAATGAAACTAAAGTGTATACATCTCCGTCTGGGATTCCGAATACAACTTTCAACTTAATTTCAATGAAAATATAAATTAAATAGCATATATATCTTTTATTTTTATTTTTATATTTTTTCTCCTTAGTAATTCTACAATTTAAAACTTAATAGAGATCTGATTTAGATTTATAAATAGGTAATTTTAATTTTTTAATTTTTTACTTTTAATTTCAAATTTTATAAATCTATTAATATCTATGATAACCTTGCTTAGTTGTCAAATTTTTCGAATCATCCTATACTTGTTTTTTGATTGGCTACTCTAGCTTATGTAACAGCGTTTACTCTTAGCTAAGGATCGTTGATTAATTTGAAACTTTTAAAACCATTTATTCTATATTCTATATTATCACTTGACAAGACACAAGAAGTGTTGAAACAAAATGGCTACTTTTGTCGTGATTTTATAACCTATTTATGTTGTAATATTCAAATTAATAATTATATATATATATATATATATATATATATATATTATAAATTAATAGATTTAAAATATGGTTTTACCGCTACACAGTGATGACCATGTTTCAGAAATGGAAGCTAAAGCCCCTGAATTTAATTTTGTTATTAAACCAAAGACATTAGTTCCATTTCCTCATCAAGCGAATTTTGGAGTAACTTACTTTTTAAAATTTACGGTTGTTAACGGCACAGGAAAGATTCATAGTTTGAGGGTTTCCAAGGTTACCGATAAATCCATTCATCTAGACAAGGGGTGGTAGAGGGTTCAATTTTTAATTTTCGTTGTCTCAGTTAATAGTTACATTTGAAAGCGGGGTTATGTTTAGGGATGGGTAGGGATGTATCTTTTAACAAATTCTGACATCCGCTAAATTCATGTCATCTGGGTTTATTTCTAACGGCAAAAATTCTTATGGTATTATTTCTATTTGTATATTTAAAGATTTTGAGGGACTGTTTAGGTTAGAATATGTTTTATCCACCTTTCTAAAAAGTTATTTTTAATATTTAATATACTATACTCCTAGTTAAAAACCAAGTAAATGTATTAGGATTACTTACAGTATTTAAAATTATTTATTCTTATCGAGTATAAGTAAATATTATTTTATTTTATTTTATTTTATGTAAACTTTATGACAATGACGGCAAAGGTGGTTAAATTACTTCACTAATTCAATAAACTTAGTATTATAAATGTATATATGTATGTATAAAGGACATTTAATGTTCAATATTATATTCTAACTTATTAATTTCACATGACTTTCGGTGTTCACTTGGATTCTTTCCAGTGTTTGAATTGCTTTGAGAGAGGTGTTATGGTTAGAGTACGTTTTATTTAATTACAATTTTAAAAGATATTTAGGTTAGAATCTGTTTTATTTAATTTCAATTTTAAAACATTTTTAAAAATTCTACTTTCAAATTTAACTTTTTAATTTTAATCGGCTATATTTCTTTATAAACCAAGTAAATGTAATATAATTATCTACATTATTTAAAATTATTTATACCCATCAAATATGAGTATGTATAATAATCAGGTAATTTTTTTTTTTTTTTTTTTTAAGAGTAAACGCTGTTACATAAGCTAGAGTAGCCAATCAAAAAACAAGTATAGGATGATTCGAAAAATTTGACAACTAAGCAAGGTTATCATAGATATTAATAGATTTATAAAATTTGAAATTAAAAGTAAAAAATTAAAAAATTAAAATTACCTATTTATAAATCTAAATCAGATCTCTATTAAGTTTTAAATTGTAGTTTCTGAAACATGGTCATCACTGTGTAGCGGTAAAACCATATTTTAAATCTATTAATTTATAATATTAATGCTCTGTAAATTTAAATTTACATAGAGCACTATTGTGTAAAAATAAAAATATCTATAAGAACACCGGATTTTATATCTTACTGTTCTTTCCTTTTTATTTATATATACATATATATATATATATATATATATATATCAGAGACGCGTTTACAAAGCTATTGAAACATTGGTATGCGCGAATATACCCAATTTTTTATTTATTGATTTCTACTTAACTAATTTTAATGTTGCAGAAGGCACATCTAACCAAACTTTTATAGTTTTGATTCATAAACAGGTGTCACAGATATTCATAATCTTAATGTGAACGTTTTTTTATAATTAGACAATTATGCCGTAAAAATATGTTAACAGTATACAAATGCATAACTATGGATATAAACACATTTTCTTGCTCTACTGAATGAGCGAAATATTGAAATTCGTAACACTTATCTCTCTCGAGTAAAACATTCTCTTTATTTTTCTCCCCATCTGATTCTTTTCCTTTTGTTACTTTTTATTTTCCCCTCTCTTTATCTCCGCTATTATTTACTCATCTTGTTTCTGTCGCTGTAGCTAATTACTTTTCTCGTTCAATATGAGAGGATGTTTCAACAGTAGAACGTGTTTTCTGAGCTCTTAATGGTTGTTCTTTATAGGGATTTCATAAAAAGATGCAAAAGGAAGAAACAAAAAACAGAAAGAACTGTTAAAAATTGGAAGAATTTGTCTCCATCAATCGTCAAAGGCGAATTTATTTAACCTCCCGATTTCATTAGTTATATATTTTCTGACTGTCAACAGGATGGCTGCTCACTGGAGCCTCATGGATTGGATATCAGCAAGGAAATGGTGGACTGCGCCTATTAATTGTTAACCGTCCTTTTGGGGTTATTTTTTCTGTCCTCCTTACTCTTTTTTGAACAAACACACACATGTATGTGTGTGTACCCCCACACTATATATGTATATACATACATACATACATACACTAACATACAGACAAGCATTTCATACATATGTATTTTTATCCAAGTAAATGAAAAGTGGGAATTTTTTAGAATAACAGAACTCAAATGTTCAAAAATGTCTTAATATTAAAGGAAAAGATAGGCTGAAAAGATGATACAATCTTAATCAAATAGTGCTATACTTAAAAAAAGATTTAGTATGGTAGCAAGCAAATAACGAAAATCAGTAAATAAAGATTTATATTGTATTTGTTTGTTAGGATTAATCCAATACCCGCTGTGCAGATTACAGTATCAATGTTCAATTATTGCTGATCCTTCAGGATTTGCTAAAATGTCGATAGAAACAATGAGGAGACACATGCTGATGATGGTCTTGTAAACTTCGCAGTCAGCATATCCGATTAAGACGAGGTCGCATTTTTAGAATATAGATTCATTATTATAAGGGCATGGTCATTGTAGAGCTTTGCGAAGAGAATCTTATAAAACCTACAGAAATAGAAAAGATTTATAAGCATCTGAATACAACTGAAAAATAATTAATCGAAACAGCGAACATTATAAAAGTGAAAAGGCCAAAATAGAAAATTTGGATGACAACTATGGAAGATACGGATACACAATGAATTAAAACGAGTTTATTTAAAGAAGACGAAATATTTACAAGAGTGAGAGAGGAAGTAGTAAACAAAACAATAAATCGTATAAAAAGTGATATAACAAAAGAAAACAAAATCTCGTTTAAGAATAGAAGAATAAAAAAGTCAGAAAATAATGTATAAATAAAAGGCAGAATGGATGAAAAATTGGGAATCAAAAATAGAAAATAGAAAGCACAATAAAAACAGAAATGGAAAAGAACCTAAATGGAAAAGGGCCTAAATGGAGAAAGATTTGTCTTTTTCGGACTCTTTCGCACAAATTGCCCACAAACTGGTGTGATGATTTTCATAGAGCCGGCCGCAATATCGTCTGGGAATGTTCTAACACGTATAGCTTTCAGTTGATGAAAACCCATGGCAACCCGCAGATGTGTATCCGTTCAGCGAGTTTAGAAAGTTAAATTGTATTCACAGATTATGTAACGTATGTTAAGCAATATGCTAAACATACGTTACATAATTTAAGCCATGAAATATTTTAGTACATATTTTCAATTTAACTCTATTTCGGAAGATAAGTTCTGAACTTTTTATTTATTTACTATTAATGTTCTATTTCTTAATACTAGACTTTACTTAGACTGCTTGCCTTAAAAGCGTTATCCTCCAGAAATACTCTAGTCGGCCGTTTATGTGGAATGGGGACAATTTTCATTTTTTTTCACAATTTTTTTTATAGCCAAATGCATATAAAAGCATTGTTAAATTATCCTTGCTTTAAAGTAGGCAACATATAAGCAACTGTTTCTGATCATGTCACTTACTGTAAAGTTTTCAGTAACTACCTCACGAAATTGAAAGAAACAAAATGTTAATTAAGCAACGGTCAGTCTCGTTCATGCGTATATTTAAAATAGAAGCAGAAATATGACAATAACAGAAGCGACATTAATTACTTCTAGAAAATAACTAAATGAGAAGTGCGAAATCAAGATGAAAGTACGAGGGAATTGTGAAAAAGAAAGAGAACGAATTAACAGCGCAAAAATAATGGAATGCAAAGAAGTAAGTGAGAGAGGGGGAGGGGGACTGACATGTGTATTAGTTGGTAAAAGCATTAAATGCAAGATAAATCTTAACATCCGGAAAATTAAAGGGAGGTAATTAGCTCATAATGAAAATTTCTACGCATCGATTTCCAGATGCTAAAGTTTAAAAATTACAGAAGGGAACAAGATGGTTAGAATCGACAATAACACACACGCACACACACATATATATATATAAAGATAGAGTTTTTTTATTTATTAATCCGACAAATACTTAAATACTTAAATGTTATTTTTAGTGGAAACTCGTATTTCAGTAGATGCTCCATATATTTATTTTCGTTTACCGGCCTGAATATTCGAGAAATTTTAGATTCGAGCTCGTGTTCACTTAGGGGAAACTGGCATTAGATCTGACGTGCTTTAAATAAATAAACGTTTACTCAAGTACGAGTATCCGCTAAAAATATCGTTATCTATCTATCTATCTATCTATCTATCTATCTATCTGTGTGTGTGTGTGTAAGTGTGGTCATCAGATATGAGAATACACATTTAACAGGTCATAAATAGAAGACAACCTAGCACGCCCCAAATTTTTGCATTTTTATTTCTCTTCCATATGCATTGAGGGCATTAATATAGCAGCTCTCTTGATCTGGCTATGTTACGAGGCCCTCGTGGAGTCTCGCTTTTGTTGAATAAACTTATTTCGGTTTTGTCTAAAATGCATATATATTTTTTACAAAATTGTTATGGTCCAAGGTTAGGACCAAGGAAGAACAACACGAACACAAGAGTAGAAATAACAAATATATATTACACAGAATAATAATACAAGATGTGGAAGGTGTTAGTATGACTGTCAGTCTGGTTTGGAGTGAACTACTATTGGCTCGACTCGATTCCCTCTCGTCCCTCTCTCTTGAGAGGCGCAGTATTCATAGTGTCAGGAAGAGTTCACTCTGTCGTTATAGTTAAGGTCCCATAACACCTCCTCCCAAAACATTTACCTCGCAGGGGTCCTTAATATTTTTTCCTCTTCGGATTAATCATCAAAGGCTCTGTAAATTTTCCTTTTCTGCTTGATTTCCGCGGTTCGGACATTGCTTGAGGCCTTTGCATATTGAATGTGTCAAATATTGTGTCCATGACTTCCTCCTCTTCCTGAGGTAGACCGTTAGAATCCTCTAACAGCCTCTTTCTGATCTGATTTAAGTGCCTTTTGTGCGAGAACTTCGGATCCTGAATTATGTAAATCATGTTCCCGATTCGTTTCTCTGTTGTACCTGGTTCCCAATAGGATGTATTGTTTTTGAACATTTTAAAACAAACTTTCTCCCCTGGGTTAAATTTTCTTTTTGGTACGAACGACGTTGGTGATTGCTTTGTCTGTATTGGTAGTAATTTGTCGAATACCGATCTAATTTTTCGGGTGAACATCACTTCCGCCGGTGATAATGCTGATGGCGTAGTACTGTTCGGTGTAATTCTATACACTTGCAAGAACTGTTGTAAAGCCTTTTCTGTTGGTACGTCATAAGCTTTCCTTAGTGCTCTTTTTAATGTATCTACAAACCTCTTGATCTTGGGTGATATGGCGGGGATTTGATGTGTTTCACTTGAAAAGTTTCACAAATTTCTTGAAAATCCGCAAATGTAAATTGTGTCTCATTATCGGTGACTAGACAATTAACCACTCCGAAACGAGCAAACAGCTCGTGAA
The DNA here is from genome assembly GCA_964036315.1 of Acanthosepion esculentum. NCBI lineage: Eukaryota > Metazoa > Mollusca > Cephalopoda > Sepiida > Sepiidae > Acanthosepion > Acanthosepion esculentum. The sequence goes on along the minus strand of OZ038492.1, from coordinate 49,107,463 downwards.
GGCAATTTATTGTAGTCTCAGAAGTAGGTTTTCTACAACGAAATACTTCTGGCCATTTGCTGTAACTACAATCAGGGTAGTAAAAACTATCTAATGGACCAGCGAAATCTACATGGATTCTCGACCACGGTCGATCTGTCTCCGGCCATGGCTTATGAGTGATTGGAGGTGCTTTGGCTGCTAAGGAACAGCCCTTGCATTTGTCCACCATTTGTATAATATCTTGATCCATGTTTGGCCAGTACACGTAACTTCGCATTAAGGATTTCATCTTGTTCTTTCCTGGGTGGCCCATGTGAAAATCCTTGAGTATTCGCCTTTGTAGCGTTTTCGGGGTTACTACTCTTTCATTATATAGCAGAACATTATCACATAACGAAAAACTGTCTCATATATATTTATCTTTTCCTACAATTTTTGTTTTCGTTTCCTTTATAAATTCGTCATTCACTGCTTTGTTGTTTCTTATTTAATGTGACGGGGAGGTTTCGAATTGTACTACATAATGTTGTTCTAATATCTTCCTCATATCGTAGAGCTGCAAATACGGAATCTTCTAATGGCTCAGTTTTCTTTGGTATTAGTCTCGAAAGACCATCTGCATGCCCGATTTTGTTTGATGGAAGATACTCCAATTTAAAGTTATATTTTAATAAAATAGTTTCCCATCTTAGCAATCTATTAGTAGTGTAGACAGGTAGACCTTTCTTTGATCCAAATATTGTCAATAACGGCTTGTGGTCCGTCTGTAAGGTGAAAAATCTACCGTAAATATATCTGTGGAATCTCGTAACCGCAAAAATAATCCGCAGCCCTTCTTTTCCGATTTGCGAGTAATTTTGTTTGGCTTGTACCAACGTTCTTGACGTATGCGCGATGGGTTTTAGTGTTCCTTTCCGGCATTTTATGAAGTATACATGCCCCAACACCATAGGCACTCGTGTCACTCGTGACTATTATTTCCAATTTTGGGTCATAATGCGCTAAGAATAATTCTGCTGTTAGATTCTTAATGATTTTGTCGAAAGTTTTCTGACATTCATATGACCATTTCCAAACATTTTCCTTCTTCAATAGTTCATTTAGGGGTGCGCGTAACTTGTGTATTTTAGGAATAATTTCTTGATAATAATTTACTAAGCCCAAGAAGCTTTGTAACTCGGCTAAATTTTTTGGAGCCGGCATTTTTTTTATTGCCGTGGCTCTTTCAGGGTCTGGTCTTCTTCCTTCTTCATCAGTAATATGGCCCAGATATTTTATCTCCTTCATAAAGAAGTCACATTTATTTTCCTTTACCTTAAAACCGTAGTTTTGTATCTGCCTGAAAACCTCTTGAACGTGTTCCCAGTGTTGTTTAATATTTTTGCTATTTATCAGGATGTCATCAAGGTATGCGATCGTGAAATCCAGTTCGCCTAGCATAGTGTCTATTATTTGCTGAAATATCACAGGCGCGACCTTGATCCCGAATGGTAATCTCTGGAACATATATAACCCTTTATGTGTGTTTATGCACAACAACTTCGAGGTTTCCTCATCTACTGGTACTTGTAGGTATGCTTCGCTCAAGTCTATCTTTGAGAAAAATTTTCCTCCGTTCAACTTTGTGAAAACTTCCTCTGGACTAGGGAGAGGATAGTGATAATCCTTAATCGCTGCATTTAATCCCGTCGAGAAATCAGCGCATACTCGTATCTCACCCGATTTCTTTTTCATGTAAACCGTAGGTTCAGCCCATTTGTCAATATACCGGTTTTCACGAGTCTATCCAACTTTTGGTCTATTTTTTCTTATGATGCGAAAGGTACATTTCTTTTCTTCTTGAAAATGGGTTGTACATTTTCTTTTAGTTCGATTTTGACCACCATTTTTTTACACCTCCCGAGGCCGGCTGAAAATACTTCGGGGAAACTCTCCTTTAAATTCTACTTTAATTTCTCTGCCTCGGTCGATAACCTTTCCAATTTTTGGCAGAACGTATTTATCGGTAAATCCCAGAGGTCAAATTTCTGCATCCAGTCAGTTCCAAATAAATTCTCCGTATTTTTTAGAACATACATCTTTAATTTCTTGGTCATTCCGTTGAACGTCACATTTGTGAAAATTTCCCCCTCAAATCTGATTTTTCTTCCTGTTACCGACCTGGCTGTTTTATCTGTTCTCAACATGGTCGGTTTGTTTAATTTCTTCCACGTCTGTAAGCTTATAATGGTTAAATCTGATCCGGAATCTAATTGTAGTCTGATTTTTTTGTTTAACATTTCTACTTGTACGTATTTTCGTATATTCTTCCCGTCCGCTTGGTCAGTTCTAGTGACTCTTACTCGGCTTTTATTTTTTTTCTTTGTTCTGCAGTGAGTACTTTTATGTCCCACTTTATTGCACGACTGACAAGTCTCATAGCGGTATGGACAATCTTTGTACCAATGCAAAGTCCCACAGCGATAGCATGGACTGGGTGGTAGTTTCTTCTGAGATTTCATTTGACTTTTTGTCGTAAAATAATTTGTTTGGCTTGTTTTTGAGGAGGGAAAAACGTGTTTGTCGTACTTTTTGTATGTGAGCGACGCCAGACACTTCGAGTCCTTTTTTACACTTATACAGTCCTCAGCCAATATTTGTAGAGTCAATTCTGATTCACTCTCAAGTTTTGTTAGAATTCTCCGTCTGATCTCCGCATCTTTAGTCGAAACGAGGCCTATCAAATATTTAAAATTGTCCGGGCCGAGTACAGATAACTTAAAGTCATCGCAGTGTTTGTTTACTACGGAAGCGAATGTTATATAGTCTTCGCTATCCTTTTTTGTCAAATTTAAACATTTCCACCTTTTGTTGAATAGTGAAGTGTTCGGACTAAATAATTCCGTTAAAAGTTTCAGGGCTTCCTTGAAAGTCAACTCATTCGTTTTCCTCGGTAGTATGTAGTCTACGAATTTAGTGTATTCGCTTGTTCCTAGTTTCCTCAGTAGTAGACGTACTTGTTTTGCGTCTGAACAATTCCCGCAATCAAACTCATATGAATCTTCATATCTTCTGAAGTAAGCCGCGAAGGTTTTGTCTTCGTCCGGTGCATAAGTGAAGTCTTTGATAGAGCTCCATATAGCATTTTTCGAGAATGCCGTTTCATTTCCAGAATTTTGTCCTTCATTTGTTACTGCCCGTAGTAGTAATTCTGGTATTTCGAGTTGCTTCACTTCGTTTTTCTGTTGAATTTCTAATTGTTTTTCTTCGAGCCTAGTCTGTCCTTCCTCATTTTTTTGTTGTTGCTCAAATTGCATTTTCATTAGTTCCAACATGGTTGCCTTAAAGTCTTCCATGTTTACACCGTAAATTTGTGTAACTATTTTTCCTTTTTTTCTCAGTGTAGACTTCAGGTCTTTGTCGCCTGTTGTTCTGGAACCTTAGTACGAAAATATTATACTGTGTAGAATTAGATTCTGTTTTGGCTGACAGGTAAAATTCGTGTCTTCGTTACTACTGTTATGGTTGGTGTCCAAAAAATTTTTTCTTTCTTTTTTTATCTTTTTTTCATGTAGAACTTGTTTTTTTTCTCAATACCTCCGTCGCCTCTGTTATGGACGACCGATAGCAAAAGGTTTTTTTTTTAGTTTGCCCGCGTAGAACTTCGTATCTTCAATATCCTCGTCGCCACTTTTATGGTCCAAGTTTAGGACCAAGGAAGAATTACACGAACACAAAAGTAGAGATAACAAATATATATTACACAGAATAATAATACAAGATGTGGAAGGTGTTAGTATGACTGTCAGTCTGGTTTGGAGTGAACTACTATTGGCTCGACTCGATTCCCTCTCGTCCCTCTCTCTTGAGAGGCGCAGTATTCATAGTGTCAGGAAGAGTTCACTCTGTCGTTATAGGTAGGGTCCCATAACAAAAATACTGATCGTTTTCTATATATCTTAATTTTTTCTTTTGTAATTTATTTCCAATTACTTGGCACACATCACATTCCCTCTTGTTTAATTTTCACAATTTGTCGATGCTTTTAGAGCATGAAAAATGTTCCACAACTTTTTAAAAGTCATTTTCTATGCTTCTGTCTTATTTTCTATCATAGTATTTTTATTATTTTTTCTGATTCTTTTGTATAAACTTCATATAAAAAACACAAAGGAAAAATGAAAATGTTAACGCAAACAGGCTGATAGTTAGAAGGATCAGATAGTTTGCTTGATATATTAACAGGAGGTACTGAAGATTTTCAACAAAGGTGGAAAGCAAGAAATAGTAAGGCATTGTAGAGCTTAGAGAGAATAGTCCACGTGCTTATTTCTTTTAGATATTTTAAAGAATATAATTGAGTCCACATGCTTTGTGGGGATCAAATTTGGAGACGACAGCTGAATCCATGTACGGAGTGATGTGTGTATACTATAGTAGTTACTCAGTTCTAAGTGGAAAGTCAGGCAAAGATAGTCCAGATGAGTCACCAATAGTGACGGGAACCAAACTTGTGAGTCTACGTGTTCCTTATTCTATCAGTAAACAAAACTTAGCTTTAGCCTCATCGAAGACAAGTTTACAATCATTACGTGCAGATACAAAGAGGCTTCAGTTGAGATCAGATATATCATGTTGGTAATGTGATTTCTGTGAGATATAGTGGCCGGGGAGAAGTTTGCGTTTTCACCTAGTATTTTCTGAAATGGCACAAGATAACCGAGCATGTGTACAGCTCTAAGATAGGGAGTGATAAAGGAAGGGGATAATTAACAGTCTAGGTGAACCTATTTATTACCCTTCACATATACATGTGCGTGCATAAGACAGGATATAATGATCGATATATCAAACCAATTGTGGGTAAAAAAAAAAATGGCGAACGCCTTACTGACACAATCCATTTCGAGAAGAAAGCTGCTCGCAAAATTAGTGCTGATTTAATCTAGGATATTTCTAATAAATGCTGAATGGCATTACGTTATGTTTCTACGTACACCAAATTCCAAAATGTATATTTAAAGTTGAGCGTTTGAGTATATTTAACTTTTCTAATGTAAAACTGTAACTCGCATTTCTTGTATTTTTCCACCCCATCCTCGTCTCAGAGTGACTTCATTGATAAAATTATTGCGAAGTTCCTTTTTGGAACTAAAGGCGTGACTTAGGATTTTTTCCATTCGCTTACCCAATCATATATATATATATATATATATATATATATATATATATATATATATATGCGTGTGTGTGTGTGTGTGTGTGTGTGCTAAAGAGTGTTGAAAGGTTACCTGTTCAATTCCCTTCCCAAAGATGCAAAATTAAGAGGTGACTCCATTTTATTTGAACTGAGAGTATTCAACATCTTTCGTATTACATATATTGAAATTCTTGTCGGTATAGTGTAAAACTGATATTTTCGGGATATCTTTTTATGCTGTACATTTTCTAATTGGCACCGTATAATTTCTACTACGTATTTCGTTTCCATTAAAAACATTCCACATTCCTTAAATATTTTTCTCTTTATATGAAATATTTTCATTAGAAATACATTATCCGTACTCTTTTCATGAAAACACAAGAAAAGAAAATTGTTTATCATTTTCAATTAGCATTTTTTTACACTTTATAAAATTAAAATTCATGAAAGTTAGATGGAAGGAAAAGCTGAAATTCCCAGAAAATATTACCAAAAAAATTCCTCTTCGCTCAGATATATTCCCAAATATAACCAGGAAACTGCTAATATACGAACTAACTGTACCATACAATGAGAATATACCACTAGCACACGAAAGAAAACGTAGTAAATATCTAGAATTAAATGAGAATTGCAAAAACAAAGTCTGATAAACCTGGTGCTAAATCAAAGTTGTCCGCTTAGAAGATCTGTAATTCATTTTTTAAGCATGGAAACTAATTTTGGAGGTAAATGATAAGCAAAAAACTAAGAGAACGCCAGAAGTTACGGAAATAATATGCGACAGCCTCAAGTACAATTCATAGGGCAGACCTTCAAGTTGTGGAGACTTGCCAGTGTCAACCCACTTCAATGCCAAGTAAACATCGCCCTTGTGATCTCACATTCGCAGCTAGCCGCTTCAGTCGACTCAAGCCGAGGAAAGTCAGCCAAAAAGTTGCGAAACTCTTCGCAATAGAGACCATACTCCTTGGTAAACCGGTTCTCGAAATTCCACCGAAACGTCTTGCACATGTCCTTGGTCGACCTCAGGGTTTTCCACTCCGGGCTATCAACCTTCCGAATGTATCTATCGGAACCTAGACAGATCTCTTCCTTGCACAATTCTGGGTCCGTATTCACAGCTTCATTAGACATCTTGTTTAACCTATGTCTGGTCTGGGTAGCGCTCGCTAGCCGCACGCTCCAGCCTCTACAGCTCCAATAATTCTCGCTTCACTAATCTAGTAGCGGCAGCCGGAACTCCTGACTGTTCAGTAAAGTCAGATTGAACTTCCAGTTTCTAGCCATTCTAGGCCGTCTATGGTCCGAATAGCTTAATTAGTTGGACCAAACACGCCAATCAGGTCAGCCAAGCCACGATCACTCGATTTCTCGCTAGCTCTCTTCTTCCTGTCTAATTTGAGATTCAGAACGGCTTTCCAGTTCCCCGTTAAGACCTAGAGCGTCGAATCCACCAGGAACGGCTCCAACCGACGGAAAAAAGAGACACGCTCTGTTTGATTGTTGGGCACATAAACCGCAATGATCCGAAACGATGTTAACTTAAATAGGGTTCTCAGTAGGGCCTTCCTCTGGTTGGAGAGGTCCCTCTTAAGCACCTGTTTATCCAGTAGACAGATGACCTTCTCCTTGGGTAAAGGATTATTTTTCTTTTGGGATGGGGAAGGTGGGGGAGATATCGAAGTCCTACCTGGGAAGAAGGGAAGCTTCTAGGCTTACCTGTGGTTGTGTCACTTTTGGCTGGCATCAATGTGTACCCATTTAATGTGATGCTTCCCGCCAGTGCGTTTGCCTCCTCTTCTGATGTCAACAAGATGTCCCACATTGGGTTTGATCTCCTTGCCAACATCTTCGTTATAATATTCAGGCACGTGAGTGCTTCCTCCATTCCTTCCCTGCTAACACCCACCAGTATTTACATCAAATGCCAGCAGGGAAATTGTCGTTTTCGAAATCGCCTCCTAGGCCAATGGAATGGTCAGGAGTTAATTTCCTGAAATGTATTCCTGGCACCTTTCACGTACAACTACTTAATATTTTTTTTGGTGCAGGCCGTCTGCCGCCCATGTATGGGAACTTGCTGGTTGATCCAGCTGCTGAGACGAGGAAATACACAAAACAAATAGCTCGCAAGATAATCACTAAAGAAATTAGACGATATAAAAATTTGGTAAAATAAAACAAAATCAAAACGTAAAACTAAAACTTTCAAATAAAGTTTTGCTTATGAAAGAAGAGCAAACACAATGACATAAAAATAAAATAAAATACAAATTATAAAACAAATACAAAAGAAGAATCAAACTAAAGAATAACAAATGGGTTTACAGAAAAGAAAAAAAAAGAAAATTAAAAAAGTTAGCAAAGTTAGTATAAAATAAACAAAAATAAGAAACACCTACACTGAAAGGGTACATACTCTTTCACAAAAATAGTCCACGCCTGTTCGAGCCAAATTCAATCATGTAGAGACTGGGGTGTCCTAGAGTCATCGGTTTTTCTGTCAGGTCAACAGATCGTAGCTTGACTGGTATTCGCTGCGGCGTCCTGCTTTTATAGCAGTATACAATTTACATACAATACTACCTCTCCCTGAACTGAAATGGCCTTATGCCCTTCGTTGATCTTTCGTCTAATTATTCTTGTGAATCTAAACTGTTTTGTTTGTCTGTATCTTAATTTGTTCTTACAGAGTTCATTTTCCTCTTCTGACTCTTCGTCAGATTTATGGTCATTATCTTCCATAGATTGCCTCCTCTTCCCCTTCAGATTCTTCACCTTCAGATTCTTCGTCCATTTCTATATCCTCGGGATCCATTCTGCTTCTGAATTGATCCGCATGGGCCAGTACATTTCGCCCATTTTTCGTTAGTGTTGCTTTGTTGTCCTTTCTGTACTAAAAAGTTTCCCTCCCTGGATTAGATTCTTTGTCTTTTTTATACCATACACTTTCACTTCTTGAAAATGACATAGTCATGGGAGTTCTAATCTGTCTACCCATTAATACGGATGGACTTTTTAGTCTGCGGGCATGTGGAATTGTCCTATAGCTTAATAGTAATCTTGGTAAGCAACTCTTTATATTATCATTAGATGGGGAAAATGCTTTTAGTCCTATTTTCACAGTCTACACCATTCTTTCTGCGATTCCATTCGATTGTGGGTGGTGGGGTAGTATTTTATACGGGGCGCATCCAATACACTTTAGTCACGAGCACAGACTTACCTCGCAAAATTCTGGTGCCTTATCTGAAACCAAAGGTTTAGGCACCTCATTCCTTGAAAATATTGTTCTTAATATTTGATTTACAGTGGCGGATTTTCTGTCAGCAAACGTAATTACTCCAGGCCATCCTGAAAATGTATCCACAGTGTGTTTAATATGGGCATGATCTATGTGTACCCGAGACCATGGTTCTTTTTCTTTAGGCCACGAGTGAATTTTGTTTGGATGAATCTTTCTTTTTTATTTCAGCATATTTTAGGCATCTTTTTAAATAATCTACATCTCTAGAATATCCTTCCCACCACGCTTGTAATTTTAATCTCATTGGTCTCGCTGATATACCACAATGTACATCGTAGTGTACACCCTTTAGTACTTCGTTTTTTAAAAACTTTCTGGGGTATTATAATATCTCCATTCCATATTTTGCCTTTTTCTATAGTTAACTTATGCCTTGATTCTTCGTAGGGTTTTTCTGCCATTAAACAATTTCTCCATTTGAAATTCATTATTCTTCTTTCTCAAGTTCGCAAAAGGTTCAATCATCGGGTTATATATTTATCAATATATTTATAGTCAAACCCATTTATCAATATATTTATAGTCAAACCCAAGAAAGATTCTCTTTCTTATTTTTTGGTGTACTTATTTCTGATATTTTGCTAATAAGTTTGTCATCTGGCGAGATCCCATCTTTAGATATTTGATACCCTAAGCATGATATCTTCTTGCAATTAAATTTTCACTTATCACGATTAATTATCATGCCTGCATTACTCAATCTGCTCAGAACCTGTTCCGTTTTATCCTTTATCTCCTCCTCAGTATGAGCGCCAACATCTATGTTATCCTTATAGACAATGATGACTTTTACTCCTTCCAAAACTTTCTCAATAGCCTTTTGGAATATGTAGCTGGATGTTTTAATTCCAAACGGCAGACGAGTCCACCTTAAAGACCTATAGGAGTGTTTATCGTGGGGACTTCTTGAAAATTGTCGTTAAATTTAATCTGATTATACGCAGAATCCAGATTCACATTGACAAAAAATTTAATGCCAGCAAACTTGTAAAAGACCGTTTCAGTATTTAACAATGGGAAGGAGTCCGAACATATCTGGCGATTTACACCAACTTTGTAGTCACCACAAATCCTTAAATCTCCATTGGTTTTGCGTATGGCCACGATTAGAGAAGACCAATTGCTATCTCCCTTGTTGACCATCTCCAATATTTATTGTTCAATCATTTAATTAAGTTTCGCCATAACCACGGGAAGAATGTGAACCGGAACTTTGCGAAACTGAAAATATACAGATTGGCTATTCTCTTTGAGCCGATCACTCGCCTCGTAAGGCATTAAAAGTCCAATCTCAGGTTCTTCTGATTTTATGCAATTAACTAACTTTGAGGTGTCTATTATTAATACGTCAGCCTTCAGGAGACAATGATATTTTATGCACTTCCCAACTAGGATTGGTATTACCTCGAATCGAGTCTTAGTCTCGAACACCCCCCCAAAGCATCCAAATATTTTAATGACTGACCTGTCAAAATGTTTCAATTGCAGATTGGTCCACCTTAATTTCGGTCTTCCGACCCCCCACCAAATTCTTGGGTATGAACGTTCCATCACTGCCCGTGTCCACTTGCATTAATAATACAGTTATTCCATTTATTTTTACCTTTTATCTACTCTTACCTCGCTCTTTTTCAGTATTTCTCGTCGGAGGATCTAATTTCTCCACTTCTACTGTTTTTTAATATTTGCATACTGACTGGAAATGTTTTTTCTTCTTGCACTAAAACACATTTTTCCAATTTATCCTTGTTCATCTCATGTTCTTTGTTGCAAAATCAACCTGAATTCGCCGTAGTGCTGTATGTTAGTCTTAGGAGTATTAAATCACTGAATTAACTCTATCTGCTATAAAAATTCAAAACTAATTTCAATATTCATGTTCCAAAATTTTGTACTTATTCGAGACGTCACACAGTCTTTCAATTAGCCTTAACTGAATGAATTACTCTTCTATAGGCATCAGTTCTGTACTCAACTTTGCGAATTCACGGTACCTCGATGCTTCTTTTAGCCCGTGAACGTACTGTCTAATGGCTTCATCCGGCTTTTGACTAATTTCAAGAAACTCCGTCCTCTCCACTATGACCGGTTTCTTTTTTCAAGGTACATTTACTGTCAATTTCTGTCAAATCTTCTAGCATCTTCTGATAGACCATTACGGAAATCTTTTTTACGGCCTCACAACCCTCTGATGCTATAAATAAATCCGTTACTTCGTTTACTCCACCTCTATATTTGCTGTTACTCAATTTCTTGACTCTCGCCAACGCTGCGAAACATCAAATCCAAGTCTCAACCAGCCCAGGCTCCTCTAACGAGGTTAGATATCCTATCGTCGACGCCATGTTGTTGTGTCGTGTAAAGTTCTCATAAGTACGCAGTATAGTCAAGGAAAGATAACTCACACTCACGAGTGTAGAAACCTTCCCACTTATATACAATCTAATTTGCATATCACCAAATCGACTTCAGTCACCTTCTCACCGACGTGACGTAGATTTCCTCTGTTTTTTCTACAAATATTTTCATGACTACTGCCGCGACAAGCTTTTTTCCCTGGTGCCCGGACTACGTGCTACTAGATTGGCATGGAGGTTACATGTTGAATTAGGTAAATGTAACTGCCACTTCTACTCCAACAAATTTTTCTCGCACGTACCGCCTGTGGAACTCCCTTCCGTTTCCTTGCTTCGCTGATAACTACAATTTTAAAAAAATTAAATGCAACGTCAGTTGCTATCTTCTAACTTCTTGAACCCCGTTCATCTTTTATCCTTTTCTTGATCCCCCTATACCCTGTCTTTTCTCTCACCTTCACTCTCTGTAACCCCCTGCGTATTAGTGACATTCTCGATTTGCTGGCGGTGAAATGATGAGGATGATATATATATATATATATATATATATATATATATATATACTTTGGAAAAAATCTCTCACAACCACGCTACTCGGGTTTCGATCGCTAGCTCTCCTCAGGCAGGTTAAAAAACTGTAGTATAGTGAACTCCATAACAAACTTATAGACACCGGAAGGTGGATAGTACTGATGGGAGTGGGACGTAGAAGGGAGAGGGTCAGAAGACTAGGAGGTGGATGGTATTGGTGGGAGTGGGACTAAGAAGGGGGAGGGTTGCAAAAAATAAAACATAATTTTAGGGAAAAACACTCATCGGGGCTCGTAATTTTCCAATAAATATTTGCGTAAGTGCTTGCACCTGGTTAACACTTCAGTCCTTTCATTGAGCAACACTTGCTTGTCTGCATAAGATGCTCTTGCATCTCATTCTGGATTTTATATCTAATATTTTATAGCTTGCATCAATCATTTTTTTGGTGTTATTTACGCCTTTCTAGGTGGTCCCTTTTCTATTTTTTATTTATTTTTTGGCCTCCTATATATATATATGTAAGAAATTTCACAAGAATGGATAGTGTTAATCGATTTATTATAGTCAATGTTTTATTTTAAAACTCATTCCAGATCAGTTCGAGAATTTAGCTTTGAAGATTAGTGACAGTTTACTTACTGCATTTAGATATAAGCACTCATATAACATACAGGTTAGAATGAACGAGAAATACAGGGGGAAAAGTGAAAGGAGAATCCAATGTTGGTGATCTGAGTTGAAATATGCGCGACCTTTTCCTTTATTGCTTTAGTTTTTAGGGCAAGTTAAGCCGTAACAATGTAATCACTTATTGATGCTGACACAAATAAAACGCTGAGATAAATATATACACGCACAATAGTTTTATACGTGAGTGGTCTTCTGCATTTCATCTGAACATGAAATATGTCTACTAGTTTACTTGTTAAATTTCAATTTTTCATAATTAAAACATTACATTTCCAATGGATATTGTTCATTATGATAACCGTTTCCTCTTTTTATCATCATAAAGATTAGAGTAAAATTAATGAAGAGACATGATACCGAGTAGCTTACATTTCAAACCTTTCGGGAAAAAAATGACTTTAGTCGAAAGCAACACATGTATTTGCTTCATTTCAAGTTTTATTGACTGGGCGCCGGCTGCAAGTCACGCTTCTCTTGTATACCCATAAATAAAAGACAAATGTAAAAAAAATCTCCAATAATTTCTTCCTTATTAGTCAACTGTTCGCTTGTATTTGTCCCCTTTTATTATGTATTGACATTGTTCATTTAAAAAGGTGCAGGTGTTCTCAATAAAAAATAACAGACCTAATCTACTTTTTTACGCGTAAACTTGTTTCAACATTCAAAGAAAGACGTACAAAATATAATGTAAATATATTAGAAAAAATGTCATGAGATTGGATTTGAAATTTGGTTTTTTGGACACGTGTATTCCTTTTTCAATCTCAGGTTAATGATAAATGTTTTGCTGCCATTTCATTACATCTGGTGGCGACATGTTGGTGCGAGTCCACACCGAATATACTGATGCAGTAGAAATGTCAGGATTAATATACAAATGTCTTAACTATATATATATATATATATATATATATATATATATATATATATATATATATAACAAACTTGAAGGAATACAGAGCTCCGCAAAGATATCTCGCACCTACCCTACTAAGCTCTTCTGTATAATGTCGAAGGATAAATTACACGAAGATCGGATAAAGATAGGTCGTTTAAAATTTCACATTTTATTCGTGCATCCAGTTTACCGCGAGCCGAATTTTCGTAACGAATAGTTTGCTTTTAGTCATGCTTATATAAACCAAAACTCATAGCTTCAGCAGTGAATACCCGAAGAGTCAAGGAGTCGAGACGGAACGACAGAAGACTAGTGGAGTTCAGTAATAGTAGAGTAAGTCACACGCAGAGACGGCGGCAAGCGTCACAGTTAGCGAGCACGTAGACTTCAATACCAAGACTGTATATATATTAGTGCTACTAACCCGCATTCCTGGATCTACTAACCCGTATTACCAGTTTGTATTATTACGTTAATACATTTATTTTCCTTATCCATTCCTGGCGTTTGTTATTCATTGATATCGGATTCATCCCGGAATCCACAACAGTATCTAGGTTAGATGTTAATGACATCTTTTACTACGGCTACATTTCTTCGGATTGAGTGAACTTTTGTAACCTTACTTGTGCCTTATTTGAGCAAGTGAACTATCTTCAGAAGAGCAACAGTAACCTGCCGTAGGCGTTATCGATCCCTCACTGGTAAGGAATGCACTCTAAGCAGGTCATTTCGCAGGCTTTTCCTCAACGATTCACCTTCCATCTTGAAACCTAAAGTTGTAATGACACTCTTCTGTACTTTTAGATGCGTTGAATTTTATCCTTGCGTAAAATATTTTTGGTTAAAATACACAGGCACCAGGAGGATCGGTTATTCTCGGCGAAAACTAAGGAGATTGTAATCATAATCATGAGGACAAACGATCTCTCTCACATACGCGCATACACAAATACAAGGAATAAGAAAATTCTGACCACAGTATTTCTGAAGTTGGCAAGAAAATATAAACAGTATTTTAGTAATGATTAAACCAGAATATTACCAAAGACAAATCAAAATCACGGAATTTAAGTTTTACTTCATCAAGTTCAAAGCCTCATTAATAAAGCTCTGATCACTAGCAACTGCTTTTTAGTCTAGCTTATTAATATAAGGAATTTTGAAGCATAGACAACCATTACATTTTGATTACTAACATCTTAATATTTGATTACTTACATCTTAATAGATCCTTTTATTTTTACCACATGGAGCTGAAAGATGAAAGCAAAATACTACGCAAAAATTAATAATTCAATAAAAAGTAAAATATACTGCTGTTGAATTAATGTACAAAAGCGAAATTAATTAAAGAAGAAGTAATCTACAAAAAAGTGGCAGCTCGTCCTATATAAAGAATATTTTTCATAATTTTTTTCGTAAAATCATATTGTAGGAATATTATAATTTTGGAGTATCGAAAGTTTTGCATTAAAGGTATAAGAAATTTTGCTATAAAAATATATAGTTGTACACATAAGTTCTGGTTCAGAAGTAATCCACTTAATATTTGCAGAAGAATAAGGAATCTGAAATCATTAGAAATTAGGACGACTTGAATGTCGTTTTTACTCTTTTTTGAAAAAAGTAAAACAAACTTAAAGTTAATTACTCGTGACGTAAGCTTTACATTTTTATATTGATATTACGTATTTGGCGAGTAAATAAAAATTGAATATAAAACGTACTTACAGCAGTAACAAAGAATTTCATTAAAAATAAACGAAAAATCAGTAGCAATATTTAAAGACTAGGCATACTACTTGTTTTATGCATATAATTAAAAAGTTGAAAGAAACATTAAAGCACCGTAAATTTCTGCTAATTACATAAATCCTAGCAGAAGTAGGAAGCATGTAGTTGAGGCATTTGGCTATTTTGTAGCTGAGCAGCAAGAAGTTTAAAGCTGATCCCATGATTAGCCGCTGATAAAAAAGACTATCAAATAGAAGTCTTTTAAAAATATATACTTCGAAAAAGGAACTCGTGTTTTATTAATTTAAAATATGTTGACAATGCAGATGAGTAGATGTTTTGTCGCCAGAGGAGATAAATCAGGTAACTCATACGACGCAGAGAGACGGAAACTTATGTTCATATTCACACGAATATACATTTTTCAGCACAGTAAACAAATTTCAACATGCATAATGAACGCATATATGCGTGTGCCTGTTTGTATAAACATACATTCCTGTGTATATTAAGCCAAGGGGGTGCTGAAATCATTTCGGATTGACACACATCAGACCAAACGAGTTAACATTAGAACATTTTTGGGAAGGTCTTCTTAGCCGGGTCAAGAAATTTTCAGTACAGTGTTTAACGTGTCTATGTGCACACATATTTACGTGTGGACACAAAGGTACATTAAGGAAATAGATTTAGATAGGTGAATTGTTTTCTATATGAAAAGTAGATTTGTTTTATATTTGAGATATTACGTACTTTTATTGTGATAAAAAATGTAAAAAATCCACCCCCAAATGAAAAGAATGAAAAATGGAATAAGCCAAAAATTCCTTGCGACAAAATTGGATATTCATCGAACAATATCATATAAATGATTCTTTACCAATTATCTGACTGAAGATTCCCCAAAATGAACTGGAATTCCCATAAGGAAGATCGTTCAGGTGAAATTCTCTAGTTGTGACGCCTCAGAAATTTCTTTCTATTGGAAAGGTTTCATGTCTATTTTTCGTTGTTTTATTTTTTATTTTAGGCACATAAAAGGTGGCAGTTATGGGGGTGCCATATAGATTTATGAAGTGGCACCTACTAGTCTCCTGTGTCAGAGGTGGCTCCTGTAACTCATGGATGTGGAAGGTCTAATTTTCTGTCGTCTGTTGAAACCCATAAAAACACATTGGGTTCGTTGGAGTAGCTAAACAATTATTAGAAAAATAAAGAAAAGGGGAATCAAGAAGGAAAGATGAAGAAAAAACATTCAAGATAATTAAATAGAAGGAAAGGAAAATAGATTTTTGAATACTACTACTAATAATAATAATCACAAAGGAACACTAAAACGTGACTCAATAAAGCAGCAGACAATGTAGAAGAAA
The DNA here is from genome assembly GCA_964036315.1 of Acanthosepion esculentum. Taxonomy (NCBI): domain Eukaryota; kingdom Metazoa; phylum Mollusca; class Cephalopoda; order Sepiida; family Sepiidae; genus Acanthosepion; species Acanthosepion esculentum. The sequence goes on along the minus strand of OZ038492.1, from coordinate 49,091,397 downwards.
ATGTGAAAGAACTCTTAGAATAAGAAAAAAATACAAGACAAAGTAGTTATTAAATAAAGGACTGGCACTTAATTCGATGTATGTTAGAAAATTAATGAATATATACTAGATTCAAGATACGAAATATAGCAATGATGCGAAAGGAAAATGAGGAAATACTCATCAGTATAGGCGACTGCATTCAAATGGTCAACATTGGTTACAACTAAAAACAGAAATAGAATCTCATATTCTATCCCAAAATAAATAAATGCATCAGAAGTAATTACATCACAGAGAAAATAGTCAAAATGCAGACAAACAGGAAATGCTGTTTTTATTGTGGAGGGAAAAAGACATAAGTAAATTCAGAAAGTTGATTATAAAAACAGTCACGACAGCGTCGAGGAAGTAATATACTGTTGGAATTCTTTAAAAGACTTCAGTTCAACTACGTAAACAAATAATATCAGTACAAGCGAGTGGATTTTGTAGAAAATAAAAATATTATAGGATTTTGAAGGATCCAGACCAATCATTCCATACCAGCAAGGACACCGGCTATAAACAAAGAATAGAAGACGTGGCTATAGGTGCGCGCCACAGGATGACGAAAGAAAGTGACAAATTGGTAAAATGCCAGGACCTCACCCGGCAACAGAGAAACATTCAACATTAAGTTTAGGTACGTAGTCATAATAGTTGGACAGTTAGAACTGTGCAAAACCACGAGAAATGAGACAGGTTGAGTGAAAAAGTTATGGATGTATTGAAACTTTAGCTTAAATTATTAAGGCTTTAAGGATACTGAGAAAGATAATGAATATTTGAACAGACTTCAGTCTTTCACAACAATCACCAGAAATTACATGTGGACATACAAATGTATGAATAGGAATGATGATAATCAGAAGACTATAATAATTGTTATAGTTGGAACTGACTCCCAAACAGCAGAGGCGAAAGAATAAAATGGAGATTTGAGGAAGGGTTGAAACTGTTTTAATTTTGACAGAAGTGCGGAGAAAAGTGGCAGAGATAGTTAAAAACTTGATCAAAAACATTTTCTCAACCTATGGTAAAATGGTGCAACTAACATGACTGAAGAATTTCAGTCACTTTATTTTTAGAGGTAGACACATCCTCACGAGTGCTGGGAGATTGGTGTCTTTTTTAACTAAACTGGTTGCCATTCAAATCTATAAATCTATAAAACCCAGTTTTTCCTATTTAACCCACAGCAAAGGGAGAAAACTGAATTCATCCATTTCCAAGGGCATTTGCGTGCTAGTGAATGTAACGAACTTTACTGTAATTCGAAATCTGCACTCATTTCGAGCCGCTATCCATTATGTCACCTACACATACAACGTACTGTTTATCTATCCTCAGCCCAAACCATTTGTCATTTGGTATAAATCTATGTTCACTTCAAACTCCGGACCTTTAACAACATTAACAGTACTGGTTGCTCTCAGCTTTCAACTTCATTTCTTGAAAATGAACACGTATTTGGAAAATTACTCACAATTTCGCAAGTCCTCTTACAAATTTCCACACGACATATTTGACACCAGAAGAAACTCGCCAAAACTCTGAAAATAAATTCCTTGCTATTTTTGTATAAATATTAATAAATAGATCAATAAGACAAGTTTTCGACCAGAAAGAACAATGAAACTTTATAAAAATGAATTTTCCTCTTCAAAATTTCAAATTTGTTTCAACATATTTACCCTTTTCTACACATTCTATCCACTTTTTCATTCCTTTCATAAATAAACTTCCTGGAGTTTTACTCCAATTGCGCACATCAATCTCAATTCGATATCGGATATTATTTAATTCCGTCACACACTAAACTTTCACTAAGCACATTTGAACATGATTCTATAAACTACAAAATACATGTTCAAACTTGTTTTTATTTGCATATGTAGCGACCTTCGTTATAATAAAGTTCGATTTAAAACGTCAGAAAACGAGAAAAATTCACAAGCAAAACACGATAACAGGAAAATACCTAGGCACTATACATAGAAAGAACTTTGGAGCATTTTCTAAACTATACAAGTGAAGAATTGAAAACTTTTGCCAAACAATTACATTCGTTGATTCACTGAAGGGGCAAGAAGAAAAGATATTAAGTTTTGCTTTTGAGAGAAATAAGATGAGCCTTTCGACAGAAAATAAACAAAACTGCAAATGACTTGAATCTGACCATACAAACTAATATTATAGGGGGGAGCCCTTAATTTTACTAGAGGAAAAATTCAAGCGGATTTAATCGATGCAAACAAGATAATTAATGTTCTTGTTCCAAGAGACCATGGATAACATTTGAAGAGTTGTAAAATAATTCAGGTTTTTAGAGATTACTGAAAAAATATGAAAAAGATGACCATACCCATCATTATTGGCGCGCTTTGAACCATCTCGAAACGCTTTACAAAGAGGCTTAAATGATTGGAAATCAAAGAAGAAATTGGGTCCATCCAAACGACAAGATTTCTAAAATTAGCCAGAATATGAAGGAGAGTGCCAAGGAGTCTTGCTGTCACGTGATATATTGTCAAAGCACATGTATACAAATAATGAATTAAGACTGCAGTAAATATCTCCTTTCCGTACCACAGCCTTGTTTGTCAGTTGCTTGACCATAATGAGTTCGAGATGTCTCTACGTGCTGACGCACTGTGTATGTCTATTCATGAGCAGAAGTGGAGGAGGATCATGACCAGGTGTCGAGAGGGTTATTTTTTCAGTGGGAAAGATGAGGCAACTAAAGTGACTTTGTAGTCACATCTAAATACTTGCGAATCTTTAATCGTCTGAGTTACTCAACCTGAATGTATTTCTAATTGGACCCCATCTGCATTTATCAAAACCTATGGCCATATCTCACACATTTTAGCTGTGTTGCACGTGCCAGACTCACTGGATTGGGTGTCATGGTAGATATATAGGGTTATGTTGGCGTGCTGCTCTCTCATATACCACTAATAACAACAATACAGTTAATAGAAGAAGGCTAGATAAAAAGAAACGACGCTTTTATTAAATATTTTAGAGTAAAAAATAAATTGATGAATATGCGAAAGAAAATGACATGATGCTAAAGAAATGAGCTGAAGTGGTAACGAGACAGTGATCACAAAAAAGAAAACCCACAGGATTATCGGATAGAAACAAATGTTAATTTCTTTTAGGATATTGCGCGCACTCACGCACGCACGCGCACACACACACACACACACACACACACACACACACACACCAACCATTAAAAATAAGAATAAAAACTTACCCACGATAGCGTTTCGATTATTCTGTTGTATGTTGTTAAACTGTCCTATTTTTTTCTCAAATCAATTTGATGCCTTTCTGTTGTTCTACTGCCGGTACTTCGAACAGGTTTCCTATTGTAATTTGTTTTTTTACAAACCTGTTTCTAGTCTATGGTGTTCATTGTTTTGCGGCAGTTTAGGGATGTCTTATTTTACAAAGATGAACAACAAGACAAAAGTATATATTATGAACGGGGGGAAAAAGAAAATAAAAAAACACTTTCTCAACGACTTCACCCTATCAACGACTTCACCCTTAATGCATCTTAAAGGAAAATTCCTGAAAATTCCAGTAAATACAAAAAGCTGGCATTCTTTTTATTTTTATCATGTTTTTGTTTAAATTTCGATGTTTTATTTTCACATTTTTCTCATTTAACTTGAATCTGCGATAAAACCATTGCCTTTGTTAACTTTTTATATATCTGGGCAAAAGTAGAAAACAAAGTACACTGACTCAATCTAATCATAATCTTAATGTCGTTTCCTTTTCTCATAAAACATTACATATTGTTTTTTGTACTTTATATTTGATTTTTTTTATCAAAGATATGTAGTAATGAGTAATGCGAATATTATACCGATGAGATATCAGTAAAGTTTTGAGGATTACGTTCATGTATATTTAAAAAAAAGACTGTAAAGGAAGAAATTAAGAACTAAATTTCACCAGAGAATCAGCTGTAGTACAGGAATAATTAAATAAAAAGTTAAGTGATAAAAAGCTACCAAAATCAGATGTTTCAATATACGGATAGCAATTTTTACCGTCAAGAAAGTTGAGAAATAGATTAAGCAGAAAAAAGGACGCAAGCGAAACTGAACTCTTTTCAAGTTATAGAAAAAGCATAATAGGTAAAAAAAGAATAGTAATTGAATAAAACATTACACATTTTATTGAAAAGAAATGTAACATAATTTTCAAAGAAACCTACGTAAGATGACGAATTGGAACACACAAGGCATAACAGAATTTATAGATTTTGGTTTTCAAAAATTACACTTATCGTTGAAAGTATCACCTATGAATGCACGAATAGCCGATAGAAGCAATGATCCCGAAATAGATAAAAAGGTGAATATAAAGATGCTAAAAATGTACAGCATTTAACTTTAGATCTTTAACGGTCTACATAGACGAAGATGATTTGCTGAAGAGATTGACTACTCAGAGAATTGAAAATAATACAGGGAAGCGCAAATGAATTATTTATTCTTGTTTGAATTTTATCAGCTGATATATTTTTTAATTATTGTATATTGTTATTTCGAATAGATATCCACGTCTTTGTTGTCTAGTTCATTTAACAATTCTCTGGCCATCCTTGAGTTACTTTTGTGTCGTGGAATGTTGTCGAATATTGTTCTGGGAGAATATGAGCACGTGTCACTCCCAGTGTTTGTGTCTGCGACACAAGCGATATTCTTAGGATTGTCTCCTCATGAATTCTACGTTGAACTAGTAACCGGAGTTGGAATAGGCTTTTGTCTACTAAATACGAGTTTCAGTCTATTCTGAAAATGTCAGTGTAGAAGAATGATATAAAATTGTTTGTTTTTGTTTGAAGTTTTGATCTTAAAGAATTTCGACAAGATATTGAAATCGAATTTGAAAAATATTATGATAATGATATGCAAAAGTAAGCAAGAATCAATAGAAATAATGACATTACAGGAGTGTGAGGTTCATAAGGCGAAAATATGACTACATATATTTTACAATACTTTAAACAGATTCTATTAAGAATGAAGAATCATAAGAAAAAGCACAGGAAGAATATCTCAGTTGAATAAGGTAGATATTAGAGACAAGATTCAATAGCAGAAACTCAATAAAATAGACGGCAGTCTTATTAAAATATTCGGAACCATTTTTGAATTGTGAAAAAGATTAACAAAGAGCTTTTGTATCAAAGTACCGGGAAATAAATGACTATGTATAAAACCATCTATTTTAACGACGATGTCTGAAAATAAGACTTGAATTGAAAACTGAGTTGAATTGATGAGCAAACTGAAGGAGGCGAAATGAAGGATGACAAATCATAATCAATAGAAAATGCCACAAAAAAAGGTAAGGAAAACGAGGACAATTAAAGACAAATAAAAGGAACTGCACACAATGATATGCGTTGAAGTTTGAAAGAGAAAGCGGAATCTCTAATAATAAAACATTAAAACTGAATTCAACGTGAAAAAGTGACATGTTACAATTCCCTAAAAGATTACAGCAAACTTCCAATCATATAATAAATGAAGGTTGTAAATTAAAAAAGGTGTAAAAACTGACACGATTTGATAAGAAGCCACTTCCATTGCAAATTGTGGCAATGATTTTTATTTGACCACCCAGACGAGTAGTTTAAGCACAAACCAGAAGCCGCTTTAGTGAATATAAATTTTAAAATTCAAATGGATTCGCTCATCTAGTTATTGTAAATAAAAACATTTGAAAATAGTGTACGATCCCATTTTAGCAGCTAACAGTGACATTTGGAAAATCAAAAGTTGATTAAATATAGGGAAATAGGAAATAATTACAGATTATTTTTGTCTACTTTTGATGTAGAAATATTCTGACGGGAATCTAACATTTTATAACAAGTAGGTGATGTTTAAGTTTATCAAAACAGTGGTAAAGTTCATCGGTACATATTTCAAGACCCGGAAAGGACTAGCAAAGTAGAACTTTTAGCAAAGGCATATATCACAATTTGATTTTTTAAACCGGGAGATTCACTGTATTGACTATTATCCATGAGGCCTGTGAATATGTAACAAAAAGATGAATACAACGGAAATAGTAAACCATTTGATATATTAGTACAACAAAATTGGTGAGTCCAATATTAGTGATCTATGTGCTATGTCCCTTCAGGACGTGCGCGGTCAGTGCTCTCCACAGCCTCCTATCCCTTGTATCCCTTAGCAACCTTTGTAATTTCACAAAGCCGCCACACATTTACAGGAGTTCGTCACTTAGGTGGCCCTAAACCTTCCCCCGTTCTTTTGGCCTTCCATATTTCCTACGAGTGTAAATTTTCAAAGATTTTCTTCTTCGTTATGTCTCGAAAAATTTCATTTCTCTCTTTCTGACCTTTTTCTATCCATTGTCCTTAAGACTTCTTAGTTTCTTACGCGCTCCGTCCATGTTATTCTCAGCATCTTTCTGTAGAACCACATTTCTGTTACTTCCAGTTTATCTCCTGTGAGGAGATTGTCTAGCATCTACTGCCATATAAGAGGATTGATATTATATAACAGGTCATAACTTTCTTTGTTTCTAATGAAACTTTCCTGTTAGTACTTTGCTTAGTTTTGGAATGCATATTTTGTTATTTCAATGCCCGTTCGGATTTTGGTGTCACATATTATGGACTTTTGATGTTTATATCCATTCGTACTTCGCATCTTAGGCCATTTCTCTTGCTAACAACCAAACATTCTGTTGATGTCTAATAGGTTCTTTCTTTTCGCTTTCCTTGCTGCCTTGTCGAGGAGGTTCTGTAGTTTTCCTTCTGTCTCTATCATCAATACAGTGTCACTACATATCTTATATTTTTAATATTGCACCTACCGATAATAAATCATGGCAGGATCTCCAGATCGCTTAGGATAACCTCGTTATAGAATTTGAATACACATGCCTTTCTATGTTCCTTTCTGTATTTAGTGAATTCCTTTTCTATCCGTATGCAAGCGGTTTACTCTCAGTATACGTTCTGGATTATTCTAACATCCTCCCAAATAGATAAAGTCTAAATAATTCTTCAGTGATGTTCGTGTCATACCTTATCAAATGCGTAATCTATGAAACATAAATGTACATGCTTCTGCATTTGTATTGCTCTCTTCTAATCATAATTACAGCATTTCTTGTCCCAGCGTCCTTGAAAGAGATGTGATAATGCGGTTCAATTGTCACTGAATAAATTGAGAGAATTAATTTAAAATGACCGATGCAAATATCTTAGTATAGTTGAATGTGACTAGATAATATAGGAGAACATGAAGATAATGAAAGAATTCATCCGGAGGATAAATGTCTTAGAAACAATCCTGAGTAGATGAGATTTAATTAAATCAATACGTGGGCAGTATTAATAGAAAAAGTACTCGCTACTTTTTCTAAGCTAAGTAAGAAATGTATCAAAGAAGTAGAAACGATGACGATGCACAAGTTTCTAAAATTCAAAAATAATGTCGACATCTCTGTTGGCTTGCATAAGAGACTTGCAGAATCTGACCAACAATGCAGAAACCTAATCATGAAAACTACTTGTTACAAAAAAGGTATAAAGAAGGAATGAAAAGAGGTTAGACAAAGTAACAAGGTAATACAAATGGAAAGCATACATTATGGAAAATTTAAAATGATATTCTGCTTACTGAGAGGTCAACAAAACCAGAAATTAAATTTTTATTGCAGCCGAGAATAAAGGCATCAGAAGTAATTATGTGAAAGCGCAAAAAAGAAAAATAGAAAAAAAGAATATTTAGAGTGAGTGAGGGCACGTCATAAGTAAATGTATCAAGCTGATTTAGGGAGTACTCAAACATGACAAACTAGGAATTGTGTAAACGGCTTGTGCTTGATCATCTAGACAAATAGCATCAACGCAGGCCAGATACTATCATAAAAGGATGAAGAGCCAAATATTGTAGGACTGTGAGATGCAAACAACCCCCTCCCAGATTTCGTTGTTGCAAATAAACTGATCTCACAAGTTTAGATAACAGATTGCCTCAATATAAAATTTCAAATCTAGGTGAAATTTACAACGAATATCATAGAAACAAATAATAGAAATGCAGAAAGACAATTGCAAGCCGAGGCCAGCCTTTTCCACAGTTGGTGTATTTCTCTTGAGAAGCTAGACTAGAGTATGATAAAAGAAATCTTTGTAGAACTTTCAAGTTCAGACTGAATATTCAATCCATTATCGAAGACAATATCTTGTCCTTGTAAATAATATGAAAATAATTTTCTGGAGACCTTGCTACTTTAACATATAACAGAATAAAACAAAGAAAATGTAAAGTTGGAGAAATAGCTAGTTTTGGTTAGAAATTTGAAAAGTAACTATGCACACCATTACGTTTCGAAAAATCTTAAATATCATTGAAAAGCAAGTGGAATAATTTGAAATCCCAAAATAGAAATCGTTCAAACGATAGCATTACTAAAATCAGAAATGAAGTTTAGAAGAGTACTGGAGTATTGAAAATAATTGCTGTCTCATAATTTCCATTGAAAGCTACCAGATATTCCTGAGGAGAAATAAAAAAAATAAACTTGCCCAAATATAGTAGTTCATAAAAAATAGATGCAAGAATTTAAAAGCTATAAACCAGAAAATTCTTTCTCGTTGACCCATTTGTGATACATTTATTTTCGGTACAGTTTTCTAATTTCTAACCGCTTCTACATTTTTGGGTAATTTTTCTTTTCTAGACTCTGAAGATATCGAATGTTTTATTTTCTTTTAATGGAACATATGCGGAATTTATTTCAAGTTTGCATGGCAAAGCAAAGCGGTATTTTCCGCACGATGATCTTTGCGGATTTCGGCATGCGATATTTAAACCCGATGAATGAATGCTTCGCTGGAACCGCGCTTGATCACGAGAAAACCCAACAGACTTCGAAATAACGAAGGGCAGATCTCCGAAAGTGATAAAGAGCTCGGACGCCGACAGCAGCAAAAATAATCAGAAAATAATGGTGATGGTGAGGATCACAAGAACCAGCAGAGAAAAAAAATACCAGAACAGAAAAGAAAAGAAAGCAGCAACAGCAACGGGAAGAAAAAGAAAATGATAAGATGTAGAAAATTGTATTTGCTGTATATTAAGCTGCGTTGAGTGAGAAATATTCAAGAAGACCGGATATAATTCTATAAGGAAATGACTGTGGATAGAAATTGAAAGAAAGTGAAAAGTACGGAGCAGCTTGCTGAAGTGATCTTGAAGCACATATGAATATTGGCAATTGCAAAAGTGTAAGAATACTAATCGTCACTTTCAAAAGAAGAATAAAAGGAAAATAAGTAGAAACTGTAAGGATCAAATTAAAGAGAATTTCGACAATTATATTTTACATCAATCATTACTATTAAAAATTTTAGTTATTAGACAAACAGTTTTGGTAGCGGCGTAAAACAGAAGTGGACATTACTATTACTTCATTTTTCAGGAAGAAAGACATGTCTCTGGAGACGATAAAGACATCGGAAATGGCAAAGACTTATTGATCGCTGACAACATAGATGAGATTCTCATGATACAGACAGCAATATGAATCAAACTAAAATGTACTTAATGTGTGTGAACATTTACTTTAATTAAATCTAGTGTTTGGTTTATGATTTAATATATTTTGTTTGGACTTTAGAGACAACTTATTTTTGGCCATACTGTCCCGACCAGAAATAAAATTGGATTTGGCGTATGTACTCCTAAATTTAGGCTTAAAATCTGGAAAAATGCTTATTATACATGAATATTTGCGGTACATAAAGATATTGAAAGAACTCTTCATTATGTTGGTGGGAGAAAAGCTGAATATTCTAATGCATTTGTTAACTTGTTGCAGCAGGAGTGGTCAGCCGAGAGTTCGGACAACTCGCAGAAATAATTGTTTTCAGAAGATAAAAGCATTTATTTTTTAAGGTAAGCAATACTTATAATTTTACTTTAGACATTGAAAAATTGGTGTTATGGAAATACTTTTGGCTGTAATGACGAAACAATTACTTTTGTTGTCTCAAGACAGTCATGCCATAAATTCAATTAAAGGACAATGTGCTGGCTCCTGTTCTCTCTAGATTTTACAACACATGCCTTACTGCTTCCTGCTTTCCAGCTTGTTGGAAACCCTCCTCCGTAGTTTCTGTTTTTATGAACTCTGGGGAACTCTCTGACCCATCAGATTATCGCACTATTAGTCTCTTTCCGACAAAGTACTCGAGGCACTAATCGAAGTTTGTCGAAGTGGTTAAGCAACTTACTTCGCACGACCTCCTTTCGGTTAAACAGTATGGCTTCCGTTTCGCCAGGTCTACCACTGACATGTTAACGGCCATCTCTGAAGTTATCTGTCAAGCTTTAGATAAGAATGGCGATGCTCGGGTGGTGGCTCTAGATATTTCGAAGGCGTTTGAAAGAATTTGGCATACTGGCCTTCTACGCCAGCTCGAGGGTTACGGTATCACGGTACATATATTTGGCTTAATTCAATCGTTCCTAAGCAATCGAATAATGAAGGTCGTATTGGACGGGCATGTTTCCAGATCATTTCATTCTAACGCGGGGTTCCCTCAGTGGTTGGAACTACGTTGTTTCTGATCTTCATCAATGATCTCCCGATGTCATCAGTTCCCAACTAGGTATGAAGATGACACTATTATTTACTACTTACTTAGTTGTAAATCCAACAGATCCGACAAAGTAAACCTGGCGATTTCTCTTGTAAATGACCTCCAATCAGGGGTTAACTGGGACAAGAAATAGCTTGTAAATTTCAACGCCTCCAAAACAAATCTGCTTCCATTTAATCACCACATAGAACATTTTCTGCCTACCATCACAATGGCTGATACTGAACTCCAGGAGAGCAACATTCTACGCTTTACGTTTTCCACTGGCATGAAGTGGAGCGACTATATTAAGTCAATTGCTACCTTTGTTGCAAGGAAGGTTGGTTCACTGTGTCGCGTTAAAAGATTTTTCTCGCCAGAATCCATATTGCATCATTAATATGTGTATTGAATACTGTTTCCATATCAAGTCTGATGCCCTTACTGTGCATCTTGAGAGTGTTGACAAAATTCAGAAAAAAGCCTGCAATATTGTCAATTCTGACCAGGCTGCAGGCACTTCCCTCTATACAAATATTTTCATAGTAACTGAACGGACGTGCTTTTTTTTCTGGTGCCCCGACTAAAAGAATTTTAAGCGTGCTACTAGAATGGCAACAAAGTTTCAACGTTTAACTGTTGAACTAGTTAGATACAACCGTAATTTCTACTCTAACAGTTATTTATCACACTTCCCACCTGTGGAACTTCCTTCCTATTTCTTGCTTCCCTGATAATTATAATCTTCAAAAATTTAAATACAACATCAATCACCATCTTATGCAGCCATTCTAAACCTTTCCTCCATCATTGACCCCCTCGGCTTTATGTATTTCTCCATTTACCCCCTACTCCCATACAAAAAATTCATAGCCATCATAAAGCATTGATGTACAATTTCGTTTTTTGGTCAAAATACTGTGACTAAAAAAAAAAATACTAAGCGACACTCAAAATACTAATTTCTTATTTAGTACTAATCTACTAATATTTTAGTATAAGTTAGTACTCTGTATAAAATTCAGTATTTTTATTAACGTTTGTAGTCATTAATAAAAAATTCATTTTATCCGCTGTATTAGTAGATCTAAAAATTAATACTAATCATAATCATTCATTCAAAAAAAAATTTGTTTTAGTATTTTTGTTTTTGGCAATTTAAAATTTTTTTGGATGAATGATTATGATTAGTACTGACTAATTTGTAACTAAAAATTGTGCAAATTAGTCATTAGTAAAAATACCAAAACAGAAATAAAAAATACTAACAAATACTAAAATTTAGTAAACATTCAGAATTCTGATCAAAAATTAGTAATCCATCATTCATTTGTACATCAATGTCATAAAGTGACAGAATAACAAGAAGGTCAGAAAGAACCTTTTTATTGTTTAGGACTTTAGGTTTTGTATAAAAATAGTATTATGAGATTGTTCTTGTCAAAGTAGTCTTGTATTTTCTGCATTATATCAGTAGCCCTTGTGGTTTGCTGGAGAGGTTCACAAAAGAGAAATTCATTTTTTTAGTTCTTTTCCACATATGTAACGGACAAAAACAAGAAGTTGTGAAAAATTGGCTACATCACAGGTTTCGTCAAGTTGTAAAGATATTTTTGCTGGGCTAGATTTGATTTGTTCAATAACTTGTTGACAAATATCTTGAGACATTTCACTAATACGCCGATGGATTGTATCATTAGAAAGGGGAATGGCTTGAATCATCAGCTTTGCTTTAATCCCACATAGATGTTCAACCATGTCTAAGGCACAAGGTTTAATCAGCTTCTCGGCAATGTCATTAGGTTTCTTGGCCTTTGCTATTCGCAGCGCTACATTATAGGAAGCTGCAAGCATTGGTTTCTTCTCAGATACAAAGCCAAGTTTGGGCAGTGTTCCTGCAGCCCTAAACCTAGCTCTCTTTGACTCAAATGAAGCATGGTCATCGGATGCATGGACAGGATGTGAAGCTTCCAGATGCTGTTTCAGTATTGAAGGTTTCAGTGACCCATTTCCAAGAACTTTTAAGCACAGCAGACACCGAGGCTTCTCCACACCACCCACAAAACAAAGTCAAAGCCATATTGTACATATGAATCCAGGTATGTACGTTTCTTGGACATGACACAATCTGAAAAGAAATAATTATGAATTAGTCATGTGACTAATTCTCCATTCACTGAAAACCTATCCAGAATATTGCCACTCATGACTGATTCTTCAGTTAACAGTAACACTCTCTGCGGATTTTATCAATGCCAGGCTAGTTCTCATCAAAGCTCTCAATTAATGTTTACTTTTAATTTAATGAAATATCATAATAAATGCATACAAACTTATAGTATTACTCTCAGAACATATAATACTAATATACTTACATAACAGCAGTAATATACAGCAATGAGAGAATAGAATGTGCTCCAGGTCACTGCCAGAGATCAACTGAAATTCGGTACAGTGGTGTTACTGGTGGGTGAACAGTGAGCATGCCCAAACAGGATTGAACAAGATTGACAGACAATCTCCCTTCCTCTCTCTCCCCCATACACTTCCTTTCCATTCTCCCTCTCTCTCATTTTACAAAATTAAATTTAATTATTTTTTAAATTATTAGGTACTTGAATTATTTACCCCTGACTATATAATTTTTACCCCCTAGGGGTAAATTTACCCCTGGTTGAGAACCTCTGATCTTATGTGTTCTTGAAGCCTATTTCTTTTTGTTCTTTCACCAATCCTCCCCATTTTCAATCTACTCATTCACTCCCTGTAACTCCCTGCGTTCTAGTGACATTGTTGCTTTGCTTGGGGTGAAATTAAAAGAAAATGGAATTAGTAAATACTAAACAGTTTAAATACCCCTGAGTATACATCAGTTACAAGCTTAGTATAGGAGATAAGGAAATTGAATATAGAATAGATTGCGCAAAAGATAGTTTCGTCCATCGCTGAAAGCTGTAACAAAACCAAAGCATTAACCTAAAAATGAGTCAAGTTCTTAAATAGTCTCGTCAGATTGAAGCTTTCATATGGATGACATGCATGGTACCACACTCGTTCAGAAACATTTAAACTATCGGCTGGATACAACCGCTTTCTCAGATCGACGGCTTCAAACGAGTGAAATGCGTAGGCCTCAGCGAGTACCATCCTACCACTTGTATTGGTGTTACAAACTCACAAATCAAGAACTATACCAAATAATAGAAACCACATCGGTTGGAGATTTTCGAAAACAGCAACTAAAATTATTATCACATGTAACTCGAAGAGAGAGTAATGAAATAATCAAACAAAAGGCAAGAAAGGGAGCTCCCCTCAATACGGAAACCTAATGAAAAATTAAGAAAGATTTTATAAATTTCAACCGCAAGCAGTATACATCTGCTCAACATTCGAATATGCTCTTTTGAATATGTTCTTATTAATCTATCACAAATGCTCCATCCCTATAAAATAAAAGGTATATAAATGTGAGCATACGATATATCAGAAAAATATACCTTGGCACATATATGCATAGAGCATATATGCATGTATACTTTGCTTAAACATTGGTAATAGTAATTAGGATGTAGAAGGCACTTATTAAATGGGAGTTCTTTCTTTCCGTTCTACCATTTTCATATTCAGCGCCTCTTTTCATGCTTGAGGATAAAAATATGGGATAATATGTGGTCACAACTGTTAATGTAAAGTCGATCTGTTAAATGCCTTTTCTCATATGACTGGATTAATTAAACATTTTACAGCATTTAGGTCTCATTAAAATTTGCTAATCTTTTCAATCATCATAAACTGACATTATTTTCCAAAGAGTATATTGAAAGCAGGTAAATTACAAGATCAAAGTTTTATCCTTTTCAAAATGACATCAACTGCCATAGTTGGAGCCCAGAAGATAAATTCTTTGACGTTAACCCTAACCCTAACCCTAACCCTGCCTAACCCTAACCCTAACCCTAACCCTGCCTAATCCTAACCCTAACCCTAACCCTAAACCCTAACCCTAACCCTACTTCTTTCAAAGTACTGAACACTTAAAAAGACTGCTTTTCTTAAAAGCGTTATCCCTCAGAAATACACTGATCGACTTTTTTTGCGAAACACGATCTTCTTTTACTTATATATGTATGTAGTTGCTATTTTATTTTAAATAAGTGTAATTTCCTTGTTTTTCAGAAATTAAACAAACTTGGAATTTTATATTGATCTAGCAGTATATCCATTAATTTACTCTTCTTGAACTTTATTTTTTGTTTATTATCACTTGAACTTTTATTTGTATGTGTGTATTTTCAGGGCTGGCTGCAGTTTGTGTCACCAAGGAGCAAACCGGATATGTGCTCGGGTAAGAAATGGTTACATTATATTCCGACATCTGGAAGTAATCATGTTCTTTTTCCCAGTGAAGTTGAAGGCGAATAACATTCTGAGCCTTGTAAAAACACATGTACGAATACACGCTGACATGGAGCTGCTCGCCCAGGCGTGCGCAAACTGCTGGCAACACATGGTTCGTCGCGCATTCAACGATGATGCCTTCTCGCAGCTAAAACTCGAACTGAGCTGGCATCAAAGCCGGTAATCATAACACACATACGCACACACTTATCGTATCTTGAACTTTTCAGATCACTTGGTATATATCTTTACTAAATATTCTAATTTCAGAAACCATTATAAGGGAATTTATTCGACGATGAGATCTGTAAATGCGGCAGTTGGCTTAACCGAACATCTTTTACACTCGTTTTTGCTACTTATAACTTTTCTGTAGCACCAGCCATTGAACTATTCCTGCGCTAGGTTCGGAAAGTGTTAATGAGTTTGCACTTCACTGGCTGTTCCAAGATTATAGACATGACAAAGTTGCTTATGTCGTAAGTGAACTCGATTTCGTGAATACAATTATAATTATCTTCATCATAACTTTAAAAAAATTTCTGAGTTAAATGAATGAATTTTATGAATTTTGTAATTAACTCTGGCGTGTAAAATGTTTGAGAAAGAGATACTTTCTAGTTTTACTTTTTCAGTCCAAAATAAAGAGGAATATAATTCTTAGTTAAATTTTGTTATATAATAAAAATTTTCGTTGATGAGAGAAAATGACTTTCAATGAACCTTTTCCATAAAAACTAATGCTTTAATGTAAATTTAAAAGTAAATGTAAATCAATGGACAAAAATGAAAGCTTAGATTCAGTTCGTGGAGTATTTGAGAATAGGACACGTTGTGGAGATTTATTCATTAAATTTTTTCAAAGAAGTTTTCTTTCCAGTAGTGTAGGTGAAATGATCAAACTGAAAACAAATTTGTGAGCAATCTTTATTGAATATAAGTAGGATTAATTGGTAAGATTTAGCTGTTGTAGCTGATGTGTTGTTGTATATATAAATGAAAATGACAATGGGGTGGAGTATCCTGAGGTGATAACATTTGTTATTTCGTTGAAATGTGAAAATTCACATCTTATTATAGAGAATGAAAAGAAATAATTGATCAAAAATATAATGGAATAAAAAAAGTAAATATCTTTAGTGAGTCCTTGTTTTCGTTAGGTGATTTTAGTTGAATACTACAATTAGCAGGCTTAAATAGCAATTAACCCTCATGAAAATGAATATATTGCTGTTTAGAGCTACTCTCAAATTGACTCAATTACATTTCTGTTCATTCATTAAAAAATCGATCACTATTATGAGATTTGTTATACCCATTTAGTCGAAGGTTTTGTAATTCTTTTGTAAATAGTAATACCTAACCACCAACAGCAAAAG
This sequence comes from Acanthosepion esculentum, assembly GCA_964036315.1. Classification (NCBI taxonomy): domain Eukaryota; kingdom Metazoa; phylum Mollusca; class Cephalopoda; order Sepiida; family Sepiidae; genus Acanthosepion; species Acanthosepion esculentum. The sequence continues at coordinate 49,074,933 of OZ038492.1, read as the reverse complement.
TATTATATCATTTTCTTTTTTTTTATGGTCTTTGTAAACTTTACAAAACTAGTAAATATATTTTACATAAACAAACTATAAAAATTGCTAAGCCCCCTCGTTATCTCTCTTGAATAATTGTAATTTATAAAATTATAAACTGTATTAAGGACTCCGTGTACTGCTATAACAAACTATCTTAGTAGCCTAATAGATGGGATTTGCAGCATCATCTAGCGTGGTGGGACTGAAAATCCCATCTGTTGTTTATTACCGCTGTATATTACACCACAGAGACAACGTACAACAATAGAAAGGGTTCATTCATTTGATTGAACACGGTAGAATTAACTAAATCACTACTTATTCTAAGTAGTGGCAAACTAACAAAACACTCATTTACAAAATGTCGATATTAGTAGATATTTTAGTAACCACAACCTAAACTGGTACAAGATCATATTATATTACCCCCACCACTGTTATAATGACTTGCTATCGCTTCTAAAACTAGTTTGCTATTTCTCTATGATAGGTCAATATAAATATTTAGTCTTGATTTGTCCATGTAAAAGAAAGCTGAACTATCTCTAAAACATATTGTTTATTATGAAATATATTAAAAGTGCTATATTCTCTTATAAATGATGACACGGTGTTTGATATTTTTAATATTTATTATAACATACTTAACATATTTAGAGAATGAAAAAAAGTCAGGAAGATGCTGAAAAATGATACAATAGAATTTTCTTTGTGAAATTTACCCGTGCAAAGTTATAGAAGTTAATCTCAACTTGAATTTACTTTTCTGAAATCAAATTTATGAATGCATTACGTTCTCTATGCTGAATTCAAAATTTAGCTGAACAAAAGTAAGCACTATACTGATGAATTATTTGTTGGTCTGTGACGAATTTTTTAAAACAAAATGTCCTTTTGCATCTTTTCAAGGAAGTAACACCTGATAAAATCCCGATAATGTATCTGTTGATGGTATCAAATGATGATCTTGTGATGGGAAAGCACTGATTAATATTTGTTTAGAGGCGCACCAAAGATTAACGAATATTCATTTTAATCTATTTAAATATTCAAACCTATTATTCATATTGTCTACATAATGTGAATGAAACTTTTTTTCTTTCACATAATAAACTGTTTCTCATTTCTTGTAGACGGGTTTTTCTCTAATTTCTCCTTTCCTTTTTGTTTATGATGCCTTTAAATTGCCTTTTCTATTTTTTATTTTTTACTCAGTTGAACTTCATTATTTTTCCTTTATAAATATATATATATATATATATATATATATATATATATATCAATATTTAAGTGTACCTCTCATTTTTCCCTTTTCTTTTCGATTAATCAATGATTCGCTTATTTTAAATCAAACTTATACTATAAATTGTAAAACGTTATCTTTTCTCTAAAAAAAGACCAACCAAGCCAATTCTTGGAGAGGATATTCTAATTTAAATATAACAGTCATAAAATCAGAAAACTCTGGTATCGAGTAACTACTGGAATGTAAACATAATTATCACACTGTATTCAAGTCATAGATTTAACATAAGCAAAATTATGTCTCAAATCATTTTCTTTATTTCCATGGTGTTTTAAAATCAGGCAGTTTTGTATTTTCTCAACTGAGTCAGTCGTAAGCACCGTCAATGAGTGATTACCAACTTATTCTTACACTAGAGGAAAGGAATTGGTTATAGATTAAATCGACAAATATGTATTTCGAGCCACAAAGAACATTATAAGATGTTTGATTGTCACCGTGCTGCTATTAGAGATATTATAAATGGAATTTGCTCTGAATTATTATATGGAGGAGAGAATGACATGCTGATACGCATAGGGATGAATGAATTTGCTCGTACGGCTTGCGAAACTAGCATTCATAGCAGGTTTATATAGCAGTTGTTAATATTCGTTTAAAATTATTTCTATAATCTCGGGTGTTGAAATTATGACTGTATAAATATCTAAAAACCGGTTTTGAAACTAGTCGGCTTGAATCCTCCTGAAGATGCGTGGACAGATATCCTCACTCGGGGTTACTCAGCAAGTAGTGAGAAGCGACTGTAGTCATTCGTCCATGGAAGCAACACGAAAGCTTTCTGAAATGATTCAATGTGAGAAGTATATATGAAGTTTTGGTATTGAGTTGGCCAGGAATCTGTTGAAAGCTATCCATGTTCTGGATGGTGCTCAAAAGGCAGAACAACCGAAAATGTTAGACGTGTGCGGACTGCAATAAAATTAAACCAATGACGGACAATGTGAGAATGGGAAGAGGAAAGTTATCCAAACGCTTTCAGTATTTTAACTCATCATTATTCTGATCTAGTGCATGATATCTTTGGAAAAAAATTGCATCAACAAGGGCTCTCAGCTCCCTTATAGTTAACAAGACATCCATAAAGAGGTCTGTAAACACTGTTTGGAAAAGTGTACACATAGATAAATGTCTGAGGTCTCAAAGATGTAGTACATTTTTTTCATTAATACTGCATCGTGTATAAATATGTGTTGATGTGTGTATATTTGGACACACACATCTATGTGCAGCCTCCTTTCCCAATCCCTGTTTTGCCATCCATTTACACTAGATCGCTAGTTAGGTTACTCGCTGCATTTCTCTGTCCACCTTGTCTTCAATATGTCCTGTGAATATCAGATTATCCAAGCCAACGTTCCTCATTATGTTCTAGAAATGCCAACTATTTCCTGAGTATCCTTTTTGTCCCCATTTCCCTCAAGACATCTTCGTTGCTTACGCGCTACATTGTATTATCCAGCATCTTTCTGTAGAACCATATTTCTGTTGCGTCAAGTCTCTTCTTCATCTTTGAGGAAATTGTTCAACATTCATTGCCATAGAGGATGACTGATATTACCTGATAGCTTAACACTATTTTCTTCGTTTCTAACGAAATGTTGCTATTTCTTTATACTTTGCTCAGCATTTGGAAGGCATTTTCTCTATTCTAATGGGCCTTCAGGTTTTAGTGTTACATTTGCCGTACTCTGTTATTTGTGTCGAACCGTATGAAAATTTTTTGATGACGATAACAGGGATACCATCGAGTCCACATGTTTTGTGGGGATCAAGATTAGAGATGATAACAGAATGGGTTATATGTATATCACTCAATAGAGAATCAGTTCTAAATGGGAAGTTAAATGAATGAAGAGAAGAGTTTGAGGAGGATCTACCGGCAAAGCATCCAGCTTTATCAGCAGAGGATGATAACACCTCAAATCGATTGAAGTAGGGAAATAGAGATTTTGCATTTATTTAGTACCATATTACAGTGACACCAGTTGTCACGAGAGCCAAAATGTTTAGAGCCTATGCGATGCCTCATTCTAGGCACTTCGAGGACCCGCTTACATTTGTTATGAGCAGTAGCAAATAGACACCTGTCGAAAGCACTAGTGTGCTATATGACCGAGCATGCTGGTGTGAACGATGGAGAGGATTGCGGTTTCACCTGGTATTTCCAAGAAGGAATGAAAGCATCTGTTCCGGCTTTGACTCAAGAAGAAAACCTCAGTGACACAATTTTTATTTGGGAGGTTGAAGATGTCAATCCAAGGAGCGTCAGGAAGAAAATACTGGAATGAGTCCCAATCTGCATACGGGTACCGGAAAGAGGTCTTATGGATGGGGGTTCCTGTTTAATGGATGCTTGAAAGAAGATATGAATAGCTATCACAGAGTTGTCCGAGTTACCAAGAGGACAACCTTGTGAAGCTTAGCAATAGCGGTGAGAGGAGGTAAGAAGTGGACCCAATAGAGAAGCATGTTACTTGGTTTGTCTAGGGAATCGAGTATGGAAGTCCATGATTTGAATGAGGGATTGGGCAACGGAAAAATTTAACATCTGTATACCGACATCATCAGTACCTTTAGAATGTTTCTATCACGTGTCGTGGTGAGCATTAAAGTCAACGAAGACAAAAATGTTCGCAGATAGATGGAGAGAAAAGTGCCTTTTCTATATTGTCAGCTATTGCGTCTAATATACTGCAGTCTTGGAAAGACGGGGAGCGGTGAAGGAAAAAAGAGATAGCTGACAGAGTTTAGTAGCGAAAGTTGGGAGCACATGAAAGAGTATTCAGCGACTTCGAGAGGCAATTCCCTGGACATCGGTAGATTACTCAGTATGTAAACACCAAGGCCATTCATGTGGATGCTGGAATCTTTTTGGCAAAGGGGACGATACCCTGAAACCAAGAATTCGTTGGTAGCAATGGAAGAAATCAAGTTGGTTTCACCGAGAGCAAAATTATCTGGTGACTTTTCCACGAGAGAAGATTCTACGCTGCTGAAGTTGGAACGGTACCACGAAGATTGAAGAAAGAAAAATTCAGTGGGGTAGGCGATTTTTTGTTAACTGGTTTATTTTATTTTATTTTTTGTTGTGTTTTGATGAGAGAAAAAAAACACCATAATTGTCAATGTCAAACCAATCAGTGCATAGCTCCTCGCAGAGCTTAATTTGGTCTCCGGGTTGCCCACCGGAAAGACATGCAGGAACACCTACCCATGCGCGACATGACACTACAGCTACTCCGATTTTATGCGACTGTTGATCGGAGTAGCCTCTCTAAGCGCTCCCAAACAGATCGGGCTACTAACGACCAGTCGCAAACGGCAGCCAGCAAACTGCCAACCCGGTACACTCATAATGAAATGTCACGGCCATTGGTTAGTCTGATCAACAATGAATTAAGAGAGTTATGAGAAAGAAAGAGAACCGGTAAACCATATCCTGAACAGGGAACAAGAGATGAAACTCTATTCCTGTTCAATAGACGTAGAAAGGATTGCGGATCGGGCGATAAGTTACCTTATCTACCCCTATTGAACATTTAAAAAATTTGGAAAGAATTCTTATTAAGTAATAACTTAGTATAAGTTCTGATGTCTATTACCAATTAAAAATCGGGATGGTAAATCTTAATTTTTCAGCACTGATAAATAACAGTAGCTAAACATATATATATATATATATATATATATATATATATATATATATATATATATATATATATATATATATATATATAGTCAAACCTAATGAGCCAGACACACCTACCAAGGTTTCACTTAGGCAGATCGTCAGTATATATATATATATATATATATATATATATGTATATATATATATATATATATATTGATGCATATATATATATATATATATATATATTGATGCATATATATATATATATATATATATTGATGCATATATATATATATGTATATATATATATATATATATATATTGATGCATGTTTCATTAAATAATATAGACAAGTTTTGTCTATTTATCATTAAAAGAAGAAAGAAAATCACAATATTGACCATATTTTTTAATCCTATCTAAGCTTTCGGCTTTCATAAGCCATTATCAAAGATGACAATTACATTACAGTTACATTTAAATTACATGATCCAGCAGCCTAGAAAACTACCAACACTTGGAATTATGAATGTAGCCTTGTGAAAAGGCAAGTTGAAATAGCCAATTGTAATGTAATTGTCATCTTTGATAATGGCTTATGAAAGCCGAAAGCTTAGATAGGATTAAAAAATATGGTCAATATTGTGATTTTCTTTCTTCTTTTAATGATAAATAGACAAAAATTATCTATATTATTTAATGAAACATGCATCAATGAAAGAATGCTGCCTAAATACACACAATTTAATATACAAGTGCTGAGGTAAGTATTAAGAGAAAATTAAAACAACGGAGGAAGAAAAATAAAAATAAAGAATAACATTTGGAAATAGAATGGCGTAGAAATGCAGCTGTTCTAGAAGGTTTCCTTATTTAAAGTTGGTGAATGCACGCACACACATATGTGTGAGTGTGTGTATACATGTATATATATATTTGTTTATAAATGTAAAAGACAATAGGAAAACTGTAGTATTAGCCGACGCGTTTCGTCCAATGTGGACTTTTACAAATTTTTTTACGGTTTTCATATTGTCTTTTACATTTATATATATTGTCTTTTTCTACAGGTTAACCCTGAGCAATTTTTCATATATATTTGTATATGCATATATATATATATATATATGTGTACGCATGTATGTATATATCTATGTGTATCTATATATGTATCTATCTGTATGTATATATGAATGTATCTATCTGTATGTATAGATGTATTTGCATGCATCTATCCATGTATGAATCTACCTGTATGTGTGTATCCATGTATCTATCTGTATATATGTATCTGCATGTACCTACATATATCTACATATCTATGCGTCTGTCTATCTACCTGTACGTGTGTATCTACTTGTATGTATGCATTTATCTTGCTTTATATATTTATCTATGCTTGTATCTGTCTGTCTGTATGTATCATTATGCATGTAACTGTATATTTGTTTCTCTATCTATCTATCTATCTATCTATCTATCTATCTATCTATCTATCTATCTATCTATCTATCTATCTATCTATCTATCTATCTGCATGTATCCATCTGGATGTATGCGTGCATCTACCTGTATGTATGTATTTATGCAAGTATCTAGCTGTATGTATGTATCTATGCATGTATTTATGTATATGTATGTATCTCTGCATGTATTTATCTGCATGTATCAATGCATCTATCTGCATGTATGCATGTATTTATCTATCCGTATATATGTATCTGTATATATGCATCAATTTATCAATTTATCTTTCCGTATCTATGTTTCTAAGAGTATCTATGCACGTATCTATCTGTATATATGTGTCTATGCATATATCTATCTGTATGTATGTATATCTATCTGAATACATATATGTATGTATCTATCCATCGATATATGTCTACATGTATCTATCCATCTATACGTATGTTTATATCGATCCACCTGTATGTATGTATGTATATACCTATATATATGTATGTATGTATTTATCTGTATGTATGTACGTAACTATCTGTATATATCTATCTTAATGCATGTATGTATTTATCTGTACGTATGTATGTATCCATCTGTATTTATGTGTGTGTATGTATTTATCTACCTATTTGTATGTAAACCCAGGACAATACATAATAATAAACACAAGTCCTGGTATGACATGTAAACTGCAACCGGTGGTGTGGCTCTAAATTTTAGTATTTAGAGTTTTGGGGAATGTGGAGTTACATCTTAAATGTCATTACTCCCAGGTTCATTCTGGATCGGGTCAAATAGTTTGCGTGTGTGCATGAGTGTGCTTGTTTGTTATGTGTGTGTGTGTATGTGTATGTATGTGTGTGTGTGTGTGTGTGTGTGTGAAAGTGTGGGGCGGCTGTATATGTCCCGTAGATATGGAATATCTCCATCATGTATATGTGTACATGCGTATATGGGTAGATGGAGCTCTTTAGTTATGTTTATGTCAACCTGTATAAGAGAAATTAACCAGTTGGAAGCACACTGTCACACATCTGCATGTTGGCGGCGAGAGTCTTATCCTAACATCGCAGTGTGTCTTATTTTGACAGGGACCCACTTCGCTGGAGGCTTTTATGACTGAGCAGTCTTATTCAGGGTGAGCCCTGCTCACCGAAATACGTGGGAAGGTGCTAGAAAGGGTGCGCGAAAAATTGCCTGTCATATCAACACTATATCTCCTGTGGCTAACGGTGATTCACTAAAACCAGGAAGAGCAACAATAATATTAAAGGACACCAGAAAATGTACGCAGAGGATCAGGTCAAACTCAACGTTTGTTGCTGGAATGTCAGAACTCTCCTAGAGAGAAACTAATTCGAACGTCCAGATCGTACAACCGCTCTTATTACAAAGGAACTTCAGCGACTGAACGTAGATATAGTAGCTCTGGCAGACACGACTGGCAGGAGAGGATCAACTAACCGAGGTATCATCAGGCTTCACGATTTTCTGGGTAGGTAAACCCAGAGCCGAACGGAGGGAGGGTGGTGTTGGCTTTGCCATCAGAACATCTCTTCTTGATGGCATAGAATTTCCTTCGTGTGAATGATAGAATTATGAAGATGCGGTTGCCACTGACGCATGATCGACACACAACACTCTTGTTCATCTATGCACCAACTCTAAAGGCCAGCGAGAAAGTCTTCGATTCATTCTACGGGTGTCTTTGCTCTACTATAGCAACCACGCCTGGTAGCGATAAATTACTGATCCTTGGAGATTTCAATGCCCGAGTAGGCAAAGATTGCCAAATTCGGGGCGCTATTTGCCCTTTCGGCATTGGGAAAATGAATACAAGCAGATTAAGGTTGTTTGAGCACTTGATTTAAACATCTGCAACACGTTTTTCCGTCAAAAGATTAAGCACAAAGCTACGTGGTTTCACCCGAGATTCAAGCATGATCACTCGTAAACGAGATTCAAGAAATGCCTGTAATGCATAGCGCAGAATGTGGAACTGACCACAAATTGGTGTGTGCAAAATTCAAGCTGCGTATTCGTAAGATAATTCGTATGGATGGAGTGAAAACACCGAAACGAATTGATGTGACCAAATTAAAGCGAGCATGTGCAACAGTCTTGATAGCTTTCACTTCGAATTTACCAAGAGAACTTTAGAGACCAGGTATATTCAATAGGGGACGATGTAATTGGTTTCAGAATCAGTAAATACAAAATTGGTTTGATGACAGTAACATTCACATGAACCAGCTATTGGAAACCAAGCACATTCTGTATGAAAAGCTTCTTAACCAGAATCTTGAAATAACCAGAAACTGAGAAAGTTTACAAGGACCAGAAGTCAACTCTACAACGTGAACTACGCAGGATGAAAAATGATTGGTGGAGCAACATGGCCTCTGATATTCAACAGGCCTTCAGCACAAAAGATTCCAAATCGTTCTATTCGTTGATACGTTAAGTCTTCTTTGGTCCAGCAAGATCCTCAATTACCCCTCTGAAGTGAAAAAAAAAATGCTAATACAATCAAAGGACCAGAATAAATACTTCAACGATGGGAAGAGCATTTCACAGATCTATGTTATAATCCTTCTTCTGTCGATTACAGCATTATAGAGAGCCTGCCACAGTGTAACATTGTGCACTATATGGATCGTCAACCTACTCTTCACGAACTCAGACAGACAATCAAATAAATTAACTCTGGTAAAGCACCTGATCGAGACAGTATGCCAGTCGAATTACTGAACGTTGGAAATCAGAACATGATGGAAATGATAAAAAATCTCATTATCGATTGTTAGAATGGGACCCCGGTCCTGCAAGACTGGGTCGATGGTTTCCTGTTCCCCTATACAAATGGAAAGGTGAAAAATCGATATCTGATAACTATCGAGGTATCACTTTTATTGGAGTCTGTTGGGAAGATTCTCGTGAGAATATATCTTAATAGTCTGGAAGAAGATATCTGTCTTGTAGCTATCCCAGAATCACAAAGTGGTTTTAGGGGTGGAAGAGGGACAATTGATATGATCTTCTCTGCATGACAGATTCAAGAGAAATGTATGAGCCGAACATACCTCTCTATTTATCGAGTTGACGAAAGCTTTCGACGCTGTCAGCCGGGGTGTTCTCTGGATAGTATTCAGAAAAGGTAGGATTCCCACCAGGGTTTGTGGAAATGGTCAAGCAGCTGCATAGGAATATGAGAGCCTGGGTTACTTTCAATGGACAACTCTCAGGGGAAATCCCTATTGACAATGGCAGAAAGCATGCTCCCATTCTTTACTCTATCTTTTTTACTGTTCTACTTGCGCATGCTTTCCAAGATTGTGATGAAGGTATTCATTTGCGCTTCAGAACCACTGGAGGGGTTGTCGATCTGAGAAGGTTCAATGCCAGCTTTGATTAGAGAACTACTCTGACTTCTTAGATCATACAGAATCTGACAAGGGCTGGAGGTTTGATTTCTGTCAGCGCATACTTCTTTCAAAGGCTGGCTGGGTAAATCTTGTGAAGTCATACAATGAACAAAATGGGCCATGGCATTCTCCAGACACAGAATGTCACAGCTTACACGCTGTGTGAGAAGATATGCAAAAGCAGCTCCGGGCAGAAAAGGCACATGATGGTGTACAGGAATCAAGCACAGCAGTGAGGACCCATCAAGGTTGTATGAAGCACGTTGTTCGTCTGTCACTTGTGTAACAAGTCATGCAAGTCCGCAGCCGGCCTGGTGAGTCACCTTCGGGGTCATGCCAGGTGAGGAACAAACTTAATTAGGCGGCCATCATTTGTGAAGATACAGCAGATCATCATCTGTATGTATCTGTCTATCTGTATGTATCTATCTGTATGTATGTAGGTATCTATCTGTATGTATGTATGTATCTACCTGTATGTATATATGTATCTTTATGTATGTATTTATCTATCTTTATGTATGTATCTATCTGTATGTATGTATTTCTTTATCCTTTATGTATGTATGTATCTGTATGAATGTATCTATCTATCTCTGTATATGTATATATCTAGCTATCTGTATGTATGTATCACAATTTGTATGTATCAATCTGTATGTAATTATCTGTATGTATATATGTAATTATCTGTATGTATGTATGTAATTATCTGTTTTTGTATGCATGTATCTGTATGTATGAATCTATATCTATACATGCATCTATTCATCTATATGTATGTTTGTATGTATCTGTTCATCTGTATGTAGGTATCTATCCATCTCTATTTATGTATGTATCTATCCATATATGTTTATGTATGTATGTATTTATGTATGTATGTATGTAGCTATCTGTCTATCTATCTGCATATATATGTATCTATCTGCATGTATATATATCTATTTCTATATATATGTATCTGTATATATATTGAGCTGCATGCATATTTATCTGTATGTCTATCTGAGATTGATGTTTTGAATAGAAATTTGCAAAAATGCATAAAACATTAGTTATTTTAAAAATACTGAAATCAATTTACATTTAAAAGGTATTGATACTAAACTGAATTAATTGAGGCCTTATCTTTATCCTTATACTAATGCATCATGTTCACAGTTGACGAATTTATTCTTATTTTATCTAATGCAAATTGTATAGAATCATGTACGCCTGTTCTGTGAATTGTTCATTTTTAAAGAAATAGATATTAAGCATAGTTAAGCCTCATTACGATAATATATTGAGAAGTCTAATTCTGATATTAAAATCATTAAACAACATTCTCTTGTAAGGCCAACGAGATTCATCAAATATAAGTATCTTTACATTCACACACACACAAATTAATTGTTGATATATTCACGAAGCTTGATCTCCTATCATAAGCAATATATTTAACAAGGTTAGGTTCAAGTAGATTTTTTTAGAATGTTTTGGATGTTTTAAGTCTGATGAATTAAAGTTCTGAGTTTAGATATTTTTTCCACTGAAGACCCTGTTTAGGTCCCTTTGGATTAAACTCACTGGGAGGTTTTAATGACATCACAAGAACTGCCATCAACATGTAAAACCAATAGGAATCAAGCATGATTTCACTTAGCAAGGATCTCAAGCAATCTTAAGTCTGACTTCTGTTTGGAGTAGTCGATAGAAGGGAGCTTATAGTAAAGACTGTGTAAAGAAAGAGAAAAATAAGTAAAAGAAAAGAAATGTAAGAAGAAAGAAAGATGTGGGGAAAGTGGAAAAAGAAGAACAATAAAATGTTCTTGTTTTTCCTTGTGACGAATACAATCGGTAGATATTTACTTTTTATCTTTTATTTCCTTTCTTTTCTTCAAGTCATCATTCATTGGATTTAAAACTCGTAAATTAAACCAACAAGGAATAACGATGACGCTTGTTTCTTTAAGTAGTATTTAATTACTTAAAAAGAGTTCATAGGGCGTCGTGGAAAGGAGAGCCATCAGCGATTAGGCCTTTTCGTCTTGGGTAGTTGTCTTTTGATGCAGACGTCGATTCGAATCTTCGGTTCATCGTACCAAAATGAAGCGTCAGCTGTCGAGATCTCTCTACTTTCTGGATATTTATTTTAGTTTTTTGTTGTAAGACACTTTTAATTTTTTTTACACAGGAGAAGGATTATTTTCATTGGGTTATAGACCCCACTCATTGGAACTTAAATTTCCTTCCTCACTTTCTTTCTTGTATTCTTGGTTTTTGTCTATTCTTACTTTTGCTTTTTTTAATAATATATATTTTTTAATATTTATTTCTGCTCAGTTATTTGTTTACTTTTAACATTATTATTAGTTCGTTTTTTTCGATTATCTTTGTCTCTTTTTTCATTTAAATATGTTTATTTTATTTCCCTTTTCCTTCGTTTCTTTGCATATATATGTGGATATTTACACTATTTACATTTTGTTCGGGCTGTTGTCCTCATATTTGTTGCCATAATCACGTCGTTTCGGCTGTTTTACGTTCCGACGTTCTTCAGGTGATTGGAATGCCGAACCGAACCCTTTATTTCATCCACCAGGTAGATTGTTCTAGTCCCACGTGCCATGACTCTTCTGGATATATCACCATCATATGTCCAAAACTCCTCCCGCTTCGTGGAAATAATAAAAGTCTCTCCCATCCAATCCAACCAGATGGTATCGCTAGTCAGGGGCACTCAGGCATCGGACTCATCCCAAGGAGAACGTACCACTATACCAATAGATAACCTGATGGAGATGCTAACTTTCTGTACACAAACAACACACTTCGGTATGGGATCAGACACATATTGGCAGGATGAATGTTTAGCAATGGGCTCGCCATTATCACCAGTAATGGCGAACGTATACACGGAATGCTTCGAAGAAATGGCATACGTAGGAAAGGGTCTAGCTACTACTGGACCATGTTAACTCAATAAGATCATCGATACAGCTCACAATGGAGAAACAAAACTACAACAAACTAGCATTCCATGATGTACTAATATCTCGAAAAGAGCATGGGTTCAAGACGTCCGTATATCGCAAGCCAACATTTACCAGACAATACCTCAACTTCAACTCTCACCACCCATACAGTGTAAAGAAAAGGATAGTCCACTGCCTACAAAATTGAGTAAAAGCCATAAGTGGCGACCCAGAGACATGAACATGAAATGGTTTCTAAAGTGCGGTTAATATGAAAAGTTAATTTGTTTCCAAAGTGCGGTTAATATGAAAAGTTAATTTGTTTCCAAAGTGCGGTTAATAACAGTGAAAGAGATTCAGGAAAAAAAGTTTTTTGATACATTAAACTGCATCCATTGTCGTTTAGTTGAACATTTAAGCGATTTTAGCTTAAATGCACGTAGTCATGGTAATAGTAATGTTAGCCGTTTTCTTATAAGACAACATTCAACATTCATTGACCGGGTACCAGTGCTACCGTCGATTGAAAGAGCTTTAATATTTTCAGTAAAATTTATTTCCATTTTAAAAATATTCTTAATAAACCGAAGCAAGGCGGTTTCAAGTACCCGCTATTATGAATTTAAATGCACTTTTTGACGATGAAGATGTGCACGACATTGTTAATGAAAAACGTTACGATAATCAAAACCTTTAAGATAGACAAAAGACTTGAAAAATCAAAAGAAGCAAAAACAAAAAAAAAAAAAGTAAATCCTACAAAGGTGACAAAATGTAAGAGTTCCGTTTTGTTGCGAAGTTTTTAATTCGCATTTTATCAAAATCCATCTAACAATGAATGGCGCAAAATATTATTTTTTAACGAATAAATAAAGAAATCATAAAAATAGTTGAACAAGAGCCGAAAATTTAAATAAGTTTTTGAAATGAGTTAAAAGTAAAAAGGGAATGAAAACGTGACCAGAGAAAAAAGATTATAAAATCAAATAAGCAAAACAATGTTAAAAAAACTATTATTGAATAATAATTTAAAAATAATACTAACAATAATGATTATATTAATGGCAGTTTTACAAACAGCAGCAAAAAAAATGATATATTATTCTTATACAAAAACCAAATCAACAATAGCAATTGTAATGAGAGTTGAGACTATCTTGATCCCCAGTGTTTACCACCAGTAGTCTTTTAATAAATTTATTAGCAAATAGAAGAAAGGAATGTAGAGAAAAGATGGAAAATTAGGAAATACATGATACAGAGACAGAAGGAAAGGTGATGAAGTTTTATTTTAATGAATGAATCTCATTGGTTGGAGATCTCATGAAGCTAACTTTAATTTGTAACGTGACACGTTGGGAATCACTATTTATTTGGAAAGTCTTCAATATCAAAATGATCGAATCACACCTGAATTTCGTGTTATTAACTCTTTCCTTCGAGTGACAGGCGTTGCCTGGGAACTGAGCATTGCGGATTTAGTAAAAGACTATCTCAACGCTGATGCAGAAAAATTCGTGTACCTCTGTTTTTATATTCACTTTGTACGAAGATGAAATACACTTTGTTTAGATTTATGATGACATTCTCACGCATTTATAGTTGGCGCTCCTTTTAACACAAAACTGATTACCTGTTCTATTTGTAGATGTATGTGCAGTGATTTTTCATGACATTAAACTTGGTTATGCGCATGGTTTTTATATATCTCTGCGTCATTTCAAATAGTAATTAACGATGATTTGGACGTCAGCTCTTGTGCATTTACAATACTTTGTTTAAATCAACATTGTTTCTGGTAGACTTACCGACAGTCGTAACATCAGACATATCAGCTTTAGAGTTATTTTCGTCAAAAACAAATCTAAATAGCTAGAAAATTACATTCAATTCAATACTGGTATATGCATACACACATGTACATGAACATAAAACTGAAACGTATTTAAGGATGTATTTTGTATATATTAGTATGTATTAGATTGGGCTAAATTGTAAACAAGGATATATTTGTTGGGTACTTTCCAAATTGAAATCATTGTCGATGATTTAAACTAGCATTCTAGCATAACATGAATTCCGTTAAAAATATCAATGTTTCAATATTTTAAACTATCACAACTTTCGGAGAGATATTATATAGTTTATCTAAATTTGTTTACAATGATTTTATTTTATTATCTTAAATACACAAGAAAATGCTCTTTTGCATGCTTGAATGTGTAATGAGTGTGTATGAAGAATATTGGCCATTTTTTAGCTAATGTGCATTTATGTAAGAACGCACACAGATACGTGTTTTAAAGACTTCTTTTTTTCTAGACAGGCACATTGTAGGAGAGCATGCACAATTGTTGCTAGTTAAAACGATGCCGATATTAAACTGAATCCTGTTTTAAAATCCGAAAAAATCTAAAAATGATATAACAAAATAAACCATTTCATTTGAAATATTATGAATGTACGTCTTTCCTAAAAATACTGGGACAAAATTGGAAAATTTGAAAACTGATCGTAGTTTTATCGAAATTATTTTTCCAGTGTCTACTGTTGATAGCGACGCATCACTTAAAGTTCGTTGTATTTCCACCCGTTTCTACATCAGTGCATAGATTTGTACAAACTGATTTATACTGATGATTTTATTCTTTTTGTGCATACTTCGGTTTATTTAATCGTTGATAATGATTGTTGAAATTGTTTTGTAGAAAGTAAATTAACGGAAATTAAATGTCACCAGAAAACGATAAAACTTGATGTTTTTACAAAACAAATTGAATGGAACTTCTTTCATAACCACGATAGGAATGAGACTTGAAAAATGAGATACAAAAAGCAATAAATTTAAGAGGCTTGAAATTTATACAAATATTTTAAATAAAAATGATGCCAAAGCAGAAATTAAATTAAGATTTTAATGAAAAAGTCGTTTTTTAATTGACATTTAAAATATTTTTGTGAATTATCTTTGAAATTTCTCTTATGAAAGAAAATCTAGTTCAACCATAATTATGGAAATAAAGATAGAATATGAAGGGAAAATGAAAGAAAATTTTCCAGCAAAAATAAAATGAAAGAAAAAAATAACCATTAGGAACAAAGATTAAGGGTGACATTGAGTAAAGTAGAAAATGTATAAAACATTTAAATCTGAAAAATCTAAAAGGAAAAGAAAATATAAAAATGAAACAAAAGAAAAGTAAAGAAAATGAAGACAAGAAGGAAAAATCGTGACAGTAAGAATAGCATATGGACGAAAGAAATGAAGAGCACAAATTAAAACGATCACAGTCCATATATTTCTCTTTCATAGACCCTCTCACCTCAATATTCACTGCTACCTGGTATGAAAATAGGTCGACTATCATCATTTCTGCTAGTTGTAATTTTGATCTATGAACGAACTGGATATGCTTAGGGTTAGAAAGCACATATATGTTGTTTATTGATTGTATTAAAATAAACTATTTATAAATAATATATTACATAGTTTTTCGTGCCTTCAATTACTGAATTCGATAGAAACTAGAATATAGAACTCTCTGAAATTCTTGTAAATATCATTTGGAACTGATTATTTTAATAGCAGATGACATTTAAAAATGCAATATTCTTTTTTCCTCGAAAAAAGATTAAAATCAGTCTCTTTCGTTCTGATTTGAATATTATGTGCAAGATATGAATTTTGGTCGATAAGGTGTTTTAATCATTGCATGTGATTGTTTGGGATTAAAATCTGGTTAGAGACACTCTACTGTACAGAAGCCAACAAAAAGCAATAGAATATGCGATCTGTACAAGAGTGGTACACAAATACCACATCAAAATAAAACCCTACTGGGAGAGAAAA
Source organism: Acanthosepion esculentum (assembly GCA_964036315.1). Taxonomy (NCBI): domain Eukaryota; kingdom Metazoa; phylum Mollusca; class Cephalopoda; order Sepiida; family Sepiidae; genus Acanthosepion; species Acanthosepion esculentum. The sequence goes on along the minus strand of OZ038492.1, from coordinate 49,058,267 downwards.
TGACAAAGAAATGTATATACAAAATTTCATGTAGTTGTGGTAGGGAGTACAGAGACGGAGATATGTTACTTCCAAAACTAAGAATCGAAGAACATTGAAAACTATCCTTTGTAGAGACACTTTAAAATCAACTATGGTTGATCCTGCATCGAAGAGAGGTGTGGCACATCAACCTTTTATATAATTATGTCAGAATTATTGGAGAATAAGAAGTTTGAAGAACGTAATGTATATCCACATAGTATATTAAATTAATTTCAAGGAAATACTAATTTCCACATATGTTCGAGATCAATCCAAATTTCACAAGATAATCCCAAGAACACACAGATCCTGATATATGAAAGAGAGAAAGTACAATTGTAAATTATCTTCTAATTCTACTTACAACTCATCTGGAGTATCTTTTCCTGAGTTTCCACTTAGAACTGGGTCTCTACTGTGTAATTTGCAGGTAACTCTATCCACGGTCCCTGTTATCATCTCTAAACTAAATTCGCACAAAATATCCGGACTTGATGTTATCCCTGATGGTATTTCCAAAAGAAATGTGCTTCTGAAATGACTTCTGTTCTCTGTAAACTCTGCCTTCCTACTTTTTTCTTTTCTGCTTGTTGGAAATACTCTTCAGTAGTTCCTGTTTTTAAGACTTCAAGCGAACAATCAGATCCTTTTAACTGTCGACCTATAGTTCTAGAGGCTCAAATCAACTGCGAGTTGGTTAAGGATCTGACCTCGCAGTGCCTTCTTTCAAACAAGTTGGCTTTCGTTTATTTAGGTCAACTGCTGATTTGTTAACAGTTATTGCTGAAAGTGTCTGCCAACATTTAGATAAGAATGGTGATGCTCTGGTCGTTGCTCGAAGGCGTTTGATAAGCCTTGGCATGCTGGTCTTTTTCAAAAGTTGAAAGATTATGTTATTTCTGGACGAACTTTTGATTTAATTCAAACTTACCAAATCGCGAAATGGAACATGAACGCCACTCATCTAGATACTTTTACATTAATGCGGGTGTATCCTAGAACCTACTTGTTCCTAATTTTCATCAATGACCTCCCCGAAAAAAACATCCAGTGTGTTGTTAACTGGGACAAGAAGTGGCTAGTTAGTTTTAACACCTCCAGACTGAAACAGTTCACACTTTTTATTGCGCCTTCTTGGGTTAACGTTTTCCACTGACATGAAATGGAAATAATTTATTGAATCAATTGCTATGCTTGATGCTAAAAAATGGTTGAATGTGTCGTTATAGATTATTTTTAACACCAGACGCTATCTTACATATTTACAAGGTTACCATTCGTATGTGCATTGGATATTGCTGTAACACCTGGTCTGCTGCTTCTGCTATGTATCTAAATATTCTTGACAATATCCAAAGAATCTACACCTCGATTTCAATAACTTCAGTAGCTTCCCTGTGCCTTTTCGTTAGATCTTTTCATGGTAAAATATTTCCTATTTGGTACCTGGGTTTTATTAATTTCACCATAAATTCTTTGATAACAGTTGCATCTCTCTGACTTCACGTTTGTAGAACACTCTTCCGGCTTCTTGCTTTCTATTTTGACCTTAAAAGATTTAAATGCAATGCCAATCGTCAACTTATGTCTCCTTGTTTCCTGTTCTTTCATTGTCCTCTCTCTTTAATGTGTTACTCACATTCTTTAAAGCTCAGTAAAGCATTGCATCTTAGAGGCTTTATCCTCTTGCTAGGAGTGAAATGATTGAAAAGGAACAAAAACTTCAGGAAGACTGGAAAAAATGAACTAAAAATTCAACATTAATGACGAAGAAATTCTAATAAGAAATATATATATATATATATATATATATACATATATATATATATGTGTGTGTGTGTGTGTGTGTGTGTGTGTGTGTGTGTGTGTGTGAATCTAAATGCTTTGCATTTATTTTCCACAGAAACCATAACATACAGGCACCAGAATAGTCGCGTTATAAACTTTCAAATTCAAAACAATTTTTCTACGCAGTCACTGCCATTGGCTATTCATTTTTGCTTGTGATGAACAAAACACTGCATTGTTGAGCTCTTAATAATATGAGCCGGCGGAGTGACCAAATAATTCGATAAAATGCATTACCCACCCGCGAAATTAACTGTGTTCACATTCCCTGTTTGCTCTCTGTAAACGTTCAGCAAGTGTCAATATTTGTCAATGGATGCAATACTTTTGCATGGAAGTGTTCAGCGATACACATATTTTGTACGCATTTTCATCTTAAATGCCATTTTGTTAGCTTACCGCTATCTGTAAGGAAAGATTTCCCCTTTATTAGCGGAAAGGTTCACTATCTCCTGGTATACCATCAAAACCACCTCTGGTATCATGGGCCAACATAATACGACGAGATACACTCGGGCATACAAAGAAGACATTAAAAAATATTCTCATATACATATAATAAAAACAAAAATTGTAAATAAAAGTAAATCAAAGCATTGCTATAATCGTTATAAAAGTGTATATTTACAAATATACACCGATTTTATGAAACAGAATTTGTAATTTGTAGCCGACCACTATACATCATCATACTTGTAAAAAGAACAACACGGAATTCGTCTTCGCCATATAAAGAATTGGCACATTTTACACAGATACCCATTAACATAAATGGGAGAGTTATTTGTAATGACAAACCATTTTCATTGAGTTCAAAACCAAACTAATTTTATTGAAGCAACCAGCAAACCGAAACACAATTTAATAAAACATGAAAATATGAAGTCATTACATAAAAATTTGACACTTAATATATTTCTAAACAGTGATAATCAGTTTTACTTCAACAATTATCAATATATATGACACGTTTCGTAACTGAACGGCTGATTAATACCTTTTTTATCATTTCACTCCAAGCATGACAACAAAGCCACTAACCCTCATGGGGTTGCTGAATGTTAAAGAATATAAGAAAAAATATTAAGGAGCGAGAACAATAAAAGAACAGAAGTTAAGAAGACAGAAGATAACGATTGACATTGCATATAAAGTTTTGAAGATCAAACTTGACTGGAAAGCAAGACGACAGAAGAGTTGTATAGGCGTGAAGTGTGAGAAAAACTGTTACCATAGAACTTGCGGTTATATCTAGCAATTTCCGCTGTAAAATGATGGGATCTTGCCAACAATCTAATACTACGTTTGAATTCATAGAATCTAGTTACCATAGAGGAGTTTATTGGAATATTTACCATGGACATATTTATAGAAAAGGCACGGGGAAGCTACATTACGGTGGGAAAGTGACTAAAGCTAAGATGCCAGGTCAGGACAAGTGATATTGCAGATTCTATTTTATATTTTATCATATAGCGTGAGAAGCAGGCCATACGGACCAGCAATATTCTAAGCATGGACGAATGGTAGACTTGTAAATATGTAAGATAAATTCGAGTGAGAAATATTGTTTGACATGAAATAGAGAACCAACATTCCTAGCAGCAGACTTAGCAATTGATTCGATATAAATTTTCCAATTCATGTCAGTGGAAAAAACGTCATCTCGAAAAGGCGCAGTGAGTCAGTCTACCAGAAGTTGTCATTAGCCATGCTGACGGAAGTCAGAAAAGGTACTCTCAGAAAATTAATAGACGAGAGGTTAAAATTAACAAGCCAGTCCTCAAAGTTAACAGATCTTTAAAAGGTTTTTAAAGTAGCTGCCGTATTGACCTTATCGAACCGATCAGAATTACTATTAAGACAGGTGCAAATAGTTGTGTCACTAGCATAGATACCGAGTTGAAAGCTGGTGACATCAGGAAGGTCATTTGATGAAAATTAGGAACAATGTAAGTTCAAGATTAAAGCCCTGCATTAACGGAAAAAAGATCTAGAAGTGTGGCCGTTCAAGAAAATTTTAATTTCCCGATTTTATAAGAAAGACTGAATTATTACATCAGCAGTTGACCTATAGAAGCAAAAGCTATATTGCTTATCTGAAAAAAGGCTGTGAGATGAGATGCTTAAGCAATTCAGAGTTAATTAGAGCCTCTCGTAATTTGCCAAAAAGAGATAGAAGGCTAATAGGTCGATACTTGGAAGGATTAAACGGCTCTTCTGAGTTGTTAAAGACTGGAACTACAGAAGAGGATTAGAGCAAGGCACTTATTTTAGAGTTTAAAGAGAACAGAAACTAGTTCAGGAGAACATTTCTTAAGAACTATTGTAGAGATACCATCAAGTATGAAAATGTACACGGTGACTGATGTTCACTGAACTTTAAAAGATTTGCTAATACAACTATTAAGCATTTCTGAAAAAAAAACTCCCTACTCAAATTTTCCAACATAGGCAGATTTATAGTTAATTGTTAATTTTTGTAATTGTGATACAACGAATAAAAGAAAGAAATAATTAAAGAAATAGAGAAAAAAGCAATAAAATTAATTTACAATAATTAACACCAATTTTATTAGTCTTCGAGATTTTCGTGTATCCCTAGTATAAAATGAATTTAGTTTAAATAGTTTCTAAAAGCAGAAGGAAAAAGAAAATAAAAATAACTGAAAACTGTTAAACTATTTTCCTAGAAGTGTTGGCGTAAAATTGTTTTCGTGTATGAGATACAATTATTTCCAGATTCACCAAAATGTACAAAGGCTCTCAAGTCCGTAGTTCTAACCATTAATTCATTTTCCCGATTTTAAAATTTGTTAGAGAAAATGATTTCAGTGTTAGAAACGACATTTTTTATCATTCTGAAAAAGATTAAAACAGATAATGTAAAAAGATTTGCTAGTCAGGTCGATTGGCATCGATTTGACTTGTGATTTGTGTTTAAGAATCGATAACAGACGATAAGTGAACGGCTGATGGAGGAGATTGATAATATCAGGCAATAAAAGTACCTGAGGATTAACATCGATTTTGAATGATGCCGAACCGGCCGAGTTGACACATGATGAGATATTATCAAACAACAGACGGCGCTGAATTATAAAGCTGGCGTAGATGATAACAACAAATGCTAAAAATCGCCTTTAGTCTAGATGTAACAAGAAATATTAAAGTTTGGATGCAATCCACGCGTCGATACGTAGCTTCACGACTAGCTTGGGTTTGAAAGTTGAAAGGCATAGTCTTTATTATTCACTGATGGTGATAATAATAATAATAATAATAATAATAATAATAATAATAATAATAATAATAATAATAATAAACACTGAATTTAAGTTAGAAGAATGATAAATCTTTGAACACATTTCAACATGCTAATGGTCAAGCAGCTAATGTATTCTTATGAGTTTATTTTTTTCCAGAAGATAGACGATAGAAATGATGGCTTCAAACCTGTTAAAATTTCCTAAAATATCATAAAGCAGGATGACATGAAGAAAAATAAAAATGACGTATTATATTGGAAGTAATAAAGTGTACAGAGCCTTTTTTGTCTGGATAAAAGGGTAACTCGGTGCCTGATTAGACGAGAAAGTTAAGGCTCATATCCAAAGCTTTACGATGAACTATACTTGCAGAAATGAAGAGAGAAAGGTTTGTGTTCAAATGAGCAAAATGGATTTGCATAATATTGCACTGAAAATATGAAAACTGCTCGAAAAGTGTAACGAAACCTAAACAGATTCTAACAATAGTGAAGAGTGCAATAAACTAGAAAAGTAACAACAGGAAAGTATTCGTAAACATTTAAATAAAATGGATAGAAAATATAGCAAATGTACAATCGTGGTGATGATTACACAGAGAAAACCAAAATACAAACACCCCCCCGCGCGCGCACACACACACACGCGCGCACACACACACGTATATTTATATACACGCTAAATTCTGAATTCAATGTATGTTGTAACCTAGGAAAGGTTACTGAACGAGGAATAACCAAAATGGAGGTTGAAAATGAAATGGTAATCTTTATAACATCAACAAAATACAATACTCGTCAGCGGCGTGAAATAGTGGTGGGCTACTTAGACAGCATATTACACCCACTTACAATAGTTCCCAACCTATTTATGAGGATCGGGACATACCAAATAGAGTTCATAGATACATAGGTATATAACAATGTAAGCAGTGTTAAATTCTGTTTTCTCACATTCATAACTAGCTGATGCAAGATTTCACCAAAATAATTTGTCTGGAAGCCAATTGACTCATTAGTAACGCAGATGTAAAGAAATGTTTTTGAATATATTTCAAGGCGAAATTTTCGGTAAAGTTGTATTCACAAAATTTTCCTTAAAAGTTCTAGTTGTAAAATTATGAAAGACCTGTATTTTATTTTAGAAATTAACGAAATGAGATATAGAAATTCTTTCCTTTTTGTCAATGATTGAAGTATAATATTTTTTGTAGTTGTTAATTTACTTAAAAAAAATAAAATTAAGCTGAATATTTCTTATGCAATCGATTAATTTATTAACAGACCAAAGGAATGTATTTCAAGCAATAAATTAATTTACGAAAAACGGAAGGATGGACGAATTGAATGTTATGAAAATAATCGAAGATGAGGATATCAGAAAAAAACACTGAATGAGCTTTTCAACTTTGTTGAATTTTTGCAAAGATGACATGTTTGTTTTGTGAAGATTTATTTTCAGCACAATAAAATCAAATTAAGATTAAATAAATAAGAAACATTTTGCCGAGCTTTTTCATTCCAATTAGGCTTTTAGCACATAACGATGTCATCAGCACGTAACTGTAGACTGTAGACGTCGCGTGCTCCTATGAAAGACGTTTATTTTTTTTAGATTTCATCACTGTTCAAATTTTCACAGTTGTAGAGTCGAATATTATCTCTATTTTGTTTTTTTGATTTTTCGATCCCACTGTTTTATGCTATTTTGCGATATTTCACATTTTACCTTATTTTGTGGTATATTTTCATGATGCTATGCACTTTTTCATGTTCAATTACCCGAGTTTTTTCTTCCTCCTCCACTACCACCACTTTCTCTTCACATATTTTATGACCATTCTTTTTTAAATTTCTTATTCCCAAAATATCGGTAGTTATCGGATATTTTGTGATCTTTTGCTTATATTTTATTTTATATAACTAATCTACTTTTCATTTTTTACTTTCTTTTTCCTTTTTATCGTTTCAATTTTGGTGAATCAATTTAATATAAATTGAGCAACCACGTAAAAATGTATAAATAAAAAACGAATAAATGAATAAAACCGAAAATTAAATACAATAAACGTTGTAATTATCTTTGTTATACTTTTTATTGAGGGGTCTCCCCTTTTTACACAAATGGACTCACCCGAGGTATACATATACTACTACCAGTGAATACCTGGACAGTCTGCAACAGAGCAGACGGTGATGTCTTCTCTGTTGGACGGTCGAACTATCTGCCTCTGTGCAGAGAGGAACCCGGACGAGGCTCCGCCAAAGGGTAGAACCTCGTTCGGGGAGGTTGACCAACCCGATCCCGTTTATACGGGATGTACGGGATATTTTTGGCCAAGCCTACGGGCTTGGGAATACCCCACTTTAAACCCGGCCTTGTTCCACATCTATCCCTCATGGGGGGGGGGCAGTAAATACTTTCTGCAACAGAGTGGACGGCGACGTCTTCTATGTTAGACGATCGAACTCTCTGCCTCTGAGCAAAGAGGAACCAGGACGAGGCTCCGCCGAAGGGCAGAGTCTCGTTCGGGGTGGTTGACCAACTCGATCCCTTATATACGGGATCTACGGGCATTTTTTGGCCGAGTCTACGGGCTCGGGAATACCCACGTTAAATCTCTCCCTCGTGTGGGGACAGTAAATACTGTCTGTAATAGAGGAGGCTAGCACAAGAGTCACAGTTAGCGAGCACGTAGACTCAGTAAGGAGTCATACCGCGATACTTCAATACCAAGACTGTATATATATTATTGCTACTAACCCGCATTCCTGGATCTACTAACCCGTATTACTATCGGCCAAGATAGTTAAATTTCCACAACTGCTTCATTTTAACGCCTTCAATACATAACTCACAACATGGTCTGACTCTTTTGCTGACAACCATGCCTACGTTTTCTTAATGTTAATAATTTCTTCTTGTTAATAGTTATTTCAGTAATTCTTGTGAGTCAGTCATTAGAAAAGTATCAATAGGTATCGTATGTTGTTAAGGTTATGTTCGCCAATAATAAATCTCAGTAGTTTTTCTAATCTTAAAATCGTCACGCTGGGCAACTTAAATTGATCTGATGAAAAGACACGTCTGTGTCGTACGTCTCTCTCAGTTTTTGTGTATTCATTGAACTCACTCTCGAACCACATGCAAGCTTTGTGTTCCTCAGTAAAGATTACGGATTACTTGAATATCCTCCTTTGTGGAAATCTAGTTTCTTCTAATATTTCAACGAGCTCTATGCGTTTGTTTAATCTATGAAACATAGGTATAGATTTTTTCTGCAATTTTATTGCTCGCTCTGATGCTATTCTAATCTTAAAAATTGCGTTTGTTTTCATCTATTTTTACTTTGACTATTACTCGTACCTAAAATTAATTTACGCTGAGTGGTTGATTTGATTTTGGGGATAGAACGGAAAAGTGTCATATAATGATTCAACGCAAGAACTTCGTTTTGAAAGGTGTTCAACAACTGATAACATTTAGCTAATAAACATTTCGCTCGCCGTCTCCTTACCCCGATGTCATCATAAACTATAATAGCCACGCCGAGTTTTGAAAGTAAATAAAATTTGACACATGAATATCTTTTTGAAAAATAAGTATGGTTGAGTGCTCTCGACCATTCAGACAATATCCATACTTGCTGAACCTAAATATAAGATCTCTTTTGTGTGTAAGCAATAAAAGTTCGCTATAAAATAAAAAAAATACTTGTTTTTCGTTTTTAATGAAGCATGTATCAATGAAAAATATATGTATACATGTATGTATGTATGTATTGGAACGCTTAAATCATGAAACGGACTGTCAAGAAATATGAAGAGAAAGTAATTAAAAAAACTGTATTCAAAAAGATTATATATGAAAAAGGAAGATAATACATCTGAGAATTCCTTGATCGACTATTTTCAGAAATACTTTGTGGTATCTCTATTTCTCTGTGGAGTTACATACCATTCCATTCGGGTCGAGAGTTAGGATTTCCTTCAAATTTCGTCTAAATCAAAAGTTTTAGCATTGATTCTAACATTAAAAGAATTATTTCTGAACTAACGATTATAAAACTGTTGAAATACATTTATTTCCAAGTTAGGTTTAACGGATAATCCAATTTGAAACTGGCCTACATGATTTATATACATTTGATTTAAGCTGCTTAGAAAGCAATTCAGGCTATCTTTAGATCGGGATATTTATTCACCTGTAAAGGAGGGGAAATGTCCATGTTTTTTTTTATTGACTTCTGAAAATCATATATTGAAAATAATTATGTTGATATTTTGTTTTGCAAATGTTTTGAACTGAAAGATTTAAATGTAATATGAAAATAAATTTCCTTGTGAGGATTCTTTTATTTTAAACCAAATCAATGGCATTTTCCAAATGGTTGATAGAGAAAAAGAATCAATTTAGAAGAAAGATTGAATTTATTTAGCTTTACGCCAGAGAAATGTGTCCATGAAGGAAGAATAAAAAAATTTTTTTTAAATAGGAAGAGCGAAAGGTGACAGCAAGAGGAAAAGGGAATTGAAGACGATAATATGTATATCTCGTTTGTTCGAAAGAGAGAGAGAGAGAGAGAGAGAGAGAGAGAGAGAGAGAGAGAGAGAATCTGAGAATGATTACAATATTTGGTGAGAGAAATGGCGAGACCATTTTTTCTAATTCCCGAAGAACATTAACATCGATCAAAGTATTCTGAACGCTAAGTCGTTATCAGAAATGTTGTTGTTGTCTTGACAGGGTTATATCTATGGGTTTGTAATGTGGTTGTAATGCGGCTCTTTGGTGGCGCTAGAACATCTCGTCTGTACGCGTCGGTTGGTGTCGTGTGAGATTTTTTCGAGTATCACATATTCACACATCAGTTTTGACGCTATGTAATTTTTGTTGTAAAATATATTGTGCAGGTTTGTCCTAAATTAAGTGAAATTTTATTGACGTTAGGTTGTTTTTTTATGGATGATGCTTCTAATATTTGTATTCATTATATTGTAGATTATGGTGTATCCGCGTAGGTGAAACCTAGGTAGGTTTGCCTGGCTCTTTTGTTAGTTATATATAGATATAGATATGCACATATATATACGCATATGTATGTTCATTTATATATACACTCATTGATATATGCGCATATATATACGCATATATATACATACATATATATATTTATACACATATATACATATATATATATTCACATATATATTTATGCACATATACGTATATATATACATATATATACATATATACACAAACATATATATAAATACACGCATATATACACACATATATACATCCCTATATATTTATATATAATCACACACACACACACACATATATATTTATACACAAACACACATAAATATACCTCAGAGCCTTTAGAATAAGTAGCCCTGTATATTTAAATGTAGAAGAGAAATACATTGAGAAAACATTCAAACTTCTCCACTCCACACACCATTTCATTCTCAACACTAAAAACGAGCTCACAAAATCCAGAGTAAACTCGCTAACGAGACTTGCTTTCAGACAGACATTCTAACTCTCTTGCCTTACATCAAAACGAAGTGGGACTTAACTTTGATTTCACTAATGTCAGCTTTATTAAAACAGTACATAACCTGTTTTGGAGAAAATATTTCAAAATATTTTCATACTTTTACTACCACCTATCAATTATAGCTTAAATCATTACACAATATCCTCATTTTTCTACAGATCCATTATTCATGAATGTCTAAAATAATGAGGATTTTACAAATTTCACTTTAAAAAAAATACGCCTAACCAAAACTAGATTATTACAATATATTACTTCGTCTCACCAAACTACACACAGCTGACTTTCTCTCCACACATACACATACACGATAACATAACAATTCAACCAATTACAAAGTTATTTTGCAAAATATCGCTACATTTCACTGGCAAAATACAAGGGTGGCATTTGTATAATTCCATCACAGACTTATACACTTATATAAATTAACGTTACCGTCCTACATACACACACAAGCGTTTCTTTACTTACATACTCTTACACTATCACACACTTTCATATACACCTAAATGTTCCTTACACATATTTATATATTATCTATTTTCGTTTATACACGTGACCCGTGTCTGACCAATGAGAATTACCAAAAATCATAACATTCCAATAGTCTGTTGTTTTGCTTCTTCATTTCTATTCTCGATCTCTAACGAAGCCTTAATAAAGGTGAAACCTGTTAGAGTGAGATTCGTTTCCTACTTTGTTTCCTTCGGCATCCTGAATCCAGATTTTCGTTGACGGACCCTCCAGAAATCACTCCGTCAACTCCAAGGGGTGTATTACCAATTGACTATTTATATTTCTCCTTTGAACTTCTCATTGGTAATTTCCCACGTCTCATTGAGTACAATCTCAGTAACATATTTATTTTAGTAAGAGAATCAAAAGCCTCGACCCTTCCAAAACCACTGGCCCAGGCAAAATTCCAGTGGTCGTCCTTAAGAATATCAACCCAGAATTATCCCCGCAAAGTTATTATCCTAGCAAAGATATTTAACCACCGCTTGAAGGAGAAAGCTTTCCCAAGTATGTGGATGGTGGCAAGCGTATGCCCGGGCTTCAAGAACACGGGTTGCCAATCCTTCCCATCTCAGTATAGACCCATTAGTAAGCTTTATGAGGCTTTAATCAACAAGAAGATCGTCGAGCAGCTAGATAGGAACAGCCTCTTGTGCGACGAGCAGTATGGATGTCGATCATCCCGACCCATTGCTGACGCCGTAGCTACTATTATGCACAGAATTAAGCATTTGACGACATACACACCGCAAGGACCATAGCATTAGATATCTCAAAACCTTCAGCTATGGAATCACTGGAAGGGTTTTATTATAAAATCATTCCTAACAGGTAGATCCCTGAAGGTAGTTATTAACGGGTTGTCCTCCGAGGAACTCGGGGTCACTTCTCAGACCAACTCTCTTTCTGATGTACATAAATGATCTACCTAAGATTATATTCCGACCATTTGTAAATATTTATACCGATGACATGACGACATACGGGCGCACCCCTAAAAGTCTTGGCAGTTGACCTCTCTTCCGATCTAACACTAACTTCTCAATTGGGAAAAACTGGCTGGTTGCATTCAATGCGTCTAAAATCAAACTGGTTAGATTCCATCACCGTCGATCAGAACTATCGCCAGTCACAATGAACGGATGCCTCCCTCGAGGAAGCCCCGTGACTAGAGAGGATATTGGGCTTCAAACTCAAACCGTACCTCCAGTGGAACTCTTATATACGACCCATCGTTAAAGATGCAGGTAAAATGATCGGCTGCCTGTATCACTCCAGCAAGTACCTGACTCCTCATGCTATTCTGTAACTTTATAAGTGCCAGAACAGTACCAAATTAGAGGAATGTTGCCATATTTGGGCGGGAACTGCCCAGACGTCACTTTCCAGTCTTGATAGGGTTCAAAAGCGTCTCCGAGCTCTTGTTGGAGAAGAATTATTTTCCACCCTTCAACCTCTCTCTCACAGGCGGGATGTGGCGAGTCTCTCACTGATCTATCGCTAATACCATGGAAAGTGCTCGGAGGAACTATATTTTTTTAATTACGGCTGGTCTACCCTTCATGGCTAGGACAAGCCAAGCCACTTACATAGTTGCAAACCATCCGTATTCCCTCCATATCCTATCTACGAGAAATAAGTTCACTCAAACAGCTTCTCGCAAACCACTGTCCTATGGAACAGACATCAAAAGGATGTTTCCCCGATCATTACAATCTTAACCTGTTCAAGTCTAGAGTAAACCGTTATCTTCCCCTCCTATACATATAAACTACTCCTTAACGTAACCCCCAGGCCTTGTACAGGGTGAACACTACTGCAAAAAAAGCTTAAAACACAGATAATCGGGAAATGAAAAATCCGCGCCCACTCGCTTAATTTACACTTGCGTACTTATGTGTAGCCATCAAATTAATCTTTAACAGCGTTGAACAAAGTAACCAAAATATCAGTCTGTATTAATAACATCTATTTCTTCTGTAATTCTATTAATGCGTGTTTTGGGCACTGTGGAATTATTTGTATGCATAAAGAGGCAAAAATACTCATAAAACGGTTCTACCGCTTTCCAGAGGTTTCAGTGCATAAATACATTTATACATTCCCTGTTCTTTGATCTCTTATGAACTTTAAGTTACCAGTTAAAAGTTTATTCTCTTGCACTTCTCGCTTGTGGAATTATCTTCTGTCTTGCAATCTACTCAACGTTGATCTTCAAAATTTTAAATGCCGTGTCAATTGTCATTTTCTGTCTCCTTGCTTCATGACGTTCCTTAATAATGTTTTTTTCTCACTATCACTAATAGCAACCACCTATCTCTTTAATTGGTTTAGTGACTTTATCGCCTTGCTTGGGGTGAAATGATTAAAAAGAAAGTAATGAACATAAAATACGTAAACGGAATGGATACACCATGTGGATTTTGTATTTACAACGATGCATAGATATATCCTTCGATTCTGTAGTTCATTAAGTGCATCTATGTAAGCACAAATACTTTATTCAACACACTATCTAAACACACACACACACACACACACACACACACATATATATATATACTCACACAGAACACGAGTGTAAATAAGTGGTAGTCATACATGCAGCTTCGTTTAATAAAGTCTTCTTCAAACAAAGATCTGTATTCCATTATCAGATATCGTAGCAAACGTTGATGCTAAATAGTCTTCTGAATAAACATTACCATGTGTGGTGTTATGCCAGAAGTGTCTGCATGAAGAAAAGTCTTATTTACACACAAATCATTTTAACATTCATAAATGCTCATGCACGCATAGCATTCACATATATACCTTGATGTAGACATGTGCAATACTCTCTACACAACTTGGTACAACTTAAAACTCACACATACAGAAATATATATATTATTTACATTTGGATTACTTTTTATCGATACACTCATATATTTATCACGTACTACTTTATCATAATATCAATTTATTCAAGTTCGATAATGTATGCTAATCAGTGAAAAATACTTTTCCTACCTTTTTATAGTAATTTCGTTATGTCGTGCTTCTGAGTTAAATTTTTTAGTACAAAAATAAATCAAAATGACAAAAGAAAAAGAAACGCCAGGTAAGAGCAAAAAATAAGAATATAAAAATAAAATAAAACCAGAAGTGTCAGTGTAAACAGAGGCAGGTAAGATCTGCTGGGAAATCAAATGTAGTCATTAATGAAAGAGACATTGGTAGAAAGGCGAAAACGAGACTCGTTCACATTCAGACTCAGAAAATTCTTTTCAAAAATACACTTTGCGATTGGTTACTTATATTCTAATAATTTTAATATTCACACTGACAAATATACGCGCATACATACCTCATCACACGTACATCGATGCGCGCGCAGAGAGAAATATCATATTGTGTACATACACATCGCTTACCATTAATCAGTGTATTTCAGTTATGATATTTATTATGAGAAGAAACGAAATCGACAAACCGATTTCGAATTTTGGCTGAGTCTGTTTTCACTTCTGTTCATCAGTCTGCTTTTCTCAGTGATCGCAATATTTAATTTCCCCTTCAAGTACAAATTACATCTTTGCTACCTTCCATGCAAACAAAAGCTATTTTTGTTTTTAAAAATGTGCACTTTAATTCATTCATTCGTACACATTTGTCCTGTTCTCATATGTATTTCGAGAGAATTGTGCTGTTATCGTAGCACCTTCTCTAGAAGGATTCTAGGTTGGTATACCACATTTTGTGTCAAATATTCACCATCTAAAAGATAAGTTTCTTCAATAATTATGTGAAGGGTTAGAATTATCAGAAGCACCACGAACTTTTTATATATAAGAAAGTGAGCTGAAAAGTTATCTGACCAAGAATGGATTGCAAAATAAATTCTGATGTTGATCTCTCTCTCTCTCTCTCTTTTTCATATATATATATATATATATATATATATATATATATATATATATATATATGATCATCTCTCTCTCATATATATATATATAATCATCTCTCTCACATATATACATATTACAATGTCTAAGTCTCGAAAATATATATATATATATATATATATATATATATATATGATCATCTCTCAGACACAAGCTCACACACACGCACAAACACACAAAATAAACTCTCCCGTCATCTTCAATGTATGAGGCTTCATCACAGTCCTTAGAAGCGAAGAACTTTGGAAGAACTGGTGCACATAATATGCCACGAAGTCTCTAAGCAACTCTTTTTGATATAGAATTCAGAGTAGTTTTTCTCATAGACTAGTTAACACCTAATTTTAAAGAGCTTAATCTACCCTACTATTTAATCCGTAGCTCTACATTTGGAAATAAATGAAAGCAAAGAACCCGACCGACTGGAATTCGAATCCGGCTCTTCGATTTCTCATTCCAAGCCACTAACCATTGCATCACCAGCACATCCACACACACGCACACACATACACGCATACACACACACACACGCATTAAGATACCACCAAACCAAATAAGAAAACAAAATAATAGTCAAACGAAGACATATTTACCATTTAAGCATTAATATCCATTATTTATGCAAAAAAGACATGTTATATTCCTAACCCAAGAAAAGACTAGAACGATCAAAAATTAAAAACGATAAAAAAAGCTGGAAATAAATAGCAACAAATAGCTACAATTCAAAGAAAAACGGAAATGGAAAAAAAAGAGTAAAATCTAAGGAGTGAGTGTAAACTGGAGAGAAAAAAAAACGAAGAAAAGGACAAATAATCACGACAGCCTACATGTACGCACATCCATACAGACGGGCGCACGCGCATGAACGTAAAAACGTACACAAACAATACGGAAAAAAACTTGCACCAATGATAAGTCCATAAAAAAGAAAAATCAAGAAATATAAGCAGTCAATTGGTGATATCCACTAAGAGTGTGCGGGCGGGTGCGTCTACGAATCTCTGGAGTTGAGAAATTAACATCAATTAGTGAAGTGACTTACTTTTACTTATATATATATATATATATATATATATATATATATATATATATATATATATATATATATTATAATATTTTTAGTTTTTAAAAATATGATTCCTTCGCTACATAAGAGTTCTCATGTTTCAAAAGCGAGAGCCGAGCTGGCACCTTAACTCTACATAACTTAAAAAATTATGTTAGTGGTCTCGGCTCTCGCTTTTGAAACATGAGAACTCTTATGTAGCGAAGGAATCATATTTTTAAAAACTAAAAATATTATAATATAAGCTCTACTTCTGTATGGAGCACTGTCTTTTTGAAAATAAAAGCAAAATACTAAGGAACACCGGATTACCTACCTTTCTTTCCTATTTTTCTGCACACACGTATATATATATATATATATATATATATATATATATATATATATATATATACACATATTTGTGTGCGTGTGTGTGTGTGTGCGTATAATTACAAAAGATACGCTGCTGGATTGATAAAGTTTTCAGCTGCAAAATTACTTTTTCAAATAGTCACCATCACCTTTTTACGTACTTTCGTCAGCAATGTTGACAGTTTTTCCGGGTCGTCTGGAACGTGAAATATCACTCTCCTTGCTGTTGATGCTACTAAAATGCATTTCCCTAATGCCATTGTTCGTTCAGTGTTCAGTAAATGTTCAGTCAGCTTCGATGAAGGTTAGTGGGTGCAACCTTTTTTCGGATAGTGGAATTCAGTGTCACAACTTTGCTTTCACTTTTATTTCAGACGCCATTTTTTAAAACTATTATTTGTCTACGATCTGTAACACGCCAACATATTTATCAGTTTTTGTTGAAAAGCTTTAACCTCTACTGCTATACCACTGACATCCGCCTCTGACACAATGGGACAAAAGCAAAAGTATTACATTGGAGTCACCTTCGTATTATGTATATATCTATATAATTCACAGTGTGGGTGTTTCTTACTTTCTCTTTCTTTCTTTCTTTCTTTCTTTCTTTCTTTCTTTCTTTCTTTCTTTCTTTCTTTCTGTCGCACATACTATCACCACTAGTTGATATGTAAAGCAAATAAGTGTATGTTGAACTACCAGTAAGATAGGCAAATTGAAAATTATGGCAAAATTAAGTTTATATTTTTTTTAATTATTTGAATAAATCATTTATTTCAAATTTACAAAACTGCAAACAAAATCTGTCTATATTATATACACTATTTACATTACTCGGACTATTGCCTCATCTTTGTTGAATTATCACAATGTTTCGGTCATTGTACTCTCCAACCATTTTTACGAGTGCTCAAATTACAATTCTTGCTGTTATCATTGCATTTTTTTTTACCAGAGCTCATATTGCAATTTTCGTTGTTGTTATTGCTTTTCTCTGGCACTCCTTATTACTGGTTCCCATATTGTATTCATTTCTATGCTTGGTCGGCTCAGGAGATTTTTGTGGCCTAGCATATGTGCTGATTCCTTAAATTTACGAATTTTCCAATGATGTTCTTTGTCTATGATTTCAACCTGATCCCACAGAGGGCAGTGATCTCCCTTTTCTCTCCATATGTAGCCAGCCATGCCTGATTTTTCCACTTCCCATTTTTGGTTTTCTTGAAGCTTTACTTTAAGGGTGCGGCCTGTTTCCTCTTTATATTTTCCGCAACTGTACGGGATGGCGTACACACAGTCTTTAGTCATGTTCTCTATGGGATGGTCTTACTCGGGAGAGGTATCTGCGAAGTGTCGTCCAGCTTTTGAAGGTTGTTCTGATGTTATATGGACCGCAGATCCTTTGTATTTTCTCCGATAACCCCTTCACATAAGGCAGGCAGACTGTTTTCTGAGTGTTGTTGTCCTCCTCTTGTATCCGACTATCCCAGTTTATTGGGGCTGCTGCCATGTACCTAGGGTAGTTGCTACGTTGTAGGGTACTGCTTATACTGACCAGTAAAGGCGTTGTTTAGATCCAGTGACAGGACCCAGAGAGTTGTGAGTTCAATACGTGGTAAGGCAGTGGAGAACTTGGAAAGGTGAATTAACAGGAGATAATTGATAACTGACATCCATTAGACATGGCACATGGTACTAGAACAGTCTACCTCAGTGAGCGAAATAAAGGATTCAGTTCGACATTCCAACCACCCGAAGAAATCAGGAGCGTATAACGGCCTAAACGTTGTGATAAAATGGCAACAAAGATGAGGACAATAGTCCGAATAATGTAAATAGTGTGAAACCTAAATGTTAACATTTTTGAAATTTGATTACATTTTCAATTTAATACAAGGTAGCTATTTGAATAAAACTCTTTTTCGTGCAACGTAAATGGTAGTAACTGAAATTAAAATTACATTAAATTCTCGTTCTAATCCACATAAATAATATGATATATAAATTTCTATATTATAACTATGCTAGGCATGACATAAAGTTCTATATCTGAAAAATGTTAGGCAAGAAAAAGTAAAGGGAAAATGAATGAGATTGGCTAGACTATGTCCAGACATGTTTGCCAAAAAATGAAATTGCAAATTCAGCATATCTTCAGCACTACCCATTGGTCTTCCATGTGCTGTGTCCCTTCGGGGCGTTGACGGTCATACCTCTTCACAATTTCCTATCTTTTGTAGCTCTTAATAAATTTTATCTTTTTGTTATCTCTCCTAAATATTGTTCCGCTACCCATTTACTCAGGCTCGTTAGAAGGACGTTGTACGTTGTTTTGTTTTGTCCCTCTTGACTATCACACTATCTGTCCTGTTTTCTAATCCTACTTTCCTCATTATGTGCACTAGAAATTTAAACTGCCTCTTCCTGATGTTAAGTATAAATGTCCTTTTTCTTTTTTTTCTTTTTTAAAGAGGACAGATATTACGTTCAGTACTTTTTCTTTGTTTCTAACGATTTTTCTGTTACTTAATAATTTGCTTATCAAGCACTTTTCCATAATCTATAAAGCACCAGTATACGTCTTTTACATTTGTATCGCTCTTTGTGATATCATTCTGAAAAGAAATGTCGCATACCTTGTTCCAGTGTCTTTAACGAACTCGCAATATTCTTGTCTTATTTCAGGTCTAATTCTGCTACGCGCTCTATTTATCTTAATTCCGATGATAAGTTTTATTATATGGCTCATTAGGTTGACTGTCCGATGGAGGTCACATTCGTTTTCACCTGGCTACTTAGGTAGTGATATGATAATAGAATAAATAACCGACACTCGCGTTTATATCTTCTCCCACCTCCTACACACAATTTCATCAAGAAAAACATTACTGTAGTGGTTAAAAGGAAGGACCTGCTCATTCCGTCTTTCTTAATTAATAACATTGGGTGAGAAATAGAAATAAAGTTTATAAATTAATTACTGCTTAAAAATAACTCCACTACTAAAGATAATAGGAAAATAATAGCGATTCTAAAAAAAAAACTCCTATGTGTAAAACAGAAATACAGATAAACAGTAGAAAGTTAAGTCAGCAGTACCGATAATGAGATACATAAAACTTTTTCTAGACGGGTCATCGGAAGAAGTTAACGATAAGCTTTACACTCTAGAGATGATAATGTCAAGAAGAACAGAAGAAAATCACTTATCAACGTCGTGGACTGTCTAGCAAACATGATTTTCAAAATATACACAACTGAAGTTAATATATAAGGGCTGCTTGTAACAGTAAGATAAAAAAAGTAAGTACTTGAAAGCAAAAAAAATCAAACAAAAATAAAACTCTTACGGAGAATTTAAATGAAAATAGATTACTGTAGGCGAACTGTCATAGACATGGTTATGCCGAGGAAACCTGAAAAGAAAAACAAAATTATCTTATCCAAGCAAAATAGATAAAATCTTGAAAAACAGCAATAATCCACATCATAAGGTAGTAAGCTAATTCAAATGGAGTATAAACAAATGGTATCATTACAGACCAAATTCTCTCCTAAAAATAAATTATTCTTGGATTCTGAGTTCCTGACTGACCACTATATCCTAAGCAAGAACATCCGATCAGAAATTTATAAACAAGGATGAGAAGATCTGCCATATTCGAGACTTGGCTGTGCAAATTAACCACAAGGTAAAGACAAACATAAATAAATGAGTAAATAAATATAATTTAAAAAATTCTATAATAGTAGAACCTCACATGGGAACTTGAAAAAAAAGTGAAGTTTAGCTTTGTACCATAAAACTGGAACCATATAAAAACTTTAGTTTTAGGAAAAAATAATTGGTATATTTAAGGAACAGTCGAGGCTGTTCTTCATTCAGCTGTGATGAGATCTACAAGCATACTGAGAAAGATATTGGAGATTTGGGTAGGCATGTTTTCACTCTATTTTCAGTGATAATCACCAGTCATGTGCAATAAAAACGGAAGAGTACGCTAATAATAATGACAAAAACTAAGAAGTTAATTTTTGCGCACTTACAGTTGCTATTTGTCTTCTCTTCTTTTCTATGTTCATCTCATTCTGTGCTTCTTTCTCTTTTATATACTGAATACCGTCGAATGCATTAAATATTGTGTATATCCGGTATTATTTCGCAAAATAACAACCGCTGGTATGACAAAAATCATGCTAGTGTGATTTACAGACATTTTGTCGGCTGCCTAACTTGATTTGAAAACAGACACAAATGATATGTAGCTAAGTATGGCATACTAATTAAATTTTGAACATCAACAAGCAGAAAGAATAATGGGCAAATTTTACCGTTCTCGAGAATTATACAGTAAGTCTTTCAAAATAAATTTTCTGATCCATTAATGTTTATTGATTGATTCTTTCTTTGCTGGGAATCGGCATTTTTAAATTGTCTAACGGTTAATCTGTAAGCTTTCATTAATTAGAGAAAATTTTAAAGCATACAATTTAATTAATGTTATTTTTCTTTATATACCTATCTAGTTTAGGATTATAAGCTTTTCAAAAGCCACCAATATCTTAATTATATCTGGTAAAATTTTACAGGACTTTGTAGAAATAGTTTAAATTTTATAATTTAACGATTCTATTACAAGTATTATATAAAATCCAGGTTTGTTTATACATTTTTACAAATCCTTGTTTGTGTTCTTACTTATATAGAAGTGAATGTTAATAGTTCTATATTCAGTACAACTGTGTTGTAACCATTAATACTTATATTTTTGATCTAATATTATTTTTCCAAATAATTGATCATTTTAAAGAGTAATCTCTTATATTTACCCAGTGTGTTTAATATTTTTATACGGAACCATATAATAAAGTTTGCTTTTTTGGACGCAATGTTTCGATGTATCTACTTTTCATTTATCATCAGGCTACGGTTTGTTGCAAAGGAGAATGTGTTCTATTCCGAATATTGGATTTATATGTTCCATTCGTCTATGAAGTGAAACTGAAGGAGAGTGATTAGATAGATAGCTGCGAAAATAATCGGAGATAGAAGGAAGGATTACATTCATATCATTAAAACATTGAGAACATCCCAAAAGTATTGCAAAGTTGCGTGAGGAAGAAGTGAGACTAGCAAACTTTTGAGAAGAATGTTGAGTAGAATGCAAGCGACTTATGAAAACTTGACGTTATTTTGGTACGTAGCATTAATATCAGCCTATAACCAGTCACTCACAAAGGAAAACAGTTGTGGAAAGAAAGAAAGGCAAATGATATATCAGGACATTAATATCTATGAAACGGCAATAAATAAAAGAAAAATATGTAGAAAATGATTTAAAATCAAAAAGATACAAGAAACAAAATGTGTAAGCAAAAAGATGTGTTCATAATCAAACAATCTGTTTCTAAACACCGACGAAATTATTCAATAGAATGCCGGATGATGTTGTCAAGAAAAGAGAAGGAGAAGGAAGTAAAAATACATGACAACAGTTAAAGTATTAACAAAATATGAATGACATCGCAAAGGAAAATGTTTTGCAACAAACACAAAAACAGCAATGAATCCATGAGAAATTAAGCAGTAAAGTAAAATAAAAACAATGAAGCAAAAGCGAATCTATGGTAATTAAGAAAATAACAGAATATAGCTTTAACGAAAATCGGTTTCTATGATAATAGCAGAGAGTCAAGAGAAAATAGAAAAATAAAAGGAGAAAATTGAAACTATAATCTATTCAGATAGTAAGACACATGAAACAGTGAGACATTAATTGAAAAAATCACCTGACTTGTTTAAAACGGTTGTAAAAATAGATGCAGTTAATGTACTAAATGCTAACAAACCTTAGGGGTTTAAATTTCGAAAAGCACACCCATACTTATATGAGAAATATTTATCGAGTGTGTTTAAGTTTATAATAATATGCATTCTTATTACAAATTTTGATGTTTTGGGATTGTGAGAAGTTATTATGCAAACAAACTAAGTGTAACATCAATTTCCATTTATAAATAACCCCAAAAGGTATAGGTCAGTGAAACACATTTGGTTAACCCAACATCCCATATACCTGAATAAATTATTAGTTTTATTTTACATCTTCATATACAGCCCTTGAAATTCTATAAACCATAATCAGTCTTTCATACATTTGTTAAATATTACATTGTTTCAAATTTAACATTAGTTGCGGCAGATTTTATTGCTTCTTATAGTTTTTGAATATTATTTTCCATTTTCAAATACATCTCTTTTCTATTAGATTAATGTATGGAGAGGCTGTTAGCCATTTAATTAACGTTGTGCCTTTCAAACATTGAAGGGACTATAATTTTCCCCCACAAAATGTTTACTCCACTTAACCGTTTTGTCTTCTAAGCTATGTTATTCTGATTGTTTAAAAAAAATCCGTTTGAGATGATCAGTTTCTCATTCTGAATTGTCCAGTTACTTATAATTAAACAACAATTAAAAATAATATTGCACTTACTAATACTGTTAGGATAAAATATAAACCTACTATAAATATTATCACCAGTACTACAATATATGTAATGTATACTTTCGCTGTTTTAACCTTGAATAAATAAAAGAAAATCACTCTAATAAATGAGAGTATGACAAAACCCGATACTGTACATCATCTTAATTGTTGAATGTTTGTGATTTGCAGTACTCAAAATAACTTACGCTAAAGAGGAAAGATATTGGCTTGCAATGAAGTATTATTTCCTGCTTTCGCATATGAGACAAAGGAAAAACGAGAAGATAACGTAGTATCTTTGAGGTTTGCATGCAATAAGACATAAGGACATTTCAGCGGAATCAGATTTCAATCGTAAGGAGAATAAATATATCTATTTTATCCTGGTGTCATCTTTAAGGGATTATTTAAATAAGTGAAACTTAAGTTTCCTTCTTCAATTCACCAATTTCGGTATGTGTAAGCCATTATATCATCACTATCATCATCATTTTTATCAATCTGTTAACGTACAATACATGTACTTCTCGCGTATGTCTCCCGTTCTCACTTACTACACACACACACACACACACACACACACACACACACACACACACACACACACACACACACACACACGCACACACACACACACACACGCGCGCGCACACACTATTTAATTGTTATCAATATTATCTTCATCACTATTATTATTATTTTTATTTTTATACTATTATTTATTTTACTTTTATCATTTTCTTAGTACAAATCTTTTTTATATTTATTAATTTTTATTAACTTATCACTGTTTTTAGCTAAAAGAAGGACCCCCTTTATCCTAAAAATTATTTTAATAACAGCGTCCGTTTTTAACGAAAATTAAAATTAGAAAATTAGAATTAGAATTTCTAATAATTATTATTTTTAATCTTAAATGTTAGTTTGAGCCTAAATTAAAATTCAAGATTAGATTATAGTGCAATTAAATATTTAACTACAGTAATAATTCCCCCAAACAACAACATATCTAGCAAGACCCATAGATATTAACCAAACGGGGTTAACCAAACGGCGTAAATTCAAATGAGTACCTGGTGATTGCACTGAACATGAAACTCCGAGTTTTACTGTCGGTGTGGGGTATTATATATATATATATATATATATATATATATATATATATATATATATATATATATATATATATATATATATATATAAATAACTTTTTTTAGCCAACGCGTTCCGTCCGGTGAGGGTTTTTCTCAAGGCAAATGATAAAGTCTCTCAGAGGACGAAAATCGTCGGCTAAGATAAGTTCTCCATTGTCTTTGTTTATACCGTTTACGGATATATTCTATCTGAAATTTTAAACATATATATGTATAAATATATATATAGCTATTTAGGAATTTAGGTTGTTAAAGAAATTAATGAAAATATTTCGAAATATAATATTATCAACGTATTTAAATATGTTCAAATTATAAATTTTGTATGGCATTTGAAAATATTTTCGAAGTCTTTTTAACAAGTAATTGTTTTCATTGAGAAATTTTGTTTCTGAAGCAATTGATCAAAATGATCATTTTTTTACAATGACGTCAACAAACCGTTTCTTCTACTAATAGTGTAATAATAGCGACAAGATCATTTTTACTTGACATAATGATGGTGATAACGCTAACATTCATAATGCATATTTCTTTTTCAAGCCAATTTATCAATACACTCTTGCTCACGTGATTCTTACCTGACACAAGAAAAGTGTTTTTTAAATGTTGATTAGTTCGTTATAAGATAATACTTAGTTCTTGATAGAATAATGCTTTATTTATTTATAGAATGAAGTGAAAATTAGATTCTACGTAAACTTCTATCTTAAATTTAATTCTTAATCTTAATTCTACAACACAAACACTACTATGGTAACATCTACATACAAACTGACGGTATAGAGATGTGTTCGCCTCTCGGAACCACTACATGTAGAAAATAATGTTTTTGATAATTCCGTCATATATCGACATTTTTATATTAGCAAAAGGCCTAGACGAAATACAAAGCAAAAAGAAACCAATTCCATCCCATACTTCGCTTACAAACTCAATATTAATAATAAAACCTTCTTCCTTGACGTTTTTGTTGACACAAACAGTCATAATTTTAGTATTTCTAATTATAAAAAAATCCAATAACAGAAACTCAACTACAGAATGTTTCCACAGATACAAAAGATCTGTCATAAGAAACATAAAAAAATTCTTCTTCGGACACATTATACTATAAATAACTAAGCAGCACTAAATAAACACTTATCAGCAATAACACCCCTAACAATATCGTTGAGGAACAAATAAAATTAGCCTTAATGAAATTTCGAAAAAAAAGAAAAGAAAACAAGCGAAAACAAAACATCAACTTCATAAAAAAATAAATACACCATTAACTTAAAAATAAATACACCATTAACCAGATGCATCCTAATTATAATCCGGTTAAAAAAAACAATTAGAAATATAATTCGCCGGTACATATCATTTTACGATGCTAACAAACACGTTATATTTATCATTCACTATGAAAAGATCTAATCATCAAACTTAAATTATTATCAATAACACGGGACCTCAACCACCCCCACTATATAAAAATGTTTCATGAATTGTAATGTCCTCTGGGAGATTACATCTTCAGTCTCAGCAATCAAAAACCAACATTAAATTCTTACATCCGCCACATATGCACCGCACTCTCTCGTAGGTTGACTTGTTACTTGTTATATATATATATATATATATATATATATATATATATATATATATATATATACATATAAATATAATAGCTGGCTACTCGTATTCGAGGATACCTGTCTATTAGGGTGGCTAGCAAATCCCTATTGCAGGCGCTCGCTCAGGCACATTTGTGTTTTTGCTCAACACCCACAGAGCCAATATATATATATATATATATATATATATATATATATATATATATATATATATATATATATATATATATATATATATATATATCCGATGTAATGAGAACGAAAGTAATATATAAATTCAAACGTTCACACCATTAATTCAAAAGAGATCTCGATACCCATAGTAGAGCCATAATTATTTATTATAATTTTATCATATAGACAAAAACAATTTACTCACGACAAAGATGCAACTTCTTTCGGTGCTTTTCAATTGCACCTCGACTGGTGAAAACCAAAAATGGTTATGAACAATTCTGCTTGTAAGCAAGCCGTATGTGAAACGTCCTTTTTTCCATTTGTTGAGAAAAAAATATACATAAAGCAAAAAGGTGACAAGCGCCCTAAGAGTGGGGGGGGAAGGTGGGAATAGGAGATAGTAATACGATGAAAGTGGTAGGAGAGATAAATTCTAACGAGAGTTATAGTAGTAATTGGGAATTTTTTTTGGTTATTATAAAATACCCAAGCTAAAGCTGAATTATATTTAGGTTGGAGTTATCACTACTAACTCTGTAATCAGTGAAAATTAATAAATTTAGAAGCGGTTTAGAAATAGTGATTTCTTCGTGGTATGTTGAATATATAAGTTATTCGGGTTTAAAACAAATAAAAACAGTTTTGATCTAGAAATTAAAATATAAGCAGAATAATATATAAAAAGTATGGGATATTAATATAATTTTATAATCTAATTTTGACCTATTGTTGGACAGTATAACGTGTAGATTTGGTATGGGTGTAAAACAATTTATCTGAAAGTATTACTAGTAATATGTATGCGCAAAAATATTTTAAGAATCATAAACTGAGATAAATTAGTGGAGAGGTATATAAGAGGTTGTAAATATTACAAAGGAGGTGAATTATAATTTTAAACGTTTAGAGTTATGGATTTAACAAGAAATACCCGAAACGAAGTTGCATCTTTGTAGTGAGTAAACTGTTTTTGTCTATATGATAAAATTATAATATATATATATATATATATATATATATATATATATATATATATATAGTGATTGAAAAATACTCGCTATGAGTGGCCAGCCAGGAATCCTGACTTAACACCCAGTGACTTTTTATGCCTTCCATACTACAAGCGTTTATGGTAAAATCAGTTGGCGCCATACCTGGGCGGCTCGAGAAACTTGTAACGAAATCTAGTGTCCATATCGAATTTTAAATAAAACCTAACGCAAAACGCTTTCATCTCATTAATTTCTTGTCAAAATTATAGTTAATAAATAAATTATAAGTATTTCAAAATAGGAAGTTACTTTTCAATCACCTTGTATATATACGGGCGCATGGGGGTACGTGCACACTATGAAAAAACATGCACCAGTGAAATGTTCATATAAAAAAGAAAAATCGAAAAGTATAAACAGTCAATTGCTGATACACTCTGACGTGTGGATGGATGGTTCCGTCTATAAAACTCTGGATTCGGGATGCTGAAGGGAACATCAATCAGCTAAGTGACAAACCTTTTTCTTATATATATATATATATATATATATATATATATATATATATATATATATATGACGTCACCACTGTCTTAAACTTTCAGGTTTCTAAACAATACGAGAATGTAGAGAACCTAATCTTGTCTATCTTGTTAACAACTTGGGTTTTGCTTTCGAATTCTTTATCTGACACAAGGATGTAACTCAGGCACACCAGGTAGAAAGTAGATTTTATCAAACTCTTATATCCACCCGACCACTGTATTGAAGGACAGTCAGGTAGTATGCCTTTCGAGTCTAAGATCCGTTAGCAATTAATGCGTTTTCACCTAAATTCATGCATCTATATTTGCAGCCGTTTTAAACAAGTCGGGTGAATTCTTCAATAATGTCTCACCATTTCATCACTTATTCTCCGAATAGTTTATATTCTCTTCATTTTCTGCTTGTATTTTCACTTTTACTTTCGGCTGCTATTATCATAAAAGCAATTTTCTGTCCAACTCATAATTATATTTTTCTTTCTTTAATTACCATAGATTTGTTTTTATTTTATCATTTTTAGAAAATTAAAAAAAGAATTCGCTAGTTAAACCTAGCTAAAATATAAATTTTAAGAGACTAAATATTAATACATGCAAGCAAGAATGTTACAACCCGCAAATAGATGTTGAAGATACATAAATCCCAGAGAAGACTTTGTGGAAGGAAAGTGAAAAATTCTCGTAATTTTCGTTAGTATGCAGTTTCTCAGTTTTCTTTTCGTCCGTAGTTCAAGTTTGTTCTTGGTGGATACATTCTTTTTAACATAGCAACACTTTTTGGATGTTTGTATCAAAACTGATTGAACTTATTAATGAAATCATCAAATCAAATGTTTCCACGATCGAGGTCAACAAATGTATGACAATCAGTAAACAACCCGTTTTGACACAGTTGTAAAATCGATACGCCAAAAAACACTTCATTTACAATGCACACACGATTAATCGGAACACACTTTCTTTTAGATTATCATAAACTGAATACACTAAAATAAAGCAGGTTGCCAAGTTCAAGGTGCAGCATTCTTTACCTCACTACGAGAGCAGAGTATTAACGAGAAATTTATGAAAGTTATTGAGAATATATATGGAAACACTTCTGCTATAATTTGACTTTATAAAAATAAAATAAAAATTGGAAATGGAGTGAGTTATACAATTTCATTTAAATTACAGAAGATTTTGAAAGCATGATCCGGAAATTAACTAGAAGAAATGGTAAAAATAAGCGAGGCATATTTAAACCATTTAAAATTTGCGGACAATATTTTACTAACATCAGAATCCTTGAATTACAAGAAATGACTTGAATAGTCAAGTTTCAAGGTGAGTTTAACAACAAAAGTAATGTTTAAATATTTTCTTGCTGATAAATTTAATTTTCCTTGATTATTAAAGTTTTGGTTTTACTCAAATTTCTTTATTTTTTGTGACATGATTTCAATTTCCTTTTTGAATGTGCTGCGGTTATTGTTATCCAAGCACTCAATAAATGAGAAATACGTTGCCCGGTTCAACTTTGTGATATTTACTTATATAAAGTTCAGATCTTGCCGGAGGGTACCTTTTCTAAAGTGTTCTCGAATGCGCAGTCGAAATAAACAGTTAACAAAAACGGTACGTTTATTCAAATATGGGTATCCACTAGAAATGACGTTTGAAAATATAAAAAATAAAAATACGTCGGATTAAAAAAATATTTCGGATTAAAAAATCCATTTAGAAATATATAATGTATATGTGCGCGCAATTCATGAAAATTAAAGTAAATATTAGAGAAAGAATACAAAATGCGAATCTAAATCCAGCAGATGACGACAAAGAAAGAGAACACATTATTGGCTTAAATAAAAATAAGACGAACAGATCTCCAACCTAAATTAGAATATCTTTACAACTGATATGTCACGGAAAGGGATATATTTGTTCGAAGTAGCTAAGTGGTTTTGGCTACTGTAACCGAGTAGTACAATCTAGCAGGTAGCAGTAATGGACTGGTACTCATCGTAGTGGTAGTCAATAGGCGTAGGCCAATAGGCGTCGTCAATGGCATCGTCAATGGCGTCTTTCATGTACCTCCACATCAGCCTGTATTTATGGCTGACACCAGCCAATCATATTACTGTGAGGGGGAACCCAGGTGTATGCATATTCATTACATGTCCAATGATCGTATTCTATAAAGGAGAAAATAGATGGCCAAAACACTGGTCCGTTGTCAGACTGGAGTTGAATGACTAGTGTAAGAGAATACAAAGAACGCTTCTGATTGTTTTGATATTACAAATTATCAGATTTGTTCAGATGTAAAATACAAAAACAAATTAGAATAAATATTAGCAAAATTCCTAAGCATGATAATAGCTGAGAATTTCTTCAATATCACCAGAACAGAAAGTTCAAGAAGAAAGAGACCAATAGTCTTCAATAACCCATTTTAATGAAACTCTTAGCAATTACTGGAAGTAAGTAGAAACAGTGCTTAATTAGCGTATATTCAGGTCTTGATAAAGCAGTGCCATTGTCGAATATAAATATTTGGTCTGTCCTATGAGGACATGCATATCGCTTGTCATATCTGAAATACGACTTGCGAAGTCAAAGCTGTGGCTTGTGAATGTATCTAGACTAAGGCGATCGTTATACTTGGCTGGCAACCATGCGACAGGGGTCACGACAGGGAGCAAACATGTGGAGATCTGAATTACTACTAAATAACAATTACTGAAAACATTTTTAGCAAGGAACGTGTTAGTAATACCCAGTAATTAGTTAATTAGCAACTATATATAATATTAGGAAGCAGCTTGCAATTATTGATTTATTTCCATTAATGCAAGAACAAAAATACCATAAAATAAGTAAATGTTCAAAAATCACTTTATTCACCATAAATTAGACATCTTTAGATGATATATGAAAAAATAATTAGTTAATTTGTTTTATGATTACAGAAAATATAATTCTATAATACAATCAGAAAGCAATTTCAGCATTTTACAAAATCGTATACCAATAAAGTCTGAAAATACTTTACAAAAGATGCGAATTTCAGAGAAACAATAATTTTGATAATCTTTAGAAAATTTAGAAAATGTGTTGTTTGCTATATGTACAATTTATTTAACAGGACATGAAGAAAATAATTATTTTGCTATTACACAATAATAGGTATTACCAGTATACATAGTTTTAAAAATTAAAATAAATTTACATTAACAAGAACACAAAATTAATTAACAGGATAATTTGGGGAGTTAACCACTTAAATATATTGTTGAAACTTGACTAATGCATGGAATAATAATGCAAACACAAAATGTACTTAGAATAAAATGTGTTGAAACAAGAATGTGTACACAATATTTACATATAGTCTTTTGTATATTTCTGGGAAGACCGTTCCTGGAGAATGTGTTGACTAAGTCGCAGTCGGGCAGAGTCTCTAGTTGGATCTCTTGATTCGCCTCCGTCTTCCCGGTACCAACCATATTTATATCGTCGGTACTCCACCATGCAAATTAGGTGGATCCTACCACAACACCCCCCTCCCAAGCCTTGGAATACCTTTTGGATTTCAAACTGGCTTCCTATATGGGATGATGATTATGGTTATTTCTTTGTAGATCCGCTTTGCATACTTCCTATTCTTCCTTCTCAATCCACTTAATTTTAATATCTTTTTCGTTTTGGATTCACGTCCAATGGGTCCGTGAACTTTCGTTTCCTACCGGATCTTCTCGGTTCAGGAGCACTCTACGGAGGTTCTACTTGAAAAATATCATACATTACATCAATGGGATCTTCCTCCTCATCCGGTATACTTTCTTCATGCTCTAGAACGTAACATTTTTTAAGTTGGTTCTGGTGCCTTTTATGAGTATTCTTCGGCCCTTTAATTATGTAAATCAGGTCACCGATTCTCTTGTCCACTATGCCTCGCTCCCAGAACTCAACGTTGTTTCTGTAGCACTTGAAAAACACCTTCTCTCCGGCGGTGTATCTTTTTCTAGCTGTATACATAGTGTTCTTTACTCTATTTCTTCCTGGCAAAAGCTTGTCAAACACTGACTTAATTTTCCTAGCGAACATTAGTTCAGCAGGTGCCATGTTTGATTGTGTTCTCTGGTTTGGCGTGATTCTGTATACTTGTAGGAATTGCTGAAGCGCCTTATCCGTTGGAACTCCTGAGGCTTTCTTCAGAGCGCGCTTAAACGTATCGACAAATCTTTCTGCGAGTCCATTGGATCTCGGATGATACGGCGGCGTCGTTATGTGGTTAATTTGATATAACCCACAAAATTCCTTAAATTCTTCAGAAGTGAATTGTGTATCATTGTCACTCACAATACACTCTGGCACACCGAACCGTGCAAATAGTTCATGCAAAAAAGTTGGTGTGGTATTGGACGTAGGCTTTTTGCAGCGTAGTGCTTCCGGCCATTTTGTAAAACTATCTACCACTATTAAGTAGTAATAATCTTCTACTGGACCAGCGAAATCAATGTGTAATCTTGTCCACGGATGATCCGTCTTTGGCCATGGTTTGTGTACTATAGGTGGTGCCTTAGCTGCAAACGCACACCCTTTACATCGATGAACCATGTTTTCGATATCCACATCCATTCCTTTCCAATATACAAAGCTTCGCATTAAGCTTTTTGTTCTATTAATCCCCGGGTGACCCATATGAAAGTCCAGTAGGATTCTTTTCTGCAACTTTTTTGGTACTACTACTCTCTCACCATATAATAAAATTCCGTCACATATTGAACAAATCTCCTGCACTTTTTGGTCATTTGCTACCATTTTACTTTTTATTTCTAAAATGAAATCATCGCTTTCAGCTTCTTTTTTGATTTCCTTTGATGTAACCGGTAGCTCTCTTACAATGTTGTTTACCATGCTTTTCACCTCATAATCTGCTCTGATAATTGCAATAATTGATTCTTCGAATCTTTCTTCTTGACTCGGTACGAGTCTTGATAAAGTATCCGCATGAATTATATTTTTGGATGATAGGTGCTTTATGTGAAAATCATAATTGAGAAGAATGGTTCCCCATCTTAACAGTCGATTTGCCGTATAAACGGGTAACCCTTTCTTTGAACCAAAAATAGTGATCAGAGGTTTATGATCCGTTTCTAACATAAAATGTCTGCCGTAGATGTATCTATGAAATTTTGTTATGGCAAAAATGATACTCAGCACCTCTTTTTCTATCAGTGATTAACTTCGTTCTCCTGGAAGTAACGCTCTCGAACCATGCGCAATTGGTTTTCTAGAACCATCTGGCATTATGTGTTGAATGCACGCTCCTACCCCGTATGAACTAGCATCACTTGCCACTATAATATCAAGTTTTGGATTGTAATGGGTTAAAAAGAGGTCGGACGTAAGCATTTTCTTTATTTCATCAAAGGCTTTCTGACATTCTACCGTCCATTCCCATGCCTTGTCTTTTTTCAGTAGTTCATTCAACGGAGCTCTTAGATTGTACATTCCTTTAATGAACGCTTGATAATAGTTTGCGAGCCCCAGAAAACTCTGTAACGTCGCCACATTAGTGGGCGTCGGCATGTCTCTAATCGCAATGGACCTTTCCGGATCTGGAAATCTGCCATTTTTGTTGATTATGTGACCTAAATACTTAATTTCCTCCAAACCAAATTCGCACTTTGATTCTTTGACTTTAAATCCAAAGTCCTGAATCTTTTTAAATACTTGAATGAGGTGCTCTCGATGTTCGTCGACGTTTGCACTCCTTACTATGATGTCTTCTAAGTAGGCACACGCAAAGTCTAAATCATTCAACATGACGTCCATGGCTTGTTGAAAAATGGCTGGTGCCACTTTAATACCAAAAGGAAGCCTGTTGTACTTGAATAAACCTCTATGCGTGTTTATCCCTAGTAACTTCGAACATTTCTCTTCGACGGGAATTTGGAGATAGGCATCTGATAAGTCGATTTTTGAAAAAATCACTCCGCCATTTAGCTTGTTAAAAATCTCCTCCGGACTCGGTAACGGGTAATGGTAGTCCTTAATTACCGAGTTTAAACCTGTCGAAAAATCAACGCAGACTCTGATTTGGTTTGATTTCTTTTTTATGCACACAATCGGCGCAGCCCATGAATTAGATTCTACTTTCGAAATAATTCCCATTTTTTCCAACCTATCAAGTTCTTCGTTAACTTTCTCTACACTTGCGAAAGGCACGTTACGTTTCTTTTTAAAAATTGGTATAGTATTTTCCTTTAATTCAAATTTAGCTTCAAACTTGTTACATCTTCCAAGACCAGGTGTGAAGGTTTCCGGAAACTTTTTCTTTAATTCATGTTTAATGTCCTGTCTTGTTTGCGTATTACTTTCTACTTTTCTGCAGAATGAGTTTAACGGTTTATCCCACAATTCGAATGTTTCAATAAAATCTGTACCTATCAAGTTTTCTCCATTTTTCAGAATTAAAACTTTTATTTTTTTAACGATCCCGTTCAATTTCATGGGAAGTACAACCTCGCCTTCGAAGTTAATTTCCTTTCCAGTTACCGTTCGAGCGAGTTTCGTTGACTTCATTATTGTAGGCCTTTTTAAAATTTTCCATGTTTTATAGTTCATTATTGTTAAATCTGACACCGAATCGAGTTGAAATTTGATATTCTTTTTGAATATTTCAGTCGTCACATATTTCCTCAAATCTCTATTTGATTTGATATTCGAATTTGTTTGTCTAATTAGGCTATTGAATTTTTTTCGTTTTACAACACGATCCTTTGTGACCATTCTTTTGGCACACGAAACATTTCTTATTTCTATATGGGCAATTTACCTCCCAGTGTCTTTCGTTACAACGTCTGCAATTATATGGTGGGACCTTTTTTTCCATCCTCGTTCTTTTTATTTTCTTGTCTATTATTAAAATACGCCAAATTTTTACTCCAATTTTTTTCTGATGGGTAATTTGACTGTTTTTTTTATTTTTTTAATATAAGCAATGCCAGCTTCTTCGATTTTTTGATACTCTTTCTTTAAACTTACGGCCCGTTGACACTCCTCTGCTAACTTTTGCAGGGTAAGGTTTTGTTCAGATTCGAGTTTAGACAAAACTCTACGTCTTATTTCGGCACTCTTACTGGATACCAGTCCTTGAGCAAAAATTAAACACTTGAATTCTTCAACCGACATATTTGCTCCAAACAGCTCTTTTAGCAATTTCACTGTTTCCGAGAATTCCAATTCAGTTGTTTTTCTCGGTAGAATAAAATCTACAAATTTGCTATGTTCTGCTGTACCTAGCTTTCTTAGTAATAGACTGACTTTTCTTGAATTCGACCAGTTTTCACAGTCTGTGTAGAAAATATCTTCATATCGTTTAAAGTACGCTTCAAACGTTTTTTCTTCGTCTGGCACATAGTTGAAAGTTTCCAGCGAATTAAATATGGTGTTATTAGAATATGAAGAATTTCCTTCATTTGCCTGATAGTTGTTTAATTTCTGCAGTGTTAACTTTTGAATTTCTAAAAGTCTTTCCTCTTGCCGTTCTTGATATTTTTGATGTCTTTCATCTTGCTTTTCTTGATATTTTTGCTGTGCTATCAGTTGTTCTTGATATTTTTGCTGTCTTTCATCTTGCTTTTCTTGATATTTTTGCTGTCTTTCATCTTGCTTTTCTTGATATTTTTGCTGTGCTATCTGTTGTTCCCTTATTAATAAGGCAAACTGTGATATGGCTTTGGATAATTCATCCATTTTTAACTGATAGTGTTCATGCAACAAAGAATATACTTTTAATTTGTGTATCCACGGATATCATATAAGCTGACAAAAAAAAAATCGAAACAACGTACGACTTTTTAATTTTATGTCTTGCTTTTACATTCACGCCCGTGATAATCAACTTTGGTATTTTTTTTTTTTTTTTTTTTTTGGACAGAGAACGTCGGACTTTTTTTTTCGTTTTCGACTTCTGTTCGCGTATTTCAATGACAACTTCTGATTTTATTATCAGAGATAATTCATCACTATATTGTTGAACAAACCAAAAAAATAATTTTTTTAAAGTTCGTTACCTTTCAAAGTCGACACGGTGTATTTGTGCTCCTTTTACTTCCATGCATGTTTTTGTAGTCGGCCAGTTTTTTTCTTTTTAATGGGTGCCTCCTTGTAGATAATTTTTCAATTTAAAATTACCGTTATTCGTTTACGACACATTTCAAATTTTTCTGAGTGAACCTTCCTTTATGCTTAGTCGTCCTTTAACGAGTTCTACATATCCAAAAGTTCAGAATCCTTCGTCGTTACGTTAAAGTTGGACTTTGAATTAATAATTTTTTTTTTCAGCCTGGGTTCTTCAATGACTTATCCCAATTGTTGAAAACTCTCAATTATTAATTCTTTTTTTTCCCGTATGGTTCTTACTACTTCGTCGCCATTGTTGAAACTTGACTAATGCATGGAATAATAATGCAAACACAAAATGTACTTAGAATAAAATGTATTGAAACAAGAATGTGTACACAATATTTACATATAGTCTTTTGTATATTTCTGGGAAGACCGTTCCTGAAAAATGTGTTGACTAAGTCGCAGTCGGGCAGAGTCTCTAGTTGGATCTCTTGATTCGCCTCCCTGTCTTCCCGGTACCAACCATATTTATATCGTCGGTACTCCACTACGCAAATTAGGTGGATCCTACCACAACATATATGTAAAAAGTAGAGAAATTGAAAGCAAAAAATATCTGGTATCCCTCTGGTATCCAGCGGAATGTTTAAATTACCAAATTCTATTTCTTTCACAAATGTTCATATTCTTGAAAATAAAAATTAATATTATTCAATATTTTCTCTTCTGTGGGACAATATTTTCTTGCAACATAACCTGCTATATACCAAAGTGACATTTAAATAACTTTAGGGATCTTAGTTTCAAGGTCTGGT
>OZ038492.1:48981751-49014251 GCA_964036315.1 Acanthosepion esculentum | reverse complement strand
ATGTATATATATACATGTATGTGTGTGTATATATACATATATATATATTTGTATGTGTGTGTATATATATGCATGTGTTTATGCATATATATATATTTATGTGTGTATGTATGTATGTGTGTGTGTGTATATATATGCATGTGTATGTACATATATTGACTAATATAAAATATATCACAGAAGTAATATTTAATAAAAAATAGAAGATTGGCATAACAGAAAAAATATAAAAAATTAAGTTAAACTTCCCTTGATTGGGGTTTAATGTTTTACCAACGCATTGGAAAAGCCTCAGTTAAAAGATGGAGAAATGAAATTAATGCTTTGCAGGCACGACGGCCGTGATTATCAGTCACGGTCGTCAAAGAAGGCTATACATATATATATATATATATATATATATATATATATATATATATATATATATATATATATATGCACACACCTGCATTTACCATTGGTTGAAATATGACTTTGCAAGCAAAAGCATATTTACAAGCATTTATCTGTATATTTCTTCCTGTGAGCTGTGTGTTTATTCAAGATAAGATTTAATCTCTAGTTCATGCACTTATACGCAGAAAATATCAGATTAACATTTGTCTTATTTGTAAAATGATAAATCTCTGTTTTTACTCAGTTTCGACATATTCTTGACAAAATCTTTTATAAATTCTTCCATTAACTTTTTCATCCAGTCACTCTTTTTATTCTCATTTATGTTTGGTTTTAACTTTCTTTCATTTATCACCTTTTTTTTTATTAAAGTAGGAAAGCTATTTATTTTTTCATATTTTGTCTCTCATTTCTCTTATTTTATTTTCCGTATACACCCATTTATTCATTCATTTCTTTTGTTTTCATGTTCTTGATTTGATTCCTCGTTCACTTTTTGTTTCATCCTTATTGCATACATTTCATTCTTTACTTCATTTCGTCACTACATAATCTTTCTTTCATTTGTTTATCTTCTCTATATCAACTCTTTTCTAAATTTCTTCCCTTCAGTTTCTTTTCAAACAGCCATATAATTTCTAGGAGGAAATTTCCTGTAAACTCTTTTTATTTCTCTTTTCCGTATTGATAATTTTGTTCTTAATAGCTTTCCCTATTTTTGTTTCACTCCTCTCGTTACCATTATATGTTCTGTTTATCTTCCTCTTCTGTGTACCTAAATATTTTGCAACTCATCTTTGGGATTCTTTCTAATTAAGCAGAACGCAGTGAATGACGCCAGCGTTTGTCTTTTATTTTTCTACACTATCCACCCATCTTTCTTTTTCTCCAGGAACAAGTTATTTTCCAAAATCTAATCTTCAAATTTTCTAAAATATTTAGGGCTTTTTCATGCCAAACAACTTTTGTATTTATATGTAATTTTTGTTATATTTTTTCAACTTGCCGAACTCCCCAGAGTACATCTAAGGCTTGCAAAAATTAAAACAAATTCAAACGATGACAACAACGGAAACAAAACAAAGATAAAATCAAATAGAAAAATACTAAATAAAATAAAGTGAATTAAAGAAAGGAGAGGAAAAGGCTGGAAGAAAGTTTAACGATGATTATTTGCGAAGAAAGATATCCACACGTGCTTCCATCGACCGGTATATTGGGAAATTTACCCAAAGGTATATTCTAATCTTGCCAATTTCCATCGCTTTGCTTTTTCTCTTTATCATCATCATATTGGCACTATGAAAATTTCTCATTATATTTTACCTGCCTTCTAATCCATAAATTCTCTTTTGTCTTCCGTTTTTTTTCCTTCATTCTTTTCTCTCTTGCTAGTCAACCATCTTGGTTCTCTTTTTTCATTCTTTTCTCTTAATCAAACTTGTAATTTTGTTTGGTGTTAAGAGAAAAAAAAAGGACAAATTTAGAAACAAAGCTAATACAGACACACACTATCATGAGAGAGAGAAAGAGAGAGAGAGAGAGGGTGAGAGAGGTAGGGAGGGATAAAGCAAAGTAGACAGAAAGAATGAGGTGAAAACTAGAAGAAAAATAAAGTAAAATATTTTCTTTTAATTCGTAATATTCCACATTTCTACATTTGACCCTCCTTAACCTTATTGAGTAGTTTGATTTATTATTTTTCTTTTATTCCTTTCCTTTCATTTTTTTGTTGCCGTAATCTTTGGATGAAATCACAAGAGTTGGTCGCTGGGTGAGGAAATGATAAAGATAGTGAAAGCGAAAGACAAACGATAAGAATGAGAGACGGGAAACAGGAAAATAGTAGTTAGATATCCTATTCTAAATATTTAGCATTACTCCACCCTATTCACTATTTGTTGCTTTTTTATTCTATTTCCATCCGTTCTCATTTTTCGTATCTGTTACTTTCAAAGTGAAAAATTGAGAGACATAATGTTATCATCTCTACCTTCAAAATCGTGAATCTCTATCAATATATATTTTCTCGGTTTCTTTTATTTCATTTCCATTGCGTCACAAACGCTTTTATTATATACCTTAAAAATGAGTTTTAAGGTATAAAAATCCTAGAAAAATAGAGAATAATGTTGAAAGGATTAGAAGAGTTACAATCACGGGTTGTTAGGATATGTATTCTTATCCTTGCAGTTTTAATAACTACATTTTGACCGATAGATTCTTCACCCTTCCTCAAATCTATAAATTATCCAGCAGTTTTTTTTCTAGATAACTGCAAATAAAATGTTTGAAGTTATCATTAACCCAAAGTATCCATTTTGAAAAATACGAACCTCCCAAAATAAATTTTACTGGATGATTATTTACGCGTCGGAACGACGATGGTGTTTCTGGAACATTTTGCATTCTCGCAGATAAAAAGTATCATCAACCATCCCTATTAACATTAATTTTAAAAGAATTACTCAACATTTTAGGCAGGATTTAGTGTGTGGTACAAA
The DNA here is from genome assembly GCA_964036315.1 of Acanthosepion esculentum. Lineage (NCBI taxonomy): Eukaryota > Metazoa > Mollusca > Cephalopoda > Sepiida > Sepiidae > Acanthosepion > Acanthosepion esculentum. The sequence goes on along the minus strand of OZ038492.1, from coordinate 49,011,351 downwards.
TTCTATCTTATTAGGCGGTGCTATTTGGGTTTGGATTCCCAGTTAATTTTGTGACTTTCTTCAGCGTTAGAAGACGCCGGAACGTTGAGGATGAGCTCTATCGAAAATGGATTGATTCGAAATTGTTTATAATGTTTCAATGTCGTCTTCTAATTCTATTATCGAGTACCTTTAGTGTAAATTGATCTTCATACTGCAATTCTGTTAGAAGTACAGATTTCCTCGCTTATCTATTAGCTGACGGATTCAGACGAATCCAGCCTTATCAAATAGCTGCGAAAGTTTTGACCACACAGGTCAGACTTTCTGATGAAATATTCCCATAAATACGATCGAATACCTCCGCAGATACAGTTTTTTAGGGGGCGGGGTGATATTCACTAATTTAATCTTCAGTGCACAACTTCCACGGATGTTTACAGCTTTATGCAATTTAAAAAATATAAAAAAATAAAAACAAAAGTGATCTTATTGCTTAACTTGGATAGTGCTCAATAACCAATTGCCTTCAATCTTGCCTAAATAATCCTATGATTTGGAAATCTCAACAAGATAATTTATTCTTTGTTACTATTTTTGTTTGAACTTTAAAAACGAGCTATTTTGGCATCTTGAGCGGCAAACAGCCAATTATTCTATTACCATCTGCTGCCTTACTATTTTTCGTTGGAGTGACCCCGCTTCATGTCAAAAGAAGCTATTTAACAAGAGCATTCTTATTTTAAGTAATTAACCTGTCTACATATACCCACTACGTACATTTGAACAGGCATCATTTTGTGGCTTGAATAAGTTATCCAGTTAAACGTTTAGCATTTGAAAGTGTCGAAGCCGATTATTCTTTAGATGACTCCCATTACTGGTAGAGAGTAAACTCTGAGCAATATCTCCTGAGTGGTTCGATCTTTATCAATAAAATCGAAAGCATTCATCAAATCGACAGATCACGATTAATTTTCCCGATTGTCATCTTTATGTAACGTTGACCGAATAAAGTCACCAGAATAGTTGTCATATCTATACAAAGGGGGTCGGGATTGCGATTCGCACAGGTTTTCCTTATTGGTGCCTCAAAACCTTCATATCTGAGCGATATCATTTAGTGTCATCAGTAGTGATCGAAGCGTCAGTTCATCCATAACCGTAATGTTATTATCAAAACTACCTACATTTAAAGCCAATATTAGTTTTAAGTGTCAGTTTAAAATATGCATAAATCCAATGACTCTTTTCTGAAGTGTAGAAGTGGTGTAATTTGCTACTTGAAGACTTAGATATATGTCTTTAGCTTCTAAAACTGTCCCACTGAAGCCACTTCAATTCCTTTTTGGGGAATTTGACGCGTCCAAATTTTCAAGTGGGCATCAGGTGAAATTACAGAGGCATGTTTTATATTTGTTTCTCCTTGACTTGTTTGCTCTTTTATTACTCTGAAGGCAGAACAGATTGATGTTATACATGTGAATTCCCGTTTGCAACTCGGGCAATGTGGTCCGTAGGGTCCCCATTCATTCTACTGTTGAGGTTGGTAGGAGTTGGCTTATGCACCAATTAATTCTGGAATTGGTTCTTTGATTCTTCTACACTAACTCTATCAATTCTGAAAGAGATATGTATGATTGTGTCATTCACAGCTGACTAACACTGAGATATATTCGAAATAGCCAAGCTCTGACAAATTCTGACAAGTAATCATTAAATATATTCGGGAACGTATTGGAAACCCTTACCACAATCCAATGACAATACCAATATTCATGTTGCAACTGTAGATTTCTAGTGAATATCATTGGTTTCTATTTTCCCATAGTCTCCTCCTTGGGATGAAAAAAATGTGACACATTATTTTTCGATGAAAATACTTAGCTGGAATTCTATTAGCCAAATGCACCATCCGATAAGTTCAGTGTTAATAAGTGAATTAAAGTTTATTTTCAGATTTTAATTCATATAAAAAAATGAAGTAAAATACTTAAGTAACCTTTCAGATTCATTGTACAGGTCATCCTGTATATTCTTGTTTATTCTCAACCAGTAATCATCTAAATTGACGGAAGTATTTACGTAACGATTGGAACTTTTACCTAGATAAGAGTATAAGTTCTGTATTGAGGATTCTCAATCATTTTTCTATTCATGATCACTTCTGATGCCTCGTAAGATAAAAGTATTCACAGAAAATATATGAGTAGCAATTCTATAAGTTAAAATGATTTTATATATGCAACCAATTAATCCCAAATAAACATTTTAAAGAAACAAAATAAAGAAAGATAATGTACTTTAGTAACCTAATTTATAATCCTTAAGAACAACAAAAACCTTTCATAATACACACGTGTTTTAAAAAGTATTATTATTGATTTATTCAATACAATGCTTGTGGCTGATGCTGATCATTGTGTTTTTAAATATGTGACCAGCGTGGTCAATAATAAACGTTGACTGTCTCTTTTTACAATGTCAAATCAGTTACGAGTTTTTGTTAGTAAGAAAGTCATACGGCAAAAACATATTCAGCAATGTAAGGTAAGCAATAACGTACAGATTTGCTTTTCCCCAGAATATTTTTCTGTTTTTACATCAGGACCATATCTGGCCTATTATTATTATTATTTAAAAAATCTTTTTGACCTGCATTTGTTTTTATACTCACATGCCGAATGACCTAAGTAAAGGATATGATTTTTGTTATTGTTTCCACTTAATTAAATAAAAGACAGCTATTAACAAAAGAAACTTTTGAAAATGGAAAAATCTGTACGCAGTATATGGTCAGTCCGTGTTAGAATTTTAAAAGATTTCCTGTATCAGAGATTTTGTTTTGCTTTGTTCTTGAGTTCATTTCTTTGTCTGAACCAAAGACCCAACAACAACAGGGACCGTTTTGTTTTTTGTGTAACACATTTGGGTCTCTAGTTGTTTGTATTTGCTTTCTTTTTAAAAAAATCTTCAGAAATAGATTTTTGTTATTTGGAACACTCATGCAAACTTTTTGTTCTGTTTTTGATAATAAAATTTGGGCAATTTGCTTGTATCGTTCGATCTGTTTTGATAGAAAAAAAACAATGGATGATAACAACTCCCTAAACTACAGATTAGGGATTATATTCAAAACAATTTGCATCTGTTTTTAGCCTGTAGTGATGACAGATGCCTCTATGGAGATCCTGACGAGTACAAACTCCGTTTGTACTCATTGTGAGAGTGTCCTGAGATAATGTGATCAATATTTTCAATATATTTGTCACAGAAACTACATTTTGAACCCATAATATTATGAAAGATGTTAGCTTGTTAGTTGCATGTAAGCAGGCTCTTGTGCTGTGCAGCGAGAATAAAACCTCAGTCTCAATTAGCTCCTGGACTCCTTAGCAATAGATGAGTTGCGAAATGATCTAAATCAGCATTTCTAACTCGGAGAAGGAACTGGCTATGTAATAGGCATTTCGATTGGCTTTTTCACTTCTTGTTTTAGTTTTCCTCCTGATTTTGTGGCACTTTTATCTACTTCACTGCTATTTTCAAGATTTAACAAGAATTCTATCGCATATTTATGGGCTTCTTTGCTATAGAATAAAGCATTATTATTATTATCCATATATTTGTTTAGACACGGCAGATGCTTAATGGTCATCCTTGAGGAATTATTGACAGTAAGAAAGAACAATAATCTGAAATATGAGTGATTATCATTCTTATTATTTTGTGATGCTGAAAATTGTCTAAATCTAAACTTTTAGGTTTGAGTCCTTCTTCAATAATTTGAATTTTCTTTCATTCCTTGAAATATAACCAGTTTATCATTGGTATAGTTTCATTATGTTAACAATGATTTTATATACACACGGTGATCAACGTGGATTGCCTTGTTTCTTTTTTAGTATTAAGACTTTTTCACTTGCTTTTAGCCTCTCATCAGAAAGTATTAGAAAGATTTGGCCATAAAAGGTTAATTCAGTTTAGTAGATATATTGTATTTGTTTGGGCTTTTACCCTATCATATGACACCAACTTTCCTTTATACTTCCGCACACTCCGCAGTATTCTTAGATATCAGTAATGCTTGAATAGTTTCGGCTTTCCACAGATTCCAAGATTTAAATCTTCTCCAATGTTTGCTGCAAGGTTCTCCGTTCTAAGCGCTCTATAAATGATGGGGTAAGTCATTACTGTTGTAATCAAAAATGTTCAGCTTTCTGGTGAGGTGCAACTTTTATTTTTTCAATTTTAGTAAGGCCTACTGGAACAGCGATATCTAATATGAGGCGAATCTATTTTTACGATGAATATATCTGATCATTGAGAATGGGTTGTGTGAAAATCCCATCACTAGTTTGGTTTTCATGTAATTTTAAGACACAACTTAGTTGTAGTTTTTAATGAACCTATTTTCGAAACAATGCGCAGGTCATTTCTTTTGTAATACCTTTTCTTTGCATCTCGAATTCTCAATAGACATTTTCTTCCCACAGGTGGCTTACGGCTTTTACGTTTATCTTCGAACTATTTTCGGTAATTTCTTTGTAATTTCTAACTCGTGGTTAATTTCCCTTTAATTTGGTGAGTTTTCTGCTAGTCAGTTGATACTCAAGTTAATACAATTTTCATTACTTATGGGTCATATTTCTTCTTTACATAAAATCTATCAAGACTACGAAATATGCAATTCAACAAAGGAACACGAATTCTGTTTTCTTGACACCTATTAGCTCTCATTATAGTGTAGTATTTGTTCTACTCCTGTGCCGTGATTCTGCATTCGAACAGTTCACGGAACAGTTCACTGCTCCCACTACATTAACATGGAAGGTGTTGTGAGACCAATACTTCCCTACATCATGGACTATCCCAGTACTATATTATTATGTGAATGGTAGTATCATGGGCGTAGTAGCACCAGTAATGCGCAGCCGCGTACAATACCAATATCGGACACCACTGGATAGTAAGCTCTGCTTACACTATTCTTTGTAACTTTTCTGTTTAATATATCTTTCTTACCTCTAACCCGTGTTTCGTGTTTTCCTTCCGTGGCCCCTACTTCGGGTCCACATCAGTGGCGACAGAGGATTCGAGACACGCACCCACATCTAAACCCCAAAGCCGCAGTCCCACATCAGTGGCGACAGAGGACTCGTTTAACCCCACTGGTTCCCACATCAGTGTTGAACTAGAATTTGAGCTGGCATTACTACATCAGCGAACGAAACGCAATAAACGAGCAACCAAGTATCGAGAACGACTGCTTACAAAAAACCCAGCTTGTGCACAAAACAAACTGACAAACTCAAGAGCTCGAAGTTCTACGGTTGACTCAAGTTCAAAAAACTATTCACCAAGTCGCGCATTTAGAAAAGTTTTAAAATTTGTTTATGAAATTGATTTGAATTCCTACAAATCTCGTGCATAATAATTACCCTCCCCTCAAATTGATTGAGGTGAGTTTTTGTTTCTAAAAAAAAAAAAGCAAAGCAAATTCTCCCAAAAGAAGGAAAAAAAATCCAGTGTATTTATTTTTTTGCTAAGTGATATTTTTCTCCCCAAACTTCTAAAAAAAAATATAATAAGTGTGGAGAAAATTTAAATGGTCACATTGAAATTAACGGAACAACAGTATCTTGAAAGATCTAAACCAGTAAGTAGTTCTTATTAATTTTATTAATTGACTACTAGATTTGGTACATGGGTTTTCACAGCAACAGTAATTGCTATTTATTTCTGTTTTGTGTGTTCTTTCATTACTTGTCTACATATTATCTAAATATGGATGAATTCCAAAAAATAATTGTCCAAATGTTAAATGTCCAGATGGACCACCAACAAAAATCAGATGAAAGACAGCAGAAATTGGAAGAAAGATTCCTCAAATTACAGTCGGACCAACAAACAGAACAGAAACTTCAACAACAAAAAAGCGAAGAAAGACAGAAACTCCACCAACAACAAATCAGACGAAAGACAACAACAATTGTTTACGGAGTTACATAAACAACAAATAGAATTCCAACAATTTACACTTCAGAAAACAGAACTACAGCAAAAAAATCTTGAAGAATTACTTGTAAATTCATGTAACGGCTCTAAAAATTCTGAAAAAGATACGACATTTTCCCAGAGTACAATCTACATCTCGATTGAAACATTCGAATACGTACCAGAGGAAGACAAAACATTCGAGGCGTTTTACAGGCGTTATGAAGATATTTTCAATGTAGACTGTGAACAATGGCCTGTTATTAAGGAAACTGGGAGCTATCGAACATGTTAGGTTCATAGACTATATATTACCCAAGAAAATTACGGACCTGAATTTCTCAGAGACTATTAAGCTCCTAACGGAACTATTCGGGCCTAACATAACCTTGTTCCACAAACGTTGGAAATGCCTGAACACAGTCAAGGACAGCCAGCAAGATTTTCTAACGTTTTCAGCATCGGTAAACAAGCTCTGTAATGATTTCAAACTAGCCGAGCTGGCTGCCGACGATTTTAAGTGCTTAATATTCGCACAAGGTCTAGTATCAGTAGAAGACGCCGAGGTCAGACGTCGGGTACTTACCAAACTCGAAAACGTACAGGGATCGACTCTCCAAAAATTAGCAGAGGATTGTCAAAGAGTAATTTCTGTCAAGTGTGACTCAAAAACGGTCGAGGAATCAGGTGTGGCTCAGATTAGAAAAATCAGAAGCAACCTAACGTCTTATGCCCCGCAAAAAGACAAAAGGCAAATCTCATGTTCTAAATCCCGCAATAAACAAAATACGAATAGGATAAAGAAACCTTCCGGACCATGTTACCATTGTGGAAAATGGCATTGGATGAAATTCTGTCCATTCAAGAAGAAAACATATTGCAAAAATTGCAATAAAAATGGTCATAACTTAACTCAGTGCTGGTACGCCAACAAGACGAGGAAACACAAAAGTAAAATTAGGCAAGCCCAATCAGACAACATAGTCGAAAGGAATTTAAGAAAATACGTGACTGTTGATATTTTCAATAACTCTATAAAATTCCAGCTTGATTCGGGTTCTGACCTCTCGATTATCAACTGGCGTACTTGGCGAAAGTTAAACAAGCCGACCCTATTAAAAACGGATAAAACAGCAAAATCCGTAACTGGCGAGATTAACATCTTAGGCCAGGTGATCCTTACAGTAACACTAAATGGAGTTACCAAAAAGCTGAAAGCCTACGTACTTGATAAACTCATTCCACGGCAAGCGAAGTTCAAGAAAACCGTCTCGCTTCCTAAGAAATATTTTAATCCTGGCGACAAAGTCCTCTTTAAGGCTTACATTAAACAACATAACATTCTGGTAAGTAGGTAACATCAAACAGAGAATTGGCGAACTGGTCTATATTGTCCAGGGACCTAAAAATACCCACAAACGCCATATGAACCAGCTCTGATGTTTGAAGGAATCTGAGGAATCACCACAAAATATCTGCGAAGAGCCGATCGATGTAATATTCGAACATTTTGATCTTGACACGCCCCAAGTCTCTCCGGAAATACGACGCTCGGGGAGAAAGAGAAAATTTACTCAACCACTCGACGTGAATACCAAGAGGAAGAGGTATTAACAGTTTTACTTTTTTTTTCTTCCTTCAAGAAAAAAGAGAGAGAGAGAGAGAGAGAGAAAAAAAGAGAGAGAGAAAAAAAGAGGAAAACTCTTGGAAGTGGGGGTGTTGTGAGACCAATACTTCCCTACATCATGGACTCTCCCAGTACTATATTATTATGTGAATGGTAATATCATGGGCGTAGTAGCACCAGTAATGCGCAGCCGCGTACAATACCAATATCGGACACCACTGGATAGTAAGCTCTGCTTACACTATTCTTTGTAACTTTTCTGTTTAATATATCTTTCTTACCTCTAACCCGTGTTTCGTGTTTTCCTTCCGTGGCCCCTACTTCGGGTCCACGGTAGTATCATGGCAGTAGTAGCACCAGTAATGCGCAGCCGCGTACGATACCAATATCGGACACCACTGGATAGTAAGCTCCGCTTACCCTATTTTTTGTAATTTTTCTGTTTAATATATCTTTCTTACCTCTAACTCGTGTTCCGTGTTTTCCTTCCGTAGCCCCTACTTCGGGTCCACATCAGAAGGGTTGGAGTATTTTGACACCTGTGTGGCAGTGGTCGCGAAAACTGGACAGTCTGTTTTTTCCTCAGCCAATATCGATGCGTATATGCACCACATGTTAAATCAACCACATGTCATATCCTACCTCCATGTTAGGATAAAAAACAGGATCAGAATGTGGTATCCCTGCGATCTATGTAAAAGTGTTCGCGCGTGCGTGTGTATTATATAGTTGCAGTTATAACACTACTTTTTGTAAATGCAGAAACTGGACTGACTGAGTTTTCAGGTTAGTATAATAGTTTATACTTAGAGATCATATGAGACATTTTCAATACTTCAGTACACTCCTCGGTATAATAAAAGTTTTTGTTTTCTCCCGTTCATCCTTTTGGCTCAGCTAATCCCTTTTACGTATCAAAATTTCTTCACTTATCTGACACGATATAATTATCTAATCTCTGGCTTGGGATGGAGGATTCGTTTCAATCTCAAAATCTCAGATTCTTATTTATCCGTATACCTCTAGTTTGTACGGTCAAATTGTAGTCATTGGCGTAGTTTGTAGTCGATTACTTTTCTCACCATCATGTCTATTTTTGTGATCTTACGGTGTTGGCTTCCTACATTCATTTAGTTCCTCTATAGCTCTACATAGTCTCCATTTGTATATAGAATTCAGAATCAATAGTAGTTAATTAATTTCTAAATATATGTGATAAAAACAGCAACGAACCATGGTTTTTATAAATCTTTTTTTTCAGCCTTTACTTTTTGTTTACATCTTTTTATTTAAAAAAAATAAAAACGAGTACAAATTTTGGCGAGATTTTTGCACTCGCAGCATGAAAAAACAACAAAAACCCCAAACAAACAAAGTAAATAACAACCTATAATCATGTTCAAGAAACTCGATAAAGTAAAACAACGCCACGATATGGCCATGGAATATAAAGCGCCTAATCTACAGGTGCGCTGAACGACCTATATAACGCGAGTTTGCCCCGGGAGAAAAATGGAAAGAAGAAAAAGAGAAAGAACAATGAAATGGCGTGAAAAATGAATTCTTCCAATTTTCTTAGTGAAATTTCATTAATCAAGCTCGAAATTTTTCAGTCACGTATTCTGATTATATTCTCTTTTCCAAATTTGTTTAATATTTCATTACTTTTCCTTTTATTATATTTATCCTAACTTTCTTTAGTTTATTCATTTCTTAAAACTTGACTTTGTTTCTATTTCATTCTTTCCTGCTTTTTATTCTTATTGTTTCTCAGTTTCTCTCAACTTTCATTCATTCTTTCTTTCCTCGGCTCCTTAATACTTTTTTCTTTTTAACTTTAATCTGAATAATTTCTTCCTGTTTCTATATTTATCATTTTCCTTTCCCCCTTTGTATTTTCTTTCCATTACTTTTTTCTTTACGCTACCATCATATACATTCACCATTTATATCGTCAAATTTCAAAAATATATTTCACGTAAATTCTGCATACCAATGTGAATATTGTTGCAATATTTTGCAACAATATTCACATTCGTCGTCGTTGTTTTTTGTTTTTTGCAATGTATGTATGCATTATTTGACCACTGTTACGTTATGTCGGTCTATATAAATAATGATAATATATTTCTACTAGCATTTAACCAATGAAGTTGACTCATTCTAAACATATGAAAGAGAAACGAACAGATTGACGGGAAAATGATTTAAGCCAAGCTGATGCCCCAAAGGCGTTTCTACTTTTGAACAATGATATACACACGTTTGAACTCGATGATACTGTTTCCTTCATATAACAATATTTCAATTATTGAATATATCGTCACTGATAGATTCGTGTCAACTTTCAGTGGATATTTTGACTTTTGATTAATTAAAATGCAGGATACCTTAGATTGTAAAATAATATGTCACAACAAAGTTGATTATATATAACAGAGGCTCTTAATTCGAAACGACATAGCTTCCAAGGGGCCCACGTAAACAATATATATATATATATATATATATATATATATATATATATATATATATATATATATATATATATATATATATATATATTGGCTCGTCACAGGTAGTGTGAAACATCTTTAATTCGGAGCCGTGTCATAATTCATATAATTCTCAAATTTTATATAATATTAATTTCAAAAGTAATGTCATTCACCGCTATAATTGGTATATCTACATAGAGTTTAGTAACGAAACTTATTTCAACGCATATCCCACACATGAAAAACAAAACTAATTCATTTCAAATTAATTTCGAAGAAGAAATGCAGAATGCTAAATGTTTATCTTATCCCATAACCAGTGAATATCACAACATTGCTGTTTTGAGAAACATTGCGTGTCTCAAAACAGCAATGTATGACTGCATTGTCAAATGAATGTTTGAAGCCATTCAAATATAAATTTTTTTGAAAGAACACCAAAAAAAAAAAAATTAAATCTCTAGAGTAATTAAAAAATAAACACTGTGATTATTTTCAAGCAATAAAAATATTGGTTCAGAAATTTAGCATCCAAGGAGATAATGATTTTTTGGCGTCTTATGAGAATTCGAATATAACTGCAAAAGCTAGGAAGTCCCAAAATATTTTCGAACTGTAATTTTGTCAGCAGAATTTGTTAGAATTTCGCAATTGCAGTGGAAATTACTTATGCCATCACCTTTAAAAAAACATCAATGTTGATACGCTTTGATGAAATAACTTAGGATATACGAAAACACATAATCGATCAAGTGTAAGTAAAAATGTTTGCTCACAACATTTATTAACTTTTAGCAATAGCGAAGTCATTCTATTGGTTATGTCAGGTTTCCTGATGGCAATCAGCTCAGAGAGAAAATACTTAAAAAAATGTTAGACACGTAAAGTGAAGCTACTTTCAAAGAGGTTACTCATTTCAAGGAAAGCAATATTCCATTCAAAAATATAATAATAATTTACTTAAGTAGCAATGCGGATATTGGGATCTATTCTCCAAAGTGGCTATGACTGCTATCCTTGAAACAAATAGCTTTTCAGGATTAAAATATAGGCCGTCAAATGAGAGGGCAATTTCCATGTCTAGGTTCGATTAATAACTGTCAGATGTAATGTATGTATGTTTAGTATTTGAAAGACTTCCACGAAGACGTGCAAGCTCGGTTCAGCTATCTACTAGATATGATGATATCAGTTTAATTGACGATTCCTGCTACAAATATTGCTTTACAGGAGAGTCTCATTGAATTACAACGTGAGGAAATAGCTCAAGCAAGATTCAGAGATACTACAACTACAAAGATGAATGAAATTCTGAACGTTTGGGAAGGACTAGTAAGAAAGTCATTACAGTAACAGTGATTATTGGATCATTTGTCAGTTTCACCCCCACCCCAAACTTGGAAGAATCTTGCAGATATTGGGTTGTGATTAGGAAATAGACATTACAAGAGGTTGCTTGCTCGGAACAGCAAAGATGCTTCGGAAAATATTGGATTCAGCCTGTCGGTGAAAAGAAGAAATGATCGGTTTATTTTCTTAACCAACATAATATGCATAATAATAATAATAATAATATAATAATAATAATAATAATAATAATAATAATAATAATAATAATAATAATAATAATAATGATGCCATTTCTAACCTTAGGTCCCTGGGCGGGATCTAGAAAGAAATGTGTAAACGCCAGATATCAAAGAAAATAATAATAATATGTTATGAGCACCAACCAGACACAGTTACTCAAAATAACTATGTAACTATACTCTGGGACATGCCAATTCAAACTGACAGGGAAATAAAAGCCAAAAGACTTGATATTATCATAAAACAACAATAAAATTCAGGAAGTGTATGCTTATTGACATAGCAGTACCATCTGAGAGAAACACCTCCAAAAACAAGGACCTGGAGATCGAGATTAACAAGATGTGGGGAATGAAGACTGAGACTGTACTAGTAGCTCTGTGCATTGTGAGAAAAGGAATGGATAATTTTACTAACAGTGTCCCAGGTAACATAAAGATACATGTTGCCCAGAAGATCGCCCTACGAGGAACATCCAATATCCTAAGAAAAGTGCTATCAATTAAATCACAATTCTCCTAAATGCCTAAGGACCATAGTTTGGACGCAGCTCTACAGGATTCAAAGCAGGAAACATACACTAATAATAATAATAATAATAATAATAATAATAATAACAACAACAACAACAACGACGACGACGACGACGGCGGCGACGACGACGACGATGATGATGATGATGATGATGATGATGATGTAGTATCACAGCTATAGACATCTAAGCACTGAGGGATAGGCTAAAACATTTGATATTGTTCCTTTATGATCCCTGATTGGATCATTAATACATTAAAATATCTCCGCTTCTGATTAATATTTTAATACTTCAAGTTCATGGTGAAATTAAATATGACAACTTACATCTCAACTGAGGAATATTTCAATTAGATCCTCTTTCGTCTGTTATTCTCTATTTCCCGTATCATATGAAACAACTCAACTCATCACTATGAGATATCTGATAGATTCTTTAATCTTGTATTTGATATCAACGATTAAAATTGTTTTTAAAAGTGATAATGAATGAGAGGGGTTATTAATAGAACAATAAAAATTCAATGGTGATAACTTTGTCATAACTTCAACTTTTCTTGTACAATTGTAACCGGTGTTTGTTGTATTTCTCCTACCAATATATAAAAGATTCTATCGATAAAACCATTATCTAAAGAAGTCCTTTCGAAGAACGAAACGTGCAACAAAAGAGTCTGTTTCATGTTGTCATTCAGTTACTCACTATTAGCTTGACATATAAATTTGTATATCATATCTTCCAAGAAGAATTATATAAATATCTTAGTATACAAAGAATCCAACGTGCAAAAATGAAAGAAAGAACAGTTTTCTGTGAGTAAAGGCAATAAATTAAATTAAAAAAGTAAAGTTCTTAACACTTTAGTCGCATCTGTTGTGACATACACTCTCAATGTGATAAATATATGAGAAAAGGCTTTGATATGAATCACATTCACCATTCCAATGCCGAACTTGCTTAGAACACATGGATTTAGAGGACTGACCCAACTATAACTCATCTACAAGAAGATAACCATAAGTCTTATTAGGTATATTGAATTAACGAAGGTTTAGAAGCTAAAGCTTGTTTACCAGTGTGGATTAAACAAAAAGTTACATTCAATTATCAAAGAAAGCAGAAATTTTAAACGGGATCATCTACAACTATATAAATAATGTGAAATGACAAACGTAGAAGCCAAAAAACATTAAAATAATAGGCAAAAAATAAGGTCGTAAATAAAGCTAAAATTAATTTGGGAACAAAACCCCCACATAGCTTATACTCACTGCAAGTACAAGAATCTGATGTTGGCATAAATCTGATCCATAAGTACTGTAGTTGAGTTTTTTTTTGGTTGAAACCAAAAACAAACGGATTCATCGTTACCGCGCTCAGGATCAAAACTTGCCAACAAGATACTACCAGGCGTATATTTTAATGAATGGCACACATTTAAAATGTCGCGTTTGTATAAACGCTGAGAGAACTATTGAATATCTAATATCTGGGAACTCTATCCTATTCACAAATGAATTTAAATGTAGACATTATAGGGAAATATCTGCATTAGAATATATGCCAACATCATATTTTACCCTATACAGAAAAAGTAGAAGGAATGAAAATTGTTACAGATGTTAGAAAGATTAATTGAATTGTTTTTACAGCTTATCAGACTTATTAATTTGGCTCTCCGATTTCCAAATGCAAGGCATGTCCATCGTATCACCCACACATTCTAGCTTACTGCATTCCCAAGCGCACTGAGTAATGGATAGCGGCTCGGAATGAGAAATCGGAGAGCCGAGTTCGAATTCCACTCGAATCCATTACATTCATTTGCGTACTAATACCCCTGAGAAAGGTATGAACCCACTTCTCCAGCTATGGGTTAATATCAGGACAGACCGAGTTCTATAGCGTTGGGTGGCAACTGGTCTACCGTAGAAAGAAATGACAGCCTACTGCGGGATAAAAATCTGCCTCCTCAGATACCTTTAAATGATTTTTCAAACGAAAGCTTATATAACCTGTAGCCCTAACTATACAAGCAAATAAACCAGATGACATAGGAAGACTTCAAAAGAAATGTGATATTTCATTGACGTAGCCATCCTATTTGATAAAAACATCTTAGCAAAGATTTTGACAAAATTTCAAAATATGAGCACCCAGGTTTAGACATTTCAAAACTTTTGCATTTAAATTCAACCTATATTTCAGTAATAATAGAAATATTTTTAATGCATAATGATTCACAGGTTAAGAAAATCCCAGGAAACTTTTACTAAGATACGAAAATTGTGCTCATCTAATTTCAAAACGGGTATATGTAAAATCCCAATTTTAAATGAAACATGCAAAGAACGAATATTCAAAATGAAACCACTAGTTAACTGTCCGCCAAATGCATAAACCATCGAATAACAAAATACATCAACATCAGTTGAATACGTTCATTACATTGACTTTTACTAATAAACACCACTATCTCCTCGTGATAACATCCTCCATAACTTTATTCTTTAGCTAATAAGAACAGCATCTTAATTGCTATAATTACTCATCTGCTTCCCATTGCCCATGACTTTCTCATTATCACGCCCAGTTTTATTGTATTTTCTATGATTCTTCTAAACTTTCTCCTGTCACCTCTAATAACGGAACTTCCTTCAAGAAAACCACTCCTCTTCTTTGATTTACTTTTTGATAAGACTGCTGCCTAACATCTTGGCCTAATGATTTAGCGATTAAGGAGATCGCTATCGACACCGCACTGATTGGGTGATTAGGATTAATTCAAAAATCTCCGGCGAACAGAGCAAAATTTTAAGAAAAAATTGAAAATGAAAGAAAGAAGAAAAATAATAATGGAGATGGTAGAGGAGATAAATAGAAAATATGTAAGAAGAGAGTAAAAACGAAAGGAAATTTTAAGAAAGTAAAAACAATGAAAAAGAAACATAGATGAAAAGAAGAAACGTAAAGGAAGAAAGGCAAGAACAACTAAAAGCATAAAAGAAGTTGGATAGTAGAGAGAGAGAGAGAGAGAGAGAGAGAGAGAGAGAGAGAGAGAGAGAGAGAGAGAGGAGAGTGGAAAGGGGAGAACGTAACACCGGAAAAGAACTTTATCGACAAAAGGAGTAAAATAAACAGTTAAAAAGAGAATAATAAATGAAAAGTGATTTATGAAAAGTGATGGAAATAATACTAAATAAAGAAAACATAAATAAATAAATAAAAGAAATAGCATCACATACAAAATACAAAAGATACGAATTTATATACAAAGATAAATAAATAAAAAATGAAGGGAAGAAAAACAATCTAGAAAGGGAAAGGGATGAAGGATTTAAAAGAAAAACAAGTGAAAGATAAACATGATGAAAGGGAGAGAAGATATAACGTTCAAAATAAAACTGAAAAAGAAAAAAATTAAAGGCAAAGAATAACTGATGTCAAAGAGATGAGGGAAAATTAGGGAGTTAATGAATATTGAGAAGTCAAAGGCGGAAGAAAAAAAAGAAGAACTATTAAAAATAATTTTTTCTTCAAATCAATGGTACTACTATTACTACTACTACTACTAATAATAATTGTTAAATAATGACAACTATGGAAAGTGCATCTAACCGCCAAAGATCAAATAGAGAAAATAAAAACGGATTTACTATTCGTCATAGCTATGATACTGCTGAACTATCATGGGGAAAATAAGTATTCAATACACGCTGCAAAACTCAGTTTGTTGCCATATTTACCTAAATACATAGTAAATAATTAACACCCCACCAAAAAAATTACACCACTTATAAGTTATATTTTTACAATAATAAATTTGAGCGAATATTTCATAGCCAAAACATTCATAACATTATCAATTATTAAAGTTATATTTAAAAAGATGAAAGGAAGATATTCAATACCCATTCATAAGAGGAGTAAACTAGTACTATTGGCGAATGTAAAGTTCAAAGTGTTTGTTTCTCAACATCATTAGGTAAACGCTCTAAGAAGTCGTTAATATTCTTCCTAATCATCGTCGCAGGAATGATAATGTCAAAATTCAAGTAATATTCTACAGACCTCGGAGATACTACTATCAGTTTTTACTATATCTTCATCCATCTTCGTTTTTGCTATATCTTCATCCATGCATAGTTGGTTAGGTAAGGTGTAAGGAACGTGACTCGACAGTGAACTGACCTTTCTCTGGTACCCCACGAAATGTTTCCAGTAATGCTCTAAGCAGGATTGTCATAATGGTAAAAAAGTAGCTTGCAAACAGTTGGTAGAACATCTCCATACATCAGCGACTAGAGTTGGATTTTAGTTGAGCAACGCTCTTCGGCAGTAATATTTTTGATCTTGCAGAGTTTGAAAATACCGCTTTTGAAAAAAATCAGAAGAGGAAACGCATCTAATGAGCATTTATTTAAGTCATATATATATATATATATATATATATATATATATATATATGCATGTATATATATATATATATATATGCATGTATATATATATATATATATATATATATATATATATATATATATATATATATATATATATATATATATATATATATATATATATATACACCATTGTGTAAATTAATTGAAACAACCGATTCAGTTTCCTTTCTTTCACCAAACGGTCAATTTTAGACTCACTGGGGTAACAGGGTGTAATCGATTTCTATTTTTCAGAGATTAGGTCATTTGCAGTGGTGTGCATTAATATGAATCTATTTTGGGATGTATGATGAAATTTGTTTGGTCCCCAAAAATAATGCGTCATCCGTGATTGCATCATATTATATTTCGCCCAGACACTAGTGTCCCGACTTTCGATTAGTTGTCCTACGGCCACTGTCTGCGATTATCATTACTCCAAGGAGACGTAAGAAAATTGTAACGTTGCACAAATATACTGGCAAGCCTTACCAGTGATCAAATCAAAGTACTATAGTACTGGCCCGGAAAATCTCCGGATTTAAATCCAATCGAGAATCTGTGGTCATCTGCAAGGAACGAATTCGTGGAATGGACATAAGTAGTATTAACATGTGCACTGGGTCATGTTTCATTGGAAACATACGAAAAACGTAAATAATAACGGAATTATTCATTTTGTTTCTATTAATTGGCAAAAGGGTGTGTGTGTGTGTATATATATATGTGTGTGTATGTATGTATGTATATATATGTATATATATATATGTATATATGTGTGTATAAATATATATATATATATATATTTATATATATGTATTTAAGTATATACGTATATGTATATAATAAAAATAATGATAATAATAAAGAAGAAGAAAACCTTAAATGTTCATTTCGGTTATAATTTATTTCGTGAATACCGAAATATTCAACTCTTGAGACTGAAATCTCTTAGTAAATGGAAATAATACACTGGACTGATATATTAGATTGACAAGGCGAAGGGAAAGCAAGAGAGAACATATGAGAGGAGGGGAAGGAGAGAAGTGATGGACGGACATGATCTTCTAAAAAGATGAGATAGTGTGAGGGTATGGAAAAGAAAGGGAAGAAGGATGTAATGAATGGATAGTAGTAAGCCTAAACAGACTGACCCGGCCAAGAATTTTCCCCTCAAAGTTTGGAACTTTGTTTTTATAGTAAATTGAGCGATATGGCCTGTTATTTGAGGCAAGAGAAACCAACCCAAATTCCAAATTAGTTAGTCTAATAAAAGGGTCCTTAATACAAATAATAAATAGAAATTTTAATAATGATCAAAATATCAAACATAACTGAAGGGATTTTAAATGCAGAGAAATAAAACAAATAAATTTAGAAAAATAAAAGTAAAACAAAGAAAATAAAATTAAAAAAATGAACGGTTACTTTAGAAATATCAGTGTGATATGCATGTTCAAGACAGTCATAGATCCATCTACATATGAAAAATACACAGAAAAGACACAAAGTCGTGTGATACGCAATACACATTCGCACCTACGTGTATACATACATACATACATACATATATATGAATGTACAACCATATGTGCTATTATCCATATACATTTCATCGTTTATAAAGTTAACATAATAACAGAAAGATCCATAGAAGGGGAGGGGTATGACAAAAGTAATTCGAACCGGAAGGAGTAAACATTATTGTTGGATTAGCTCTCACCTGCGTTCGTATAGGCCTAAAATATATTTATTGACATGTCAACATTTAGACATTGCCTCTGACTTTTCGTTTAATAATATTTCTCGGTCATGGGTATGAGACTCTGGTCAGTTTTCCCTCTTGGCATAAGCTTCTACCAAAGCTGTAAAACTTGACATTTCTCAAAATATTCTATTTCAGGTTAGGGCATCTATTATTTTTTCTTTTTAACTCCCACATATGGCTGGCGATTTTGGTACGGTACCTGTGTTTTTCCAATATAAATGAAGATTTGTGTTTGTACCAAATTTACTAAAATATACCTTCAGTGCATCTCACGTAGACCTAGATCTGCTCGCTGTCATCTTCCACTTCTGCCTTATAGATCGCTCCTTCAGTATAACAGGCAACATCCAACGGACATTTGCCTTTATCCCTGCAATTAGAAGCGTTACTATTGGCGCTACTGCTCTGAGCATTCGTCTGGAAATTATTTGTATTGTCTTTTTTTATTATGTTTTCCAAAATACTAAAACTTATTTAAGATTCTGTGTAATTCAGAAGACTTTGGGAAGTGCTTTATAATCAGTTAAAAATATCTTTCCTATATTAATTTTTAATTCCAAATTAAATATAAATAGAAAAAGAAATATAATCGGGTTTAACCCCCTTTGGATTTGGTCACCGAAAAAGATTAGTTTATATCACTATATCAACGGGTCATAGGGGCCTGCAAAATGATTCGACACAGTGTGGGTGCAGTTGAAAGGGTCCGCCAATCAATGACCCGACGGAAGCGTGCGTGTATACATACAAGTAGGTATATGTTTATTATGTTGTTTGTGCGTGCACATGTGTGTATATTTTTATAAACAGATGCATATATGTGTATGTGAATTATATATATATATATATATATATGTGTGTATTTGCATGTACATGTAGGTGTATATATGTGTGTATATATATATGTGTGTGTGTGTGTGTGGACCTGTGTTTATTTGCAGGTATGTATGTATATATGAATATATTTCTTCTTGTAGTTATATGTTTGTGTATATATATGTTTGTATATATAGTTGTTATATATGTGCTTGTTTATATATTTCTGCGCTTGTATATGTATGGGTGTGTATGCGTAAGTACGTATGTGCGTGTGCGGATATATATATGAGTGTGTATATATATATGTATATATATCGGTTTATGTGTATATCTTAGTGTTTTTAATGAATTATCTATGCTAACTATAATCTACTTTTGTTTGATAGTGGTTTTAAAATTGCCTGTGGACTTAATAATCAACAGTTATTTTTTGTTATATTGTAATCGTGTATGGATTTTATATCCTTTATAGTCATTTGAGTAATATTGTCAGTATATGTGTAGTAATATATATATATATATATATATATATATATATATATATATATATATATATATATATATATATATATACTTCGGTAAATCGAATCGAGTTCTCTCAGTCACTGTGTGTTTATCTAAATATAAATACGCTTAAATTCACCTTCTTCTCTGCCGTGCGCTAACGGCTTCAGGGTAAAATTTCCGACTGACGCGAATTCAGCCGGTTTTCGATTCTAGCCAGAGGCAACCGGACATCTAGCCACACTGATCAGCGAAACAGTCTGTCTGTGGATGTCAATATATATATATGTATGTATATATATGTTTATTTTTTAATTTTTTATATTACTGTGTAGGTTATATATTTGTACTTGTGTAAGTGTACTCATGCGTATATAAGTATATATGAGATATTTATATATATCTGTGTCTTTATGTGTTTTCTTTTTTTAATATATTAGCTGGTTTTATTTTATTTTAAATTTTGCATTTTGCCTGGACATTTGAACTTGTTTTTTTATGTGTGTGTATGCGTATATATATATATATATATTTCTATCCATTTCTATTTATTTTAGTGTCTTTTTTCTTTGCGTTGTTCTTTGCGTTGTTCATTGACGAATATTTGTTTTTCTATTCTACCCCTCTTAAATTTTATCTATTGAACCCTTTTTATTTATATATCTTTGCCCATGTAAGTAATATTGTAATAGTCTGTTTGAATTCGTTTACTAACACTTTCAAATTTGAATATTTGTTGGTGTGTATATGTGTGTATCTTTACTAATGTATGCATGTATGATCGCTTATATATGCCTTTTATTGTATGTATATGTTGTCTGTTTTTTGAGGGGCATGCACATATATTTCCTGTTTCGTTGGTGTTTTGTGTGTTTACATATATAAATATGTTTATGTTTGCGTATGTATGTCTTTATATATATATATATATATATATATATATATATATATATATATATATATGTGTGTGTTTGTTTGCATATGTGTATGTGTGTGTGTGTTTGCATATGTGTATGTGTGTATATATGTATGTTTGTGTATTTCTGTATGTATATATATATATATTTGGTTTGTTTATTTTTTATGTTGCTGTGTGGGTTGATATATTTATGTTTGTTACTGTGTGTGTATATATGCATATGCGTATGCGTGTATGTATATATGTATGTGTGTGTATGTGTATATATGGGTTTATATATGTATATGGGTATATGTGTGTGTATATGTTTGTGCGTAGGTATGCTTTTGTGTGTTTCTGTCTGTAGTGAAGAATGTATGTATATGTCTATATGTATTTTTTATTTTCTTTCACATATTGTTATATATTTGTACTCGTGTTTGTGTACTAGTGCGTATATAGGTATATATGGGATATTTGTATATATTTGTGTGTTTGGGATTTTTTTTTTATATATTAGATGGTGTTATTTTTATGCGTATATATCTATTTTTCTGTCAATATCTGTATGTTTTAGTGCCTTTTTTCCTTATGTTGTTCATTGATGAATTTTTGTTTTTCTGTTCGGCCAATGTTGAACTTTATTCAACCGTTTTTATCTATATATCTTTGCCCGTATAAGTTATATTTTAATAGGATGTTAGAATTCGTTTAATAACACTTTCAAACTTTAATATTTCTTGGTGGGTGTATGGGCATGTCTTTGTCAATGTATGTGTGTGTATGTGCGCGTCTTTGTCGGTGTGTGTGTGTATGGTCGCTTGTGTGTGTCTTTCATTGTGTGTGTATGTTGTCGATTTTTTAAGGGTCGTGAACATATTTCCTGTGTTTATATATCTAAATATGTCTGCGTGTTTGTGTATTATAATCTGATTTTGTATGCATTGTCTTTTGTAAGATTTCACCCTTTCTTGCCCATATCTTCACTTCAAATGTATCTAAGTTGTAACGGAGTTCAGAGCAGCATTAGATCTTAACGTTTATTCCAACTTAATTTCAATAAAAACAAAATAAATAGAAAAATATATGTACTTTTTTCCACAGTTTCTTCTTTAAATAATTTTATAATTTTAAACTTAATATAGATTAAATTTAAAATTTAAAATTGGTAATTTTGAATTTTATAGTATAATTTAATATTCATTAGTTAGAATGAATTCTATTTTAGTCTAACCCTAACATTAAAGCATTAAATAATTATTATAACCAAAGTTCGTTGAAAAGTTTTTTGAATTCCCATATACTTGTATTTTGATTGGTCATTCCAGCTTATGTAACAGCGTTTCCCCTAGCGAGGGGTGTTTGATTGATTTGAACCTTTTAAAATCCTTTATTCTACATTCAACACCAACACTTGATAAGACACCAAAAGTGTTGAAAGAAAATGGCTATTCTTGTAGTGACTTTATAACATATTTATGTTATAATTTTCGAATAAATAATTATATATATATATATATATATATATATATATATATATATATATATATATATATATATAGTGAGGACCTTATCCGTTTAATAATCTGTATCTAGTCTTTGACAATTTTCAAACAATGCTAACTCAACTTATATCAATCCCAACTCCAATCGCCACCGTCTGTAATCCGACATATTCCTTCCTCTGTAGAGCGTAGGATCAGCAAACACTCATCGAACAAAATGTCTTTGAGAAACATAACAGTGTACACAATAAAGTTCTTTAAAATAGTCCACTAAAATTCAGTTTAGAGAATATGATGGTAATTCAAAGAAAAGAAATAGAAACAGGAAGATCATCTGGTACACACTTCCACTTAATCAATTAGTATGAAGTTAGGCCATTAATTTCTCAAATTAATTAACAAACATTTTCCGAAAAGCAAGTCTCTTAGTAAAATTTTTAATAGAAATACATTCAAACTTAATTATAGTTGCACCAATAATCTTGAGAAAATCATAAACTTGTACAACAATAGAACACTTAACCAATTTAATAATTTTAACCAGAATGCAAGCACTAATGCCAATATTGTTAAGGACAGTAACCAATATAATTGTAGGAATCCTAACCAATGCCCATTGTCTAACAAATGTTTAAGTGAATCCCTTGTGTATCCGTGTTTTATCTCTACAATAGAAAATCTGAAAGTTGGAAAGTTTTTTTGTATTGGCAGTACCAAGAATACTTTCAAAAACTATTGGTATAAGCACCTATCCTCTTTTACTAATGCTACTTATAGAAATAGTACTTCACTTTCAAAATATTTTTGGAAGTTGAAAGAAAATAAACCCCCTAAAGTTAAATGGAAAATTTTAAAACTAGCAAGCACATGTAGATCTTATACGAAGCTTGTTTTCTGTGTTTACAGGAAAAATGTAGATAATCAGATTTTTAAATAGGGAGGATTTATTAAATGAAAGATTTGAATTAACTGTCCATTGTAAACATACTTCACCTTTGGCCTTGCAATCTTGCTAGACTTTAAAATTTGACAATCGCTTCTTATTATGTGTTGAATAACTTTGTTGTAAACATATAAAGCCTATCTTTAGTTTGATTTGTTTTATTAATATCCTATATAAAACCCCTTAGTTAATAGCTGCATTTCATTGAGTATAATCTATATATTTATTATTCTGTTATTTTACATAATCTATATGCTAAATTTTTATTTTAATATTTTGTTTAATTTTAGTTCATGTTATTATTTCTTTCTTTTATTTCTTAAATTGGAATTTTTAATTCATCTACTATCTATATTTCTCATGTGTCTGTCGTGGGCGTTGTTACCCCGCCCAGGCCGCAAACCACAAGTTTGCAAATGGCTGCCGTACGGACATGATGGAACCCGATTTTTGAGTTCGGACTCAGGTATCGAAAAAATCGATAATCGAAAAAATCGATAATCGAAAAAATCTGCTTCCAGAAGGAATGATCGCATTTCAACCAAATTTGACACCCTCTTAAAGTCTACCATTAGAACTATTGTCCAAAGGTTTCATGACCACGGATCCCTAAACAGCGCGGAAAATCGATAAAACCCCAAAACCAGTACGCCAAGATTGCGCCTGAACCGCATGTCGGTTTTTAGCGAAAACCGACCGGATTTATGAGGAGGCCATTGGGAGCCACCATGTGAAGTTTCAACTCTGAGCGCCGCCCCAAACAGAGTGCAAATCGACAATCGGTCAACCCTTAAAAATGTTTCTCCGGTTGGGTATTTCCTAAATGCAGATTAATTTAAGGTCACGCTATGCGCGGGAAGAAACAGGTCAGTGAATGCAGTGGAGTGGAAGAAAACATTTGACCTCAAATTCTGGAATGGGTGCAGGGCCATTGAAATTCGGCTTTTTTATCCCTGATACCAGGTCTGACTTTGAGCCACAAATGACAAATTCGACATTGTCAACACTTGCTTTAATCGTCGCATCTTACCAAAATAAACACTTTCTTTATTCGCGTCTTTACTGAAAAAAAAATTAAAAAAACCCGCATACGTGCTGAGTGAAAATGGTTC
Organism: Acanthosepion esculentum; assembly: GCA_964036315.1. NCBI lineage: Eukaryota > Metazoa > Mollusca > Cephalopoda > Sepiida > Sepiidae > Acanthosepion > Acanthosepion esculentum. The sequence goes on along the minus strand of OZ038492.1, from coordinate 48,987,137 downwards.
CGCCCTCAGCAGTCCATTTTCCAATTCTTTAAACCTTTTCCCCTAGCCCAGGCTGCATCCAAGACCTGACGAGGAGTTTTTGCGCTAAAACAGTAGGGCTTCCTCCCAATTCATTTCAAAGTGAATGCCGGAAAACGGTTAGCGGCTTTTCGTTGTCGCACAAACCAAACGAGCAAACGCTTCATTGCAGCTCCTTGCATTCTCATCGCCGGCATCACGTGCGTTAGAGCCAAGCTGCATATGCAGCAGGCAGCTTGACCCCGTTTACAGCCAAGCCTTGCGCTTGCCAAATCATGCATTTTGCGTGAGCTCATTCATTAGTCTAAGTCATGGCCATTGTCCAGGCTACACCAATCAATGACAAGTCACGCTCCCTTTAAATACCTTCAGCGCGGCTGCATCTGCACTCACGTCTTGATTTGATCACCATTAATGCATCTGTCCTTGGATTAATTGACAGCTTCCTGCTACCGCAAGTTACCTATTTGCTTAAACGTTTGCATTACCCATTTTATCTCCGCGTGCTGCTTCTACTGCGCAGCCCAGTCCATCCTAGCGTTCCATACCCATTTCTACCTTTTCGTAGTTCAGTTTTGCTATTAGACAGTTAACTGCTGTTGCAAGTTACTTATCTTCTGCCTTTACTACGCGGCCCAGTACACCTCAGTGTTTCACTACTTTTTAACCTTCAACGCTTCAACTTTTTGGTTGCGTAACCTCTTCCTACAGCGACGTTTTCGTGCTGCCAGAAAGCACGGCCCATAGCTAGGAGAAGCTTTTTCTAAACCGCTCCACTGCATTTTTAGTTTTCGGCATCAACTTCTATTCGCATTCTTACACAGCATTTCTACAACCCTTCACCCACACGTCAGCAACGGAAGACCCCTAACACCGTTAACGTTACACATGCAGAACAGGCGACTGCGGAGGAGCACATAATAACTCCGGTTACAGATGATCATATAGCGTCTACTTCAACATCTGCTTTGCACCCTTCTGCGTGCCGTGGCGATGACCAACCCGGCAGCTCTGCAAAGGCTGCAAAAACACCCAGGCGAGGCAACCTTAGCTGGCGTTCTAAAAAAGCCTCACCGGCTAAGGGGAAACGGGAGCAGGATTCCATTGAGTGCGCCTCCTTGGGGGAGAAGCGGCTGGCGTCTACTTCAACCTCTGCTTTGTACTCTTCTGAGTGCCGTGGCGATGACCGACCCGGCAGCTTTGCTAAGCGTGCCAAAATACCATGGCGAGGCAACCTTAGCAGGCGTTCTAAAAGAGCCTCTGCAGCAAAGAGAAAGCATGAGGGGGAAACCGAGGTAGAGGCCTCTTTGAGGCTTTCCAGTCAATCTCAACGGAGGCAGTATGTTTTGTCACATGAAACGCTTGGCGAGCTTAACTACCGTTTGTACTGCAAATCAGTTTACACATATTCGTTGAAAAGTAAGAGGAAACTACCTAAACGTACGATTTTTGAATCAAGCACAGGCAACGCCGGGCCATACTGCTAGTCTTCTATAAAGTATTGTTAAATTACGTTTCTTCATCATAGAAAATGTCAGCCATTGGACGACAACATTGTAGTGTAATTTGTGTTTCAAATATGACATCTGTATTCGTTGCAATTTTGAATCTGTTTCATGACCTTTTACTTAGCAAAGGCCAATTTGATTGGGTGAACCGATTATAAACACATGTTGTATAGTTTTCCTTTCTCTTCTCCCTTTTCTCTGAAAAATAGATTATATCTTGTGTCCTTCTTTCTTGCTCTTTTTCTTTCCTTTCGTTTTTTGCAGGAAAAGAGGTTGTTTGTAAGTAAATCCTAATCAATCAATTACTAACGCCATGTGAGGATACACATCGAAACATCAGTGCATTTATATAGCGGCTACATGTTTGAATGTAATATCCTGTAATCAAGTATAAATATCCACATATATTTATATACACACACATATTTATAAATATAAAAGTGGACATGAGTGGGCGGCAAGATTGTGATTAATCTTTTTATTTAATTTTTCTTGTGTTCGCTCAAGGGTTTTATTTTTGTACTCAAAGTGTGTAAAAATGTCCAAAAGTTCTTTTTACACACTTAGTGTCCAGAAAAGAAAACACTTGTGTGAACACAAAAAATAGATAAAATCTTAACCACAGTTTTTGCCAGTCGCCTTTAACAAAACATGTATAAAAGATGGATTGTTGCCTTAAAAAACAGTCTTTTGTCTTTTGCCAAACGCTTTCGGTTGTTGCCGACTGTCATCATGGCTGTATGGTTTTGGTTTTAATTAGGTTATTTTTTTTATATTCATAGGTAATATTTTGGGGCATTCGGGCCATGTTGTAGGATTAATTCATTAGCAGCTTAAGAGGGGCTTAGTATTTATTATTTGGAGGATTAGTTATTAAATATATTTAAGATGTTTGCGCCAGTATTAAATCCTATTTCATTTATGTTGTTTTTTTTCTTTTTAATTGCGTGTAGAGTAATGGATAGCGGCTCGGATTGAGGAATCAGAGGGCCGAGTTCGAATTCCAATCGAATCCGTTACATTAACTTACGTGCTAATAACCTTGAGAAAGGTATGAATCCTCTTCTTCTCTCCACATATATGGGTAAACAGCAGGACAGACCGGAATGGCAACTGGTCTACCGCAGAAAGAAATGGAAACTTCTGCGGAAAAAACTGCCTCGTCAATCATGTATCTTTCGATACATGATCGCCTAAGCGTGTATCACGCATGGCACATAACTGACTGACTGAGTTCTTTCTATATTGGTCGACTAATTTATTGGAGAAATTGTTGTTCATGAGTGTTTGTTTTATATTGGTAATTTCTTTATAAAATATTGTCCTGGATGAGGAGATGTAAAAAGCTCGATTGATTAAGCTTTTGATGAGGGCTATTTGATTAAGGCTATATATATATATATATATATATATATATATATATATATATATATATATATATATATATATATATAGTGTTTGTGTGTGTGTATGTATCAAAAAATCTTTTAGAAACTTTGGGGGCGTGTTCCACGGACTCACGGACTAAACAAGGACAAATATCCATATAAACATATGTTAGCAAACCCTTCGTTTTTTAGTTATTAAGTTTAAAGATTACGGTAGACGCTGTTAAATGTACACTCCAAAATACAATCCCAAAATACTTATTACCATTGTTTGTGGTGCCAAGCAATACAAAGATAAATACCAGCAAAGGTTGGATGACTCGGCTACCTTCGGTCTGGAAACGTAATCTGATTCAGCCGTGCAGTTCGTGTCCATTACCATTCGTTAACCATATGTAAAAATCATATCTGCTTGCTTACGATATGAATTCCCTGACATTGTTAACCGGAACAGTTGTCAGTTAACCCACTACTACACACGTTAAACATTGAAGACAGACTAGCCAGAAATGTACATGAATGACAAATGTAACCTAGTATACATGGAAACACAGTGCCATCTCCTATCTTTAAATTTAATAATTCAAAAACAAAGGATTTGCGGACATATGTTTATGTGGACTTTTGGCCTTGTTTACCGTGACAAATCCGTCCACAAAATTTGTAAAAGTATTTTTATACATCCTGTAGTAAAGGTCCAAATTACTATTTTTAATCACACAACATTAGATGATTTTTCTCGATCGATCATATCTGCTGACGAAACGTATCATAACGTTCAGGCCGGTAAATTTACTTAAATAAATTGTAGCTATAAAAAATAGGGCATAAAGAGAATATATATATATATATATATATATATATATATATATATATATATATATATATATGTGTGTGTGTGTGTGTGTGTGTGTGTGAACTCAATACTAATAATAAAATTCCCTTCCATGATATATTCATAAACACAAATAATAACAAATTTACTATTTCGCCATACAAAAAACCTACCAGTATAAATTCATGTACACTTAACTACAAGAGCGAATGTCCATATTACTACAAAATAGCGATTATAAAAAATCTAATACATCGTGCAGAAACTATTCATCCACAAAACAGATTTTTTACAGTGAACTAAAGAATATAAAACAAACGCTTAATAATAGCTTTCCAAACTATATAGTTGAACAAATTAAGTTAATCATATACTAAACTAAATCGAGTATATCCAACTCAGTTATTCGCAATTATTCTCTCCCCACCGTTAGTGATTTGCAAAAAAACAACATAGTTTACAAATTCAAGTGCCCTTTGGGAGATTGTATCTGCAATGGATTAAATAATATTTATATTCGTCACACCACAAACTCACTTTCACGAGGCTTGACTCTACATTTGAATGATAACTCTAACATTTTTAGGTATTTAAAACAACATGCCTGGCCGCATACACAATTCCGGAAAATCCTCGTTGAAAACACAATTATACTTAAACATGAAAACAATAAGCAAAAAGTAAAAATTCTTATACATAGGACAGTTAAAACCTAACCTGAACAAAATAAACTATGAAATCTCCACAAATATTCTTAAATGCTTATAATTGATAACAGAAGCCAACTGCTCCCATACTTAATACTTTTCGTTTTCACTCTCGCGTGGTCATGTGTGACGTCACGAGCTGTGGTGCGATTTTCGCTTCCGCGTCTTGTATACACGATTTTGTCGTTGCTTGGAAATCTTTCATGCAAAACAAACTATCATTATTGTTTTGTCCGTGTATTTTTTAATATATTGAAATGTAATTGCCATCTTTGATAATGGCTTATGTAAGCCGAAAGCTCAGATAGGATTAAAAAACATATATCAATATGATGATTTTCTTTCATCTTTCAATGATAATGTTATTAAGCTTATCAGATAATATGAAAGGAATTTACTTAAAATAAATAGACAAAACTTGTCTGTATTATTTAATGAAACATACATCAATATATATATATATATATATATATATATATATATATATATATATATATATATATATAAAACATTTTAGACATGTTTTATCTACTTATTTTAATAGGAATCCTCTCATATTCACAAAGCTTCTTAGTATCTTCATTAAAGGAGGAAAGAAAGTTAGAATATTGATGCGTATTCATTTATTCCGAGTAATTTCGACATAAGCAAAATGTCATCTTGAGGGTCTTGTTTTATTAGGGTCTTGTTTTATCTAAGTCAAATTTGTTGTGGTTATCTGAAAATTAATTGTTTTTAATTTGTGATGTGAAAAAACTTATGTACTGTACGATTTTTTAATTTTATGATGTAAACATACTCGTGCAGTAACGTCGAAGGAGGTAAATAAGTTATTACGATGTCTACTTTTTAAAAAGTAATTAAAGCTATTAGTTTAAACCTAGATATTTTAAAATTATCAACTGTAAATATTTTAAAACATTTGTGCAG